>JAOYMR010000005.1:12805841-12830593 GCA_025802075.1 Tenebrosternarchus preto
CTCAACTGCTCAAGATGTATTCAGTCACAATTGTAAGTTGCTTTGGATAAAAGCGTCAGCCAAATGCCGTAAATGTATGCCAGATTTGGGTGGTGAAAGCAGTACTGGCACTGGTTTAGCAGTGGCATAGTAGCTGGTCCAAGTTTTACAATGTTGCTGTAGTTTTCACACATCAGTTCCAATCTTGGGTTCATAGTGAACCTGTCAGATCTTGACTGCTGCCATAGGAGTGAACGAATAGCTGCACCAAACTGTCCACTGCAACAGATGCACTGTACTGTCCTACTGTACATCTACAATGTGTTTCTAATTGATAATTGTTTCTAATTCATAAAGGGGGCTGGTGATTGTGCAGGAAGGCTACTGCAGCACCACACACACCATAAGAAAAGCTCACAAAAGAAGTGAACTGTCTGTAAATGGCCTATTACAGTGATCTTTGGATGTAGTGTGTACCCTGTGCTTATCACCTTGGGGAAGACATTCTTGATGTAAATGGGCTGGTTACCATGGGAACTGCGCAATCCTCCTGCGATGCTGATGCCCAGGCCAACAGACCCACTCTCCAGGGAGATTGTCTGGTACTGAGAACTACAACATGAACATGTATGCAGAATTAAATTCCTATAGTGAATCCATAACTTATAATCCTTCACAAGACTAAAGTACTGTTGTGATCCAAAATTAAACGCCTTTAAATGTGAAAACCTTTGATTTCGGGAACCCTTTAGCAGCAGTAACTTACCAAACATTAATTGGTAATTAGTTGATCAGCCCTGCACAGTCCTTCAAAATTTAAAAAGCAAAACAAAGCAGCCCCTAACCATGCCCCCGCCACCCGCTTTCTTTACGGTTGGGATGACTTTATGTCATATTTGGTTTTCAGCAAACGTAATACTTCTCATTAAACCGAAATGTTCTATTCTGGATTCATTTATCCACAGAATATTTTCCAGCAGGCATTTAACCACATGGCCTTGATCAAACACCAGATAGTTTGTTTGTTTTGAGAAGTTGTAGCCTCCTTGCTGTTCTGCCATCTTGTTTAATGTTCCCTTGATGGTGGATGAACAGTAACGTTACCCAACAGAGGTCTGTAGGTCCTTTGACATTACCTCGAGGTTCCTTGTGACTTCCTGGAATGTTATTCACTGTGCCCATGAAAAGGTTTTTACTGAACCATCATTCCTTGGCAGAGTGGTGCTGAATTTCATCCATCGTTATATAATCTACCCCATGATGCTAAATGAGCACCAAACTCTTGAGCCTTGGTTTTGCAACCATTTCCAGCCTATTTGCATGTCTAACCATGTGTAACCTGAATTAGACGATAAGGTCCTTCATCCAAAACTCAGTGGAACACTGGAAAGCCGTTACAATTGCTCAGGTGTATACCGTCCCAACTGCTGCGCTGCATGGGGCTCTCAGATCATTATGGTATGGGAACAGGTTTAAGAGCAGCACTATCCTCAACCGCCTCATTTGCATGGATGACATCAAGCTGTAAGCCAACATGGAAATATCCTGACCAGGATGTATAGCAAACATATAGGAATATAGGCAGACAAGGATAAGCCCCTCCATGGAATATACTACCAAGAGGCAGCAGAGGTGACTGACTTTAGATCCTACCAATGGCAGCAAATGTCTGAAGGAGAACACATGCAGCACAAAGCACTAGGTCAATCAAAACAGGGGTATATCACACCTGACAAGACCCAGACAATAAAATGGAGCCCCTGAGACAATCCAGCACAGTACAAGAATGCAAGATGCTGGTTGGGAAAGTAAACACTGAGAGACACAACTAAGTAGCAGAGAACGCAGATCCTGAGGGACCTCCAGATCCAGACAGATTAGAAAGTAAGTGTCAAACCAACCAGACATCATGATAGGAGATAAGAACCAGAAAACAGCAGTGGTAATAGATGTGTCTCAAGTGCTGAAAACAGGAATAATTTCAATGAATCCTTGTACGCTCGCTTCCTGTATGTCAACCACTCAGCATCTATAACTGGACATGTAACAAAACCCTAAATCTTTGGTTTGGCTGAAGCTATTGATGCTAAAGGGGTTCACTACAGTTACTGAAAGCAAAGGTGTTTAATGTTGGATCACTTCAATCAACAAATAAATGAAAAAAATATATTTTTATAGTGTTATGTGTTTACTTAGGTTCCATTTTTATAGTTTTAGGACTTCATAATTAGTGTGAAGATCCAGTCATGTTTCAGGTCAAATTTATTTACAATTATTCACAAAAGTCTTCCCAAACTTAATAGCAGCACTTAGTTTATCTTTACGGTATTGAAAATTGAAACTATATGTTATGTTCACTACTATACTGTGAATTCATAAAACAACAGGATTTCTGGCTGGTTGTACTTGTGCACCTCAGGTGGTCTTGGGTGTTGCAGATCTCTGGGAGTTCTGATGAAGAGTGTCTTGAAGCAGATCGACCATCTTCGCTGTGTGGAATAACCTGGAACAGTACATGCAGTAAAGCCAGAAAGCTAATGTTAGAGGGCCAGGGGTCCGGAGGCTGTAGCAGGATTGCAAGTTCACTGTTTAGCACTACGAACGGGAGAACTCATGAGAGCATGAGTAATTTGGGCATTCAGGCCATGGACAGTAGGCTCTTGTTCTCCTGTTTATACCTCCAGTAGTTCAGCGTGGGTGGCAGCTCGGACTGGGTCCATGGCAGATGTGTAGAGGCCTACTTCCTTCTTTAAACCTGCATCCACACTCGCATGCAGCCCAACTGAGTCACAGCTACCCTGAGTAACCATTCCAGTCAATAATAACAACAGCAGTAAGAGGCCTTGTAGCCATTAGTCATGAACTAAGAATAAATGTCCCTACAGTGACAACTAGCACACTTGTATTGGAGCTGAAGAGAATTGTGATTAAGTTGCCTGCAGTCTCGGGTTACACCCTTGTGATGGAGTTTTGTTCTCCCTAGCACATGCTTATATATGTTTATTTATTCAAATCTGTCCATTTCATGGCATGATCAAGTCTGTTTCTGATCATGACTGTGCTCTGCTGCAGATAAACCGACTCATGTTCATGATGAAGGTACACACCTTCTCAAAAGCAACTGTTTTGATGCCCACATTCCCTTCCACAGCTGCAAACAACAATTATGTATTAATTGATTGCTCGTACTGATGGATAAAACTGATTATAAACAAACCTGGCAAAAGTGAATGGTTCATAAGTGACAGACTAGTACTTACCTTCATAGATATTGACAGAGGGGAGAGGAGAGGTGTGTGACTCACTAACCTGGAAGAATACACAGGGAGTGAGAGCCCTCAAGACAAAGTAGCTAAAACAGTGGATCATTAATTGCTACGTACATTTCAGCCCACAAATTACCATTAAAGTACCATTAAAGTTCCATTTAAAGTTTTGTGAAAGAATTGAACCATTTGAACTGAATTGAACCAAGTCGCTTGTGGGTGATGACTTTCATTTAATGTGTGCAATGGGTTTATGAAGATCTTACAATACTAGTTAAATGTAATTAGAGAATAAATGTTGCTTCTTCAGTATAGGTGTAGTCAAATTTACCAGGCACTCATATGAATAGTGTGGCTTAGACTTAAACCGTGCCATTTCCAGAACCGCTGAGCCTCTGCAGTTCTGAAACAAACACACAAATTATACAGCCAGTCAATAGTAATGCACGTTAGCTATAGACTAACTATATTGATAGAATTATTTGCCTACTTCGTTCTATTTTTGTTTTGTTTTGCTTTTTTGGCAGTGGCCAAACCCAAGTTTGAATTAAAGAGCTAGAAATTAAAGAGCTAGTCACAGTGGCTACTGTCACAAGGGGGTGATGGCCTCAGTCACAGGTATACAGTACCACAGTATGTGTGTATGTATCTGTGTGTATAACCTGTAGTAGTGTTCTGGCATAGTCTTGAGTCACAGCCCGGATGTCCTCTCCATTCACAGACAGAATCTGGTCGCCTGGCAACAGTCTTCCATCTAAGTCTACCACTCCTCCTTTCATTATCTCGGACACAAATATGCCTATGTCATTCCTGCAACACATTGCAAGTACACCCACACATCAAATATCAAAATCACTTGACTTCCTCCCCCTTTTTTATTCTGTAGCTGGAACCCATTTCTAACTGAACGTGTCCTAACATTTCTGCATGACCAGCCTCGGAACACACATACGTCCACACAATCAAATGAAGTCAGTCACTGTGTCTCTTCCAGTCAGCATTTGAAAGCCCTTCAACGCAGTGAAAGGAGGTTATGACCTTGGAGACCCTCAAACAAGGTGAGTTACACAGCTCCCCGGTAATCATAGTTTTTGTTGGGTTTAACTCAATAATTTTTTTAAATGTTAAATGCACAGAAGCCTTTAGCTTGCGAGAAACAGTTTCAAAGCAATCCAGCTAGTAATTGGATAAGTCCAAGTGTACCTTTTGCCCACAATGTTCAGTCCTAGATCCTGATTTGGGCCTATGTGCAGGTCCACTGTGAAAAGGTCCCACATGTCCTCCTGAATGTGTGGAGCTCGGTTCTGGAAGCTGTGTGTGGTGTGTGCACAGGGGTGTCTGTACACACAGAGGCGCACAAAATGGGCACTCAAGCGAAGGACACTCAGGGCCTCCTCATGGGTAGCCATTCTCAGGTCTATACCATTCACCTAGAGAAATGGGGAGGGGTGGCTAGTAAGATTTGGCATGAAAACCATTTACCAGTATTACAGGTTAGTAAAACCTACATTAAATCTAGTCTTGGACTAAAGGCATATCTAAGTGGAGGCTAAAAACATCCATTAACAATATGAACTTCAGATAAAAAGATAAATTTGAAGCAAAACACACAATGTCACCATTTATTCCTGGATAATTTATATGTTGTACATTGTTTTATTCAAGTGGAAATAAGTATGGTGTCAGTAAGCTTCTAGGAGTTTCTTATTAGTTAGTGGTCTCTTGTTACAGTGACTGGCCACAAATAAGAGAAGGCTAAATGAATAATGTTGGGCATAGCCTTTAATCTTTCCTTGGATGTCTGGTTTTGGACTCAGATGGCTTAGTCCAATAGAAGAATACAAGTGCTTATAAAAGAAATGAATAATTCAATCAGAACCATATTCGAGGACATATAAAAAAATAGAAATATTATCACGAGGAGAGAAAATCTTGCAATGTCATCCTCTGAAATCACTAACATAGTTGATTAAACTTGGTCTCCATAGGATTATGAAGGTTACACCACTGCTGCAAAACTCTCATCACCACCAAAAACTGGCCAGAGTATAGCTTGGTAAAAAGTACATACATTATTTATGTTCAGTTTCACATTTTATGGGAAGATGTTACCTCTGTCAAAGAGAATGGATGGTTAAATTGAAGGGACAATCACCATATGACACAAAGTGGAAGAAGTCAAGCCTTGTGTTGCACAGTGATTTCAGAAGAATATGCATAGATTTTGCCCACCTATTTACTAAAAAATGTCCCAGAGTGTCATTACACAGCAAGGAGTTCACTAGAGAGAAAGAAAAGTTTACGCTTTTGTGCCGTACAATCCACACTCCACTCACTCCTTACAGCAGATACCAGAGCTAGACATCGCTCACATTAAACACATGGCTAGGTCTATCCAAATGGTTTCATGACTATTAATGCCTGAGATCTTTTTTTCAAAGATTTTAAGTATAGCGCAAAATTGCTTAAGCATAGCAAGTGGGCACTGCATCGTGAGCATGATGAGCTATAAAATGGCACAGTGTGTAAATAGCTGTACCTCCAGAATGTGATCTCCTGCCATGAGCCTGCCATCCCTACAAGCCGCACCATCCTCGTTCACTTCCTGAATCATAATTACTCCCTGAGTGAGAGACAGAGGCAGAGAGACAGAAGAGGGAGAACATGGGTTTAAAAAGAAAATGGAAAGTACACTTTCTCCTCTGGGTTTAATTCTCTGCAATAACTAGAATAAGACAAAACAGTTCATTGTGGACGTCATTGTGTGAAGTATAACGTGTCTCCAGATTTCTGTTCCTGAGCTTCTCTGAGGATCTCTCTTGGTCCCTAAACATTTGCAGTCGTTTCTGCATTTCCTAAAGAGACTGAAAAAGGTGCAGCTGCCATTTTCAATTACTATACCATCAAGGACAAGCCCACCAACCCTAACAACCCCTCCAACACCACCAACCCTAACAAACCCTCCAAACCCACCAACCCTAACAAACCCTCCAAACCCGCCAACCCTGCCAACCCCTCCAACCCCACCAACACCACCAACCCCTCCAGCCCTACCAACCCATCCAACCCTACCAACTGTGTGACCAGGTGGTATGGAAGCTGCTCATAATCTGAAAGGAAGGCCATTCAACGAGTGCTGAACACTACTCAGTGCATTACTATCACACAGCTTCAACAGTGCAGCTCCAGCATGGGTGAAGTCTAAGGAGAGCACACAACTAAAGACATTTTTCACCCTGTCCAGGGACTGTTTTTCTACCATTCAGGAGGCCACTATAGATGTTTCTTTGCCTGTCTTGACGATTTACATTCATTATTGCCTTTAACTATCTATAAAGAGTGACCTTTAAGTGAGTTGTATCTATAATGTGAACACAAACATCCTTCCAAACATCAAGCATGTGCACATTGATACATTTTTGCATGGGTGACCTGCGTTACCAACAACACAAAACATCATATTTGTGAAATGTCTAACCCTCATGTTAATAAAACTGACAAAATGGACCAGCATATGTAAGCATCACATTTTGCTCTGGAGGACAGCAAACAGTTAGTCATCGGTACATGATCAGGTGGAGAAGGAGAAAAAAAGCCAGATGTCAAGCTTTTGCTGTTGGTACTGAGCTGCTCTCCTCCATTGTTCTTTCTGCATACTGCCTGTGCTGAGCACATGATCACAGGGAATTCTAATCCAACTGTTCTCATTCCACAGGACCATGCATGGCACACGCATCTGATACAGGACCACGGACGGAAGTGACTGATTTGAAAAGTGTGTCCACACAGTACTGAAAAAAATGTCATATTAATGCATAGAAATAATATTTAAGTTACTTTAGCCTAAGTGAACATAGTCCTTACCACACGCTTGGGAAAGTAAATATATATTATCATTATTAGATGACTGTGTGCATTTACATCACTCAAGCAAGCAATGGCTGAGTCCCCTGATCTCAATCCAGCAGAGAGTAATACAAGAATCAGATCCTAGGAATTAAAACACTTATCTCAATCCAGGAGAGAGTAATACAAGAATCAGATCCTAGGAATTAAAACACTTATCTCAATCCAGTAGAGTAATACTAGAATCTGCAAAAAATACATCCTCTGGTAGAAGGCCTGAGTGTAAGGAAAATGACCATCCACTGAAAGGATTTATACACACATTTTACATATATTCCTTATTACATCCATCTTATTACTAGTATTCTTAATACTCTTGCTTCCTGCACAGTCCAGTCACAACCATTCAGCATTTCAGTACATGCACTCTTTATATCTGGGAATGTAACAAAGAAATAGTTATTACTATTATTAAAGTTTTTACTGCTCAGTTGCTCATCAAATGAAAAAGTATCTAGTTGTAGGATTTGAAGATGAGTACATTTCAGCAGAAAGTCTATAGCATTCACAAACTTAGTAGCAGCACTGCACTTATTTTTAGATATTGCAAATTTCTAGTTTGTCATTGAGCTGAACATGGATCTCCAGAAAATAGCTTTACAAACCCCAGAGTTCCTTACCCTCCTTTAATCTGGTTGCATTTAATAAAGCATATTAGATAGAAGTGCTTTCATCTGTCTTTGCGGTTAATGTGCTTAGTATTAAGCACTACGTCTGCTAAAGCAAAAACTGGGGATGAATTCAACAAATGCACCCAATTTCTCTTTGGAAAGATAAAAGAATCTCCAATAGCAGTATTAGGCAAATTTTCTCAATCATTAGCATTAGCTGTTTCTCACCAGCAGTGTGTTGCAGCCACCCACAATGGTAAGGCCCAAACCTGATGGCCCTTTACAGACGTCGATGGTGTTTAAACAACCAGGAATGATGGGACGGGTCAAGAGCTCACAGCACCTGGAGCATGACGGACAGCAGGAAGTGCTGGGTAGGCCAATGCCACAGTGATTGGCCAGGGAGTTACAGAGTGAGGGAGCGTGGTGGATATGTTTGGCTGCTGTGTTGTGCGATGTGGGTGTTGTAAGACGTGAGCTTGAATAAATATGACTGGATGATGAGCTGTAGAAGGAAGGCAGAACAGGGTCAGTACGAAGTTTGTGATTGGTTGAAGTGTTGAAAGAAATGGGGTCACTGATGTTGCTCTTCTCAAAGGAACAAGAGCTCTGTTTATCCTCTAATCTGGCACTTCCTTCCTGAGAGAGAGAAAGAGAGAGTGGTGCATTTCATTTTTCTGTATTGTGTGCATGTATATTTCTAATGTCTGAATTTGTAGTTGTTAGTGCTTTACCTGGTTTAAGAGAATATCATGTTGGCCTTCTTTGATCGTGCTGAAGTCCACAGCAGAGGGTGATAAAATGGTAGAACTGTCTGTCTATTCACCACAGATCACAACACACAAAATGACACGTGGTGATAATAGGGATGTGAGCAGGAGGAAGTGTATAGAAGTGCTGTTACCTGACTGAAGAGAAATTCAGTTGTGATTCAAAGTGATCCAGTTCAAGAGCTACATCCCTTTCATATGTATAATAGTGTCATTAGCAAGTTAATTTCCATAATTCCCATTTAAAAGGTGTCAGAGAATTGTCTGTGGGTGTATGTGTGTGTGTCTGTGTGTGTAAGTGAGAACATTACCTCCATGTCTGGTCCTGAAGCCATGTGTCTCAATGCCATTTTATTCCTATTGAGTTAATCATAGATGCATAACGATCAGATCAGTATATACTGAAAATGCCTGTGAATACATTAGGAACACCTTCAAGATATACATGTTGGCTAGTACACCTGTCTTTACTCAGTGCCATAAACTCATGTGAAACCTCCTGCACCAATACTGTGCCTGATAAATCCCTCCACCACACCACTAGCACTTCAGGGTTAAAGCTGTGTCCAGACTGCTCTGTCTTCCAAGTGTTATTTGCCAGCAGTGGTCCTGTGGTCATCGACTGACCATGGAGTAGTGAGGAAGGGGATTGCCAACAGATCGGCAGTTGTACTCTTTTGAAATGCATCTTTAAGACAGGTGTATCTATATAATGCGTGCGGCCAGTGACTGGAGGTATAAGGTAGGAGCTTCTTGGTGTTGGGTGGTGTATGTATAAGGTGAGGACCAGGTAAGGATGAGGCAAGGTAAGGATGCATTTAAGATGATGTACTCAGTTCTGAGACACTGCGTGTGAATCACAGGCAAAGGAAGAGTCCAAATCTAACAAGTTCTTTATTAAAGGAATGGATGAACAATGAGGAACAAGACTAAACAAAACGAAGCAACAAATCCACTGGAATAACTGTACTGAAAAGATGATGACAGAAGAAAGATGGGGAAATTTGGAACAAGAGAGAGTTGTGACAGAAGCTCTGAAACAGGTTTCCACGTTGAACTGGTGAACTAAGTGATGTTCCTGTGTTGAACTAGTGGGAAGATGAGGGTTATATCTGTGCACATGAAGTAAGGTGAGGTGTGTTAATGCTCAGGGGAAAAGCTCACAGACTGTGTTGTTGTTGCATCCATGACAGCTACGGGTGTGTGTATGTGTTTGACGTAGCGGCAGTCAGGGTGTCTGAGGGCTCCTGGGAATTGGAGTCATGAATGTGGTTAGGATCTGTGGTACGGTCCGATCCCATGTGGTGATGTGGCATGACAGGCTCTCAGTAAACAAATACAGCACTGTTTCTGGGACTACGATTTTCCTTTGAATGTGTTAGAGCCAAAATAAATTAAAAGTGGTGGAAAACATGGTGCAAAACAGAGAAAGACAATGGTTTTCGCACACATTAAGTAAAAGCAACCGAACTCATATGCTCTAGGAAAGAGGATTCATGTTGTACGTGCCGCTGTATTTACAGAGTCTGGGTGCTTCACCTCATCAGAATGATCACAGCTTTAGGTTGAGCACTGTTGATAATGTCAGTCACATTCTGATGACTATGATCATATAAAATCTGTCCGTTTATCTGAAATAGACACAAACACCCACATATACACACACACACACACACACACCAAATAAAACTTGTGTGAGTGTTTTTATTTCTAAAATTTGACAGGTGTATGTCAGCAGCCAAGGTCACAGGTTAGAGTTCAGAGGTTGGGCCCTGACCTCCAACAGCTCGTCTCCCACTCGGATTCGGCCATCAGCAGCAGCGACTCCGTCCTGCTGAACTTCTGACACGTACACACTCGTTCGTCCATGGGCAGCCTTCCTGCTATCTGTCACACACACTCCAAGACCAGAGCTGTGTGTACTACAGTCCAGCTCCACCATCTTCAGTTCTCCAGACAGATTGCCATACCTCTCCAATATATGGTCTACACACACACACACACAGTCACAAAGTATTATACAATCGGGGCTCAGGATTCTAAAAGTATTGTACTATTTATAGAATTATGATTGTTCTATTCCATGGGTAATATGACCTTTAGTTCCAGGGGATGTGTTTGAACATATGTCTGTCATCTTAACGATGTTCAAGTTACACTGGTTTTCAGAAATAAGATCCAGTTCATTAATACACAGCTATAAAGCTTGACACTCAAACTGATTGAGGACATAGTATTCTGCATGCACACACACACACACACACACACACACACAAACATATGTCCTTTTGTCCTTGGCTTATACTGCTATCTTGAGCACAAATTAGGAAGACTTTGAAATCACTTTGAAAGCAACTTTAATACTTGACTTGCACTGAAATCAGGGTTTAGAGTGAGATACACACACACACACACATGCACGCACGCGCACATACTCCAGTATGAATCCTGCTCCTGTCTGCTGTGCTGTGTAGTCTCTGGTGGCCCGCTCCGCCTTTCAAAAACATTCTTAGTTGTCACTCCATCCGTTACCGTGCCGACAGGCCCTGAGGACAGCCTTAGGGGAGGTAGGGCTGCTTGGGGAGGTTTCCTTAACAACCTGCTTTCTGTAGGCTAGCAGGGAAAAATATTTATGTAGTACTCAACTATATATATATATATATATATAGAAGAAGATTCCAGCGAGTATATATTTATTTATTTCAGTATTTACACAGCTGCAAGCAAACCTTAAATGGGATGGGAGTGGCAGGGTAGGCTGGGGAGAGACATCGAACTGGGCTTCTTGGATTTTCATCCTCCTGTAAGAGGAGGAAACATATAAACATGTTAACATTACAGCATCACAGACAGACAACATGTGCACACAGAAAGAGTAAAGGGCAGGACACACACCAAACGATTCTCATTTTTTGTTTGTGAGAGATGTTCTTTATGCCTCGTGACGGCATCTGAAACCTGTGTTGAAGAAAAACACAATGGCTAAGAGTAGGCTGGTTGTGCATGTGTGTGTATAGCTTTGGTGGCACTGTAGCAGCCAGATATCCTTTTGAAAACAAAATACTTTTATTTAGACTAAATGAATCAGGCTTGTTGTCGTAGCGCTTAACTCTCTTAATCAGTTTCTGGACGTAAAAACATCACAGACCTTTTTTGTGCAAACAAAGAAAATATTTCTGAATACAGAACTAAATCACTTCTGTAACAACACATGCTTTACCTATGAATTCGTGTAACATCACGTGTTCACAACACATGGATTATTGTACAATCACATGTCCATTACATGTAGATCCTTGTAAACATCACAGTGTGTTACCTGTGGATTTATGTAACATCACAGTGTGTTACCTGTGGATTTATGTAACATCACGGTGCGTTACCTGCTGATTTATGTAAAATCACAGTGTGTTACCTGCTGATGCTGCACTAACAGCTGCACTTTGTCCCCTGCCTGGCGAATGGCCTCCACTGCTTCCTCATGGGTGAAAGCGCTCACATCTACACCTCCAACCTAACACACAATCAAACCAACCACAGCGTCAGTCTGTCACCTCTACCCAAGCCAAAGAGGCAGCAGCTCCACATGACAAAATCATCTTGAGGAGGTTTACTTCAATGAGAGGCTGTTGGAACTACATCAGCAACACTGGAGACACTGGAGACCAAGTTACATGTGACCAGTTACTCTACCATTTTCTAACGAGTTTACCATTACAAGTAGGATACAGTAGATGTGCTTACAACCATGGAAGCTTTCAAAAGTAAACAAATACTGAATGCACTGGCACTTTTTATTCAGCTGAGCTCAAAGTTAACATGCTAATCCACAATTCCAGCTTCACAGTGCACCCCTCATGTGAAACTGGTTAGTACAAGGATGCTAAGAGTTAATCAAAATAGGCTCTGGTCATGCGCAGTGCATCGAGTGGCCACAAGATGGAGATGGTGTAGCTAGGTAACACTGGTCTGCACCTGTAGTATTTGGTCTCCAGCTTTGAGAGTGTTGTTGCGTGCTGCTGGACTGTCCTCAGCGATGTGTTTTATGAAGATGCCCCTCCTCACTTCTCCGTTGCTAAGGCGACTGCCCATGCCACGCCCCCCAGTAATACTAATGCCAAGGCTTTCCCCGTTCGTCCTGATTAGAGTCACCCTGTGAAACATAGGTACATTCACATCCATAAATGCATCTCTGAAAAGACTTATATAACAGCCATCAGGAATGCAGAATGTGGGGTTTGCCCTGCTGCTCATGAAGGCCTCAGGATGAGTTCTCTTAGGGTACATCAAACTCTACAATATTGTGGCCCTTCAGGAATGGATTTTGACCCCCGTTCTACAGATGCTTCAGTGCATATGTGTGTATTTGTGTGTAGTATCTACCTATAACAAAAGTGACCAATGCTGGTCCAACAATGGACAGCAGAGTTTGTGAGATTTTCCTACTCGTACATACCTACCAAATCTATCAAACCAGGCGCTTATCCGATGAATTACTGTGCCTGCATTGATCTTACCTGCTGGACCGACAACCCCATGAACCACTGTGCTTTTGTGGCTGAGCCTGGTTCATGTTCTCATTGCCCAGTTCCTTTGCTGCTCCATTCAGTCTGTCTGATTGCTGCGAGCTGATTCTGCCTCGCACTGCTCCTCCTTTCCCAAGGTTCCCTGCTTCATCAGGTCTGTGTCCCTGTGGTGCCTGGCGCACTGTTTGTTCTGTCTCCATTTCTCTCAAGGAGCTTCCTTTGACTCTTCCCCCGTCCACTCTGGTCGGTTCAGAGATGCGTCCACTAAAATATACACATTTCTCATTAATGTTTTGTAAGATGCACAATGTGTAATATTTAACTGTAAAAGTGTTTCAGACTCATTGGAATTACCCTGTTCCTTCCTAAATGGCTCCTAAAATGAAATGTGATCTTCATTTACGTTGTAAAAATAAATAAACACTCAACCTCAGTAATATTCAATAACAAATAAACACTCAACGCTTGACAAGCAAGCTTTTACTTTGCCATATTTTTTATTGAATGTGCAGTTTAAACAGTCAAGGTCACTGATAGAAAAAATATATCAAGCATTATATTAACTAATGTAACCTCATTTATTGGCAATGACCTCAAGCAAGTGCTTTCTGCAGCTGCTGTTTGGAGGCATTTAGAGCCTTTCTTGTACACAAAAGTGTTTCACTTCCTCTGTATGCTTGACATGTCTAACTTCAGTGGCCTGCTTCAAAGCAGTTCAGTGGGACTTGGACACTACAAAATAGAGGTTTCAACATTTCTTCTGGTCAGGCCTCTCTGGCGTGGGTTTTTCTTCTGTGTTTTGAATAGTTTCAGCTTCTTTTCAGAACACAAAACAGACAGCCTGACATTCAGCTGTAGAATTACCTGATGCAACTTGGAAGTCATTGTTGCCCACAGTAATTGCACGTTTTCCAGAGCTGGAGGCATCTTCATGGTTGGGGTGAGGCTGTGGTGCTTGTTTACAGGGTATTTGTTTTCTACAAAAATGCCATCCACTCCAGCTGTATACTTCCACTCCATCTGTGGATCATTCTTGATCTTTAGCAAAATCAGGACAGATGGTAACTCTCTTCAACTCTTTTACTTGACATTATGAAGTAAAAGAAAAGCCTGCAGGTTGATGACTGATCTAAGCTTTTTTTGTCACTTCTTTCAGGATTCTATGTTGTCTTCACACTCATTGCATATCTTCACACAGACTTCAGGGAGAGCCCAAATGCTGAATTCCTTCAGTAAATGTCTGTCTGACTAGTGTTTTGAAAAATCTTTTGCAACACTTTCTGAGGTCCTCTAAAATCTGTTTTAATTGGGAAATTGCATTTGATGTAAGCTCTTCTGATATATCTGTGCTTTAATGTAATTCTTTTGTGAAGAGTAGATCTCCCAAATAGTTTTTATTTGGTACATAGGTCAAATATAGATAAGTTCACATTCTAGGAGCCATTTGATCAGAAATCTGTATAATTCCAAAAGGTCCACAAAATATTAAATTTTTTTAAAAACACAATCCTAATTTCAGAAACTCTTGTACAGAAGGTCATCAATTTTTCCTTACAGCTTTCTAAGGGCTGTGTCAAGAGGGAGGCTTGATTGAGCAGCACTGGTCTGGTCCATTTCTGACTCCGCTTTTAACTCGATGACGTTGGCTCGGTTTGCAATAGTGTCCTGTTTTGACTGCATGACGGTGGCTCGGTGCATATCGAGGAATGCAGCAGGTACGTATGTCAAGCTTCCATCGTGACACAAGATATACAGAAACATAAATTAATGAGAGATAAATAGTAGCCATACCAAATCTAAAATATAAAGAGATTTTGTTCAAGCAATGCTGTGTAACACAACAATTTTTTCTCTTTCTTTTTTTTTTAAAGCTGTAGAATAGACTGGATGTGTTTGTGTAAGTACCTGTGGTCTCATCCAATAGGTGAATGTATATGTAGCCTAACACTTTCCTGTGCATTGGTTAGAAATGTGTGTGTATCTATATAATCATCTTTCTAAATCACAGTAGCAAAGTAATATTCATGTACTCAAAAGTATGACTGTGTGAGTGTGTGTGTGTGTGTGTGTGTGTGTGTGTGTGTGTGAGAGAGAGAGAGAGAGAGAGAGACTGTGTGCGTGTACCTGAGGTCTGGCCCAGTAAGTGAATGTCTTCGTAGCATAGCTCTAGCCTGTGCATTGGTAAGATGAGTGGTGGTCTCTCCATTAATGGAGACGATTCCGTCTCCCACTCCCAGCCTACCATCCTTACTGATAGCACCCCCATTAGCTACTGAGCAGATAATCATACCTGAACCATCCCTTAGAGCACTTACTGTCATACCTAAACACACACACACACACACACACACACACACACACAGTTATGTAAATCACAAACTAAACCCCACAGTAAATCCTAATAAGACAAAATATTTGGTGCATCATTAACTGTTCTACCTTACCCAATCTTGATTCAAACTTAGTTTCTCACTGTTGTTGACTAAGAACATGTGCAAATGACCCACAAAGGCAATGATTAGTAGATAATAGTGTGTTTAGAGCGTTGGATGCGGTTTACAGTATCATTATCCAGCTCTATAACAAATTAGAGAGTAGGATAAATATTTTTGAAATAATTAAACACAAAGGTGCCTTATGATTATAGCATATGTAAACATGCACAATTCTAAGCTTGTACAAAATGTAAATATTTGATCATTTTATGAATGATATTATTTATTAAAATAATAGCATTCATTCTACCATGTGAAAACTGTGAAGTTACTTTTAGACCAGGGAACACACAACATGAACATATGACATAAGGATGGCATAATAACATCACTGAATATGAACACAAATATAATGCAAATATGAAAGGAAATGCTGAAAAAACACATGCCACAGAATGAAAACACCCAGCAAAGGACCACAAATCATTAATTTAGGCATTCTTTAAATGTTTTATTACCACCACTTATGTCAACAAGTGTTCATTCACTTTGTATTTGTTTGTTTGTTTGATGTTTGGGGGGAGGGGTCCATTTAAATTAAAATACAATTATTGTGCCTTAGATGGGTTGATACAGCTGTAACACACACACACACACACACACACACACACACACACACACACACACACCATGACACACACTTAAACATAGAAGACAGAGATAAAAAGAAAGAATAAAATAATAGAATATGTAAATTAAAACTATACACTGTGCCTATCTGATCCCATTCAGGAAGAGAAAAAATGTACAATAACATGATAATAATATTCAGTCTTGAATAATCTCACATGAAAATAAGACTCTACTGTATATGCAAGTCAAGTGTAGTTTACAATGATAAAATATGACTATTGCATATGCAAATCAACTGTACTTTATAATGCTAAATTAGAATCATTCATGTCTAGACTGATGAATTAAACAAACTTCAACTGGCAACTTTTATCAAAACCTCAATTAATATTAATTTAATTAATATTAATTTACATAAATAATTGATCAAACCGAAAACTGAAATCCTAAATGATAGCTCTGTTTAAACTTTATTTCATAGGTCTGATATATGAGGTCTCTCTGTATTTTATAGGTTATTGGGTGCCTGAAAGAGATGTAGATTGTGAATATAGCTTAAGTTGTCTCTTTAGAAAAATAATTTGTAGCATCTGAGCAAAAAGAAATATATAATGTTTGCAGAGTGATGCTACAAACTGATTTGCACTTTTGTTCTTGACACAGTCAGCAGGCTAAGCCTCATATGCAGAATATGTCATATAGACTGCTATCTGTGGGAATAAGTATTCTAATAATTATTCTAATAAATATTCTAATAAGTATTCTAATAAGTATTCTAATAAGTATTCTAATAAGTATTCTAATAAATATTCACGTTAAGTCAAGCTATATGTTATTATGGAATAATGAAAATGATATATTTGTGGATATCATGAAGTCTGACAGTAAATATCCAAATTTGGATATTACAATATTTGTTGCAAATGTTTTATTTTAAGAACATTTTGGCTAACCTTTCTTCATGTCATGATAGACATTATTAAAATAATGTCTTAAGGAAAAATATGCCTTAATGACTATTCTTGGCTATATTATCAGCAGCTAAAAAAAATCAACACTGACAGTATTAATCAGTCAAGAACATTTTCTAAAAAAGATGGTCCTTCCTGTTTCACAACACTGTCTGACAGAATTAACCAATCAAGAACATTATCTAAAAGAGATGGTCCTTCTTGTCTCAATTATTTTGCATG
The DNA here is from genome assembly GCA_025802075.1 of Tenebrosternarchus preto. Classification (NCBI taxonomy): domain Eukaryota; kingdom Metazoa; phylum Chordata; class Actinopteri; order Gymnotiformes; family Apteronotidae; genus Tenebrosternarchus; species Tenebrosternarchus preto. The sequence goes on from JAOYMR010000005.1 coordinate 12,823,161, forward strand.
TTCAGCCAACACATAGATTGGTAGGCAATAAACTATGTATTCATGTGTTTAGAAGGAATTTTGGGATGGAGGGTTTGGGATTTAAGAGTGAGGGTGGACTCCTTCAAGTCTGGCAGATGTTAGCAAGAACATATATCAATTGAAGTAGCTTTAATAGGCACATAGCCTGACCTTAACAACAGATGTGTGCTTACAGAAATCCACAGACACAAAAGGAAATCCACAGACACAAATACCCAGCCACACATGGGAATCCACAGACACAAATACCCAGCCACACAAGACAGTCTGAAAGTCACAGTCACACACGAGAAGTGTTAACATACCCAAACTGCCTTCTACCCTCACCACTGTGATGGTCTTCTCAAGGCCACTGACTTGGTGAGATCCAGCTTTAGGAGCTACATCCATGTTGCAGGCTGGTTTTTCCTGCAATGCAATCAGTTGCTTGGCCTTCAGGAGATGTGAGATTAGGGGTGCATATAATCTGGTAACTTAATTCAGAAAACTGATTAACTGATAACTGATGTTAAAGTTAATTTACCAATATTATTTCTGAAAGAAATGCCATTTAACAGCCTTGTGCATTAGTCTTAAAAAGTGACGTAGGTCAGAAATGCTAACCTTAGATATGTACCTCATTGGTTTTGCAATATATATTACAGATAGTTTGCTTTGCTTTCCAATAAAAAAAAAGTCTTTAGAGTTCCTGGGGCTGATATGCACAGTCTGTGCTTTTCCCACACTGGGGTGTTGACATACGACATGTATGAGACCAATTGCCATGCAACCTTAGTCTGAATAAACATGAGAGAACACTGGAAAAGATGGAGAATAATTCTTAAAAATAAAATCCAAACTTCTACCTTCCACTTTTCATGCGACAGAGCATCAACAGGTTGTGTATGCAGCTATATCATATATAATACATTTAAATAAATACCAAGGACCTGTTCTTCATTGCCAGTGTGTAATTCATTTCTGCACTGCTCTGTCCTTGTTAATCTTTCTCTGCTCTGATCTGTCCTGTAGAATAAATGCATTATTGATTGTGTCCTGTCCTGTAATGTTTTTTTTCTTCCAGGTGTTTTTCTTTTGGACATCTTGTCATATATAATCCTAGACCTCTGAAGGCGGGAATAAGTTTAATGTATGCGATTTTATTTAAAATATGGCACTTTGTGGTACAGTGAATTAAGTCCATAAAACTAAGCATATCACAAAATCTAGACTTGCCAGGTCTCACCAGCAACTGTTTTTGTTCTTGAGAATTCCTGCCAAAGGTCATTGTTGCAGACTTTAGTGATTAGTAGAAGGGGTATATTTTTCTCATAAGTCCTGCAGTATTTCAAATGTCACTCTCTATCCCAGAGTCTTTAGTAAAACTAAACCCACATGTGTGTAAATAAGAGATGATGTCACACTTATCCTGTGAACAAGTATCCCACCAATTAAACCCTTGTGTCTCAAGGGACCACAGTGAATTAGGTCAGTGAAGAAAAAAAAAAAAACACTTTCTCTTTGGCCTACTGACTAGTTGAACACAGCCCTTAAAATAGTTACAACTACAGTTTCAGAAATGCAGTAACTCATGTCATGGAGTTCACCCACCTCTTATACTGATATCGTGAATAAAGTACGGACAAAGTGACATGCAGGTCAAGGTAACATAAAGTGTACTCGGGCTGAAGGATGAAGGTTGCTGAAGCTGTGCTGTTCCCTTGGGTACTTCCTATTATTTCAGAAAGTCACCAAAATTTGAAAAATGTAAAATACTTATGTAGGCCTAGAGGGCACTAGATTACTGGCACCCAGTTTGTTCAAATGTGCATTTCTATTTTAATAACACACTATATTTCCATTGCAAGCTGAAGTAGTAGAAGATAGAAAAATAAGTTTAAGTATTGTACCTGTGCTGTGGAGGGCTGCTTGTTTTCTCTAGAATGACAGCTGCTGGTTAGAGAGGTTCTTGTGTCCTGAGAGTCATTTTCCTATAGACAACAAAACTAAATTGCATTCTCCCTTATGTGCCCACCTGAAATCCAACCCCTCCCACTTTGCCTAGACCCCAGAGATGCCAAAATATACCGTGTAGACTGGTGTCTGTCCTTGGGAACAGTTCCGCTGGGTTCTGAGCTGCAGACTTCACCACACACATGTTGAATTTAGGATGAGGGGGCACTTTGGTATTAGACTTCAAGCAGCATTAATTATTGAAATGGATTGGTAACCAGAGACTATATGTTCCTCGGTTACTGGCTCACAACAAAGCTCAGAAAACAATGGCCATAGCCTCACAAATACATTACAAGTCTCTGAAGACCATAAACACTGAAATGAAATTATACATGCAAGAGTATTCTAACCTAATGAAATGTGTTAGTTGCAGTATGTATTCGTAATGTAATTACTGGAAAATGCACTACACAAGCATATGTTAAATGAGTGTAGAAAATACAAAACATACGATGACAAATTAAAATTTCACAGATGTCCCAAAAGCATCATGGCATTCAAGTCATTAAAAACAGGTAGAGAGACTATCGTTTGACCTTTAGGATGATATTAAGACGGTGATGAAATTCCCTCCAGAACCAGTCGTAAGTCTCTACATTTAGGGTGCGCGGCATGATGAAACTAACTAGACACAAACAGATTATGTGCAAATACCCCACAGCATTGAGGGTGAGAAGGGACCAAGTTGCATATTTATTAAATTAGATATGAAATATAAAATGATTCATTCTGAAAACCCTGCAACTCTAAGGACCAATCACCTGCTACTTCTCAAACCACTTTGGTTGCCTTGTTTTTTAACTTCCCCTTGCTCTGACACACCTGGCCCAGATCACGAAGGGCTTTATAATTAGCTGGCAATTGAAGTGGGGCTGGTAGATTAGGATAAACACAGAAATCTGCAGAGAATGTGACACCCAAGCAGGACTTCACCTTCACCTTCTGCAATATATGACCAAAGAGCATCACTAAAGCATGAGTTCACAACAAAATTCTTTCAATAAAAATTAAAGCTTAAATAATGCATAGAAAATAAATTTTCTTCATAATTTACATTTCAACTAACTAGAACAGTATTGAGAATGATGATGAGTGATGAGAAAAGTTTTAGTTTTCAGATTAAATGAGAATTAGATCAAAATGAGGCAGCATTTTTCAGTGATGTGTAGATACGATAATCTTCAAGCCAACAGAAAAACAAATACATAAAATCAGAAGCTAAAGAAATATACCAGAAAAATAAACTGATTTTCAGTGGGATAAACAAACATACAAACAAACAAAGAAATAAAAAATACCTACACTAAAAACAAAAAATCGTTTATATCCTTGTTTGTGCTGCCTTAAGATGACCCTTATTCTATAATGTCTTAAGATGACCTTTATTCTATAATGCTTTATTTTTTTGCTTTTATTTACCTCGCTAAGCACATGCATAAGACCTACATAAAGTTTTTGCAATTTTGCATGCTGGCATAAGGTGTAATAAAACTAAGCATATGTTAATTATCTTGAATACTGAGACCATGGAAGCTAGTTGTTCTTGTTGAATTTTAGATTATATATATATCCTGTCTAGACCTACAAAATCCCAAGTGTTTCATAATTATTATATAGAGTTATTTTCAGACATGATAGAGAATAAGAGTTCACAGAGTGCGAATGGTTTTGCTGAATATGTACTGTATGGTTTTAACTACATGCGTAGGAGAGTTTTACCGATAAGTGCTTGGTGACTTCAACAAGTACAGGGCCACAGTCTGTGCTATTTAGAACATGGATGACATGGACCAGGCTGGCGTGACACAAGTCTGTCCCATTCACGAATATTAATCTGTCGCCAGGCAACAAACAGATGTCTCTATTAACCCCGCTGCTTGGTACAAGAGAGCAGATCTTGAACACATGAACAAAGATCCAACGGGTCCTGAGAAAGAGAGACAGAAAGGTAACAAAACAAGAGTGAGGTTTGTGGCAGGCTCATTTCTCGCTCTGAGGACTCCAAGGACTGGACCATCTCCATTGATAAAAATGAACATTATGTCAGGGAAGTCTTAAGCCAGAGTGTAGTTTATATTGCATTAATGCATAAAAAGACCCAGAGAACATATTATAAAGCATTAGAATGCTTGTATGATACTAATGTTACATTTTGCATATATTTAATAAAATAAAAACAATTAAAATATGATACAAAAATTTGCAGTATGTGCATAACAATCTGCTCTACAACATACATGTATGACAATGCGGATATTAATGCAAATTATTTTGAAGTTCAGGTGCACAATAAATCTTGGTCATGAGTGCTAAGTGAATCATACATTTTTATGTTTTCTATCAGAATAAAAATGAAACTATAGCATCAAACACAAATGTACAGCTCTGTGGAGACAAAAATAGCTTAGCATTGACAACTTTGGAGTTTTCTTGTAATTATATCTATAAATTCAAATTTCAGTCTGGGTAGAATCTGTTACTCAAAGACAGTCAATACACGGCAGTATTGATACACAGCACAGATATGAATGTGACCTTATGAGAACCACTTCAAAGGTGCAAATCATACTGTACATTTAATTAAGGCTTTTGCCCGCTAGATAGGCTTTAGTTCCTAGATAGGTTATTCAGGGTGTAAGAGGGTGTGAGAAAGTTAGAATGTAGTGTGTGGGAGGGGCATGAGCTTTCTGACTGTTAAGAGTAAAACTTGCATTATATTTACACAAGGGCCTCAACCTAAGAATCACCTATTTTACATTGAAAGGGGAAAATTCTGGTGAAATATATTGGTTGTTTATTGGACTTTGGAATTATATTCACAGGATCCACTTGGTATATGGTTATTGTGTGCTCACAAAAGCAAGTACATTGGGTACGTTGTATGCTCAGAGTCATGCATCTAGACCAGAACTCCAGTCCACAGAAATGACGTGTACAACTGGTTCCTGCTCTCCAAAACCTTGACCTTTTCCTGTTGTTTGGATTTGTACTTTGCTTATTTCCTGTACTTTGGTTTAATAATACACCCTTTTTGCCAGCCTGTTCTGACAAAAAGAGAATAGAGAATTGGCATAGAGAATTCTGATATTAGGCTTCTCGTCCTCATAGAGTCAGTGGTATCTTGCAGTCTCCCCAAGGCAATAACGATTCAAGGACACTTATTGAACAGCACTACCAACAATTGGGCTTTGCTTTGCAGAAATGTAGAGGAACTGACCACACAGACTCAACATTAAGCTTCTCTTGGTCCTTCTGTTTTCTGAATTCACACAGGATTTTATCCCATTTCACCACAGTAGAAGTAAGAGACTGACCTCTGAACACTGCTTCATGGTTTCAAGGGTTTCTTCTCTAATTATTTAATGCATTTTGCTCATCATCCACTTTGCCCTGACTTTTCTAATACTGCTCTCATTTTTTGCTCTGCTAAGCTCTGCTAAGTTCTAGGGCTCTAGAATGGGCAATGCTGTTTGGATCCAGGGAGGAAAACTGACTATCTGGTGATAAACTTCTCATATCCCTCAAACAATGAAATCACCCTGCTTTGGATTATGCACTGTAATATTGTTCTTTAACTACTAACTGTAGATGGTACTGAGCAGCCTTACTGATAGCTTACCATAAGGGTCTTGCTGCTGAGGTCATCACTGAATTAGCTTGTTATAATGAGGTCAAAACACTTGACTCATTCATTGATCTCTCTATTCACCTGGCCAGTTTACTCAGAGAGTCTCATAAATGTAATCCATCCCCTGTGCCTCTGTTTTGATTCACACCAGTCCCTGAAACAATGCTAGTACTACAGACAGCTTTGCTTGCTCAATTTTCCAGTCTGCTCTCTTTCTCGTATAACTATGATAGCTGGAAAATGCACTTTCCAAAGGTTACTTCACACGCTAATATAGTGAGTAAAGTTACAGACTAAGCCAATTTTTACCCTTTCTTGGTAAACCTAGAACTCATTTTTTGTTACTCTGTTGAAAGACTATGGAGCTGCAGGAAACTTAATTGATCAGAAGCTCCTGGATATCAAGGTCATTCTTGTCCTTCCTCAAGGTGCCTTAGTGTGGAAGGTCATGGGAAATTTATAGATTTCCTTGTGACCTTAGCCATCACAATGACTTGCAAATATAAACATGGACCGACCATTTCACCAGACCACTGTTGTAAAGTCCACACACTATCCTTTGGTTTTGGGATCTCCCTCGTTTAAGAAACCTTGAATATCTAACCATGTCAGGATTAAGAAGGGTACCGACTGCTTTCTTTACAGCTTCCATCCATGCAAGATAATTTGCATGCTAACATCAGTACAGTACAGTATTTGTAGGAGTGCATGAGCATTTGTATAATACAGTACTTGCTGGAGTGAAGTAGGTTGTTATAGATAACTGAAGCAACAAACTAATGTGAAATAAAGAAAGGATAACAAGCTAACAGGTAAACAGGCAGACTGGTACAATATTCCACAGGCAGGATATAATACAGGGTAGACTAAAACTAAGAGAATACCAGAAACCGTGGCTTGAAAATGCATGAAGCACTACAAAGGTAAATGGGAAACAGACAGAGAAACAGGCTAAATAAAAATGTAAGGCTTGATAAATATGAAACAGACAAAGGAAGCCAGCAAACAGGTAGTTGGGTCTATAGGTAGGGTTAATAGGAAACATAGATCTAAATATAGAAGCATGAAGAGCATACTACAAGAAACTGATGAAGGGTGAAACAGGCAACAAAAAGCACAACAGAAAAGCAGAATGATAAGCAGGAATCAAGAAATAATTATACAGTATAATAGCTGATCATTAGCAGTTTGTGAACGTAAATAGATACTTTTTTAGCATACACCAAGATTAGTTTTGGTGTCCCACAAGGATCTATTCTAGGTAAAATGATTCGTAAACACTGTTACCACTGCTGTGCTGATGATACTCAGTTATATGTCTCACCGGGGAAAATATCAGCCATACCAGAGAACAAACATTATTAGCTTAACATTACTGAGGAATATGTAAAGGACATCAGACACCGGTTGTTGTAAAACTTTCCCTCACTTAATCCTGACAAAACAGAAGTGCTGTTAGGCCCACTGGCAGCCAGGATTATACAATCTTATTATGTAATAAATATGGTCCTCCAATCACACCACGTTTAACGGTTAAAGATCTTGATGTAATTATAGATCCCAGTCTCTCATTCAAAGCTTGTGTAAACAATATTCCTAGCACAGCCATTTCCACCTCAGGAACATTGCAAAGATTATGTATGTTCAATCTTTACATGTTACTGAAAAGTTATTACTTCCAGACTGTACTACTGTAATGTCCTACTACCTGATTGTACCACTAAGTGCATAAACAAGCTCCAGTTCAAAATTCAGCAACCAGAGCAGCTGTTTGTCCATATTACTTCTA
>JAOYMR010000005.1:12839763-12856933 GCA_025802075.1 Tenebrosternarchus preto
ACCACATGTGTCTGTGTGTACACACTAACAAAGAACTACATGTGTCTGTGTGTACACACTAACAAAGAACCACATGTATCTGTGTGTACACACTAACAAACAACCACATGTGTCTGTGTGTACAAACTAACAAAGAACCACATGTGTCTGTGTGTACACACTAACAAGGAACCACATGTGTCTGTGTGTACACACTAACAAAGAACTACATGTGTCTGTGTGTACACACTAACAAAGAACCACATGTGTCTGTGTGTACACACTAACAAAGAACCACGTGTCTGTGTGTACACACTAAAAAAGAACCACATGTGTCTGTGTGTACACACTAACAAAGAACCACATGTGTCTGTGTGTACACACTAATAAAGAACCACGTGTCTGTGTGTACACCCTAACAAAGAACCACATGTGTCTGTGTGTACACACTAACAAAGAACCACATGTGTCTGTGTGTACACAGTAATAAAGAACCACATGTGTCTGTGTGTACACACTAACAAGACATTCGTGGTTAAAAAGTGATGGCTGCGTTTCCATGCCCCTTTACCCTTTGCTCATGTAGGTATCTTTATTGGGACAAATTTTAACCAAACAATTCCTCCAAATAAACAACACCAAAAGAAAGACCATTTGGACAAAACAGCTGTATTACCACACAGCGCAGGTAAGATGGAAACTTTCAGCACTAGATTTGTGATGCACACTGTAAAATGGCCAATGCTGAGTGAAGTGTGGTTTGTTGTACCCTAACCAGGTTGTGGTTTATTATGTCCTAACCTGGTTGTGGTTCATTGTGTCTTAACCTGGTTGTGGTTTGTTGTACGCTAACCTGGTTGTGGTTTGTTGTACCTTAACCTGATTGTGGTTTATTGTGTCCTAACCTGATTGTGGTTTATTTTGTCCTACAGTATGCCCTTGGCAGAGCCGGGTCACTGAGCTTGAGGCCTTACCTGCCTTCAGCTGCTCCATAGACTTGGAGATAATGACATCAAAACCTTTTTTGTTCTTTGTAAGTACAGTACTGAGCTTTTTCCCTTCTTACTCCCCTGCAAGGTTAGAGAAGATCCAGCATTTATGGAAAAATACTGTAGTAATATGATTATTATAATCTGTGTATCCTCACCTTGTAGTAATTCATACCGTAGGTAGTAGTAAAATTCATACAGAGTAGTAAAGTGATAAGGATAATGTTCATATTGATTAATACTTTCTTTGAGCTTTTGTATCTTATTACTCTCTCTTGTGCAAGCACACACACACACACACACACAGACACACACACAGAGGAAGTGAGGGAAACAGTAACACTGCCCCTGTCCTTCTCGTGTTTCCTGTTGCTGGGCAACAGGGCGCATGAGGTCATTGTCCGTGGTTTCCCTGGCAATGAGGAGCCTCACTTTGGAGCCACAGAGGCGGAGCTCTTACACTACCTCATCAATGCCTGCGCTGAACGTGTGGACATCGCTGACCCTGAGCAGCACAGTGCCTCTATGCAAGCACCCATTCCGACATAAAAAACACACCTGCACACTTCATCCAGTACTTTATGTATGAATTTCCTTGTGCTAGGGATAGCTCACTGTACTTACCTGAGGCAGCTGTGCCTATAGCTCTTTACATATTATTCTCACCTCAGCCCCAGTTACTGATTATAATTGTTTTAATAGAATAAGCACTGTCACAAAGAAGTGTCCTTCTTTGTAAGAATAGTTCTTCATAGAGGGCTCATACTGTAGCTGATTCTTGCGCCCTGAATTGCTCATAAAGACACAGCCAGCATTTTTTCACATGCCTTACCATACTGAAAAAATTATAATTTCACCATTTAAAAATGCATAATATTTACAAACATTCTTATATTCTTAAAGTGTGTTTTGAAGTATGTCAATAACAGAAAGACTTCACCCTACAGAAGCAAATTGAACTCTTATATAATGACTACTTTTTGTAGTTGTATTTTAAATTTAACAAATTTAACAACTATTGCACTGCATGCTGAAAGTCACTTTTGTAATTCATTATATCTGGAGTTTTGCTTTAGCATTAGATGTGAATTGTAGATTTTGGACTAACACTGATAAAATTATGAGTGTAGCCAATCAGGAATCAGTGTGCTTGTATTTTCTTTGCTTGGTAAGGCAGGCTATGGGTTGCTACTTTCTTGGATTAGTCACTTTCAGGCTTCAGTCCATGTGATAATTACTACATGGTCAGTACAGCTGGAGTTTTAGGTGAGAATTGTAGAGGCAGGACTAACACTGATAAATGTTGCCACTACAGATCTGTAGTGGAAACAAGAAAGTCCCACAAGCCATTCTTACCACCTAAGTGAACTTAGTGGACACAAAATGGAGACGCTCTAGGATGCAGCGGATACTCTGTACATGAAAGGTATTATTTATTGTTGCCTCCAACCTGACATAATTTATCTGTTGCTCAATCCTCCATATACTCCACAAACATGGACTTTAAAGAAAGCAGTGCTCATATCTACCCACACCAGACTATGCTACAATTCAGAGCTCAACCGATAAATAACCTGTAGACACACAACCTTGGCTACAGGGACCAGACCTGCAGACCTCAGCATGACCTGCTGCCAGTGGTCAGGGAAGGGGATGTTGCAAGCGATGCACAAGAAAACAGAAAGCCTAGTTGACCGGCTCTGCTGTCCATCCGTCTCTCCAGTGTCTGCTCCATGGACAAGCTAGTCCAACCAATGTGAGTTTAGAGACTGCTGTGCTTTGGTTTTCACAGATGTGTGGCTCAGTGACAGAACACCTGACACTGCCATCCTGTTGGACTGGCTCACTTTTTTTCGTGCTGACAGAAATACAGTTGTGTCCGGCAAAACTCGAGGAAGGGGGTCTGTGTGTCTACATCAACATGGAATGGTGCAAGAACTCTGTGCTCACTGCCTGGGGCACATTGAGGGAAGCTGCAACTGATGGTGACTCCATGAACCTGGAGGAGGATACAGCATCAGCAACGGGCTACTTCAGCAAGCACATTGAGAGCGTTACTGTATCCAAAACCATCGCCACACGTCCCAACCAGAAGCTGTGACTGACGTCTGAAGTTTGTACCCTGCTGAATCTTCAGGTGCTGAACAGGTGACAAAGTGGCCCTGAGCAAGGGCCAAATGATCCTGAGCTATCAGGGATGTAAAGTTTGCACATGCTCAGAGAATCATTGTACATTTTTAGGACTGACATGACACATGTGGCAGAACATTCTGGACATCACCAATTACAGAACATCTCCTTCCTATGACAATGATACCTCCCTTTCAGACCCACTGAATGACTTCTATACATGATCTATGCAAGAAAAACTGCGCAGAATCAACCTAAGAAAGGCTGCTTGACCAGATAATAATCCTGGCTGAATGCTCAGAATATGTAAAAACCAGCTGGTGGATATTCCTACTGACATCTTCAACATTTCCCTTAGCAGCACCACAGTCCCTACATGCTTCAAGGCCACCACCAATGTCCCCGTGTTGAAGAAGTCTTTAGTGTCCTGCCTCAACGACTCAAAATGTATCCACTGTGCCACTCTAATATCAAATCAAATCAAGTATTATTTATATAGTGCCTTTTACAACAGATGTTGTCTCAAAGCGGCCGAGTCCAAGGACCCAGTGAGCAAACCAGGGACGACGGTGGGAAAGAAAAACTCCCTAAGAGTGCGGGATGGAATAAACCTTGGGAGGAAACAAGACTCAAAGAGGGAGCCCATCCTCTTCTGGTTGACACCGATCACCACGACAACAAGATAAATATACAAAAAACACAGTAGTCAATATAAAGTCCAAGGCTGTGCCACAGCGGGGGGTTGCAAGGAAATATAATGATCTATGATCCATGTTACATTCTGAATTAAATGTCTCTCTCTAGTTAGACTATCTGGCGGTCGGGCGGTAGGACCCCAGTCCTACTGGCATCTAAACTGTCTTTTAGACTATCCTTCAGCCTTAAGCATATCCACAACCCCCCTTCCTATCTGACGGTCAGACTGACCCAGATCCAAACGTCATCATCCTTAAGACCAATCATCTGGTTGTTAATTCTACCTTAGGCCAATCATTTTATCCCACACCATGACTCTCTTCTTCCACGCCATCTCTTTCTTCTATTTAAACTTCTATATTGTTAATAAACTTTAGAGCATTTTCTTGACACCTGTGTGTTGTGAATTTTTTCTCCGAGATCTCGTAATGAGGTATACGGAGGGCTGAACTAATCTCTGGTCGAACCCTGAAGGTACTCTGTGTCAGTCGAACTGGCTTGGGGGGTGTCAGGGGTGCTGATAAGGGCCTCCATCCAGTTGATTAATCCTCCATCTGTGCCTAGATAAGTAGGAGGTGGTTGGTCCGGGGCAGGTAGCAGGAGAGACTTGTCAATCCTTACTTAATACCAAGCCAGACGGGGGACATCCATTAGCTCGGCAGGAGTAAAGGGAGACAGTTCTGTAAGGGACATCAAATTTTTGTTTGACTTTTGAAAAGTATGTGGTGAACAATCTCCAGTCAATATCAACAGCTCCTCTGTGGAAACCATCACACAAGTTCCTTGGTGCCCATCTAGCAGTGATCCACACATGGACACTCAATATCAGCTCCATAGCCAAGAAAAGCCCAGCAGTGACTTTCTGAGAAGTCTGAAGAAGGCTCACCCCCTATCATCATCCTCACCATTTTTGCAGAGGGACAATAGAGACAATAGTGTACTGGCTGTTACCTCAGTTAATGTTCTGTGCTATAAGCGTATTGGTTAAAATATCCCACTGCTGTACATCCTGCGCACATACACCTGGTGTCATGCACTCGTTGGTGATGCCCTCTGTGTTATCTGTATTTCATATTATTCTTTACACTTATGTTCTTTTTTGCATTCACCATGGAGAAAACATTATTTCATTTCACTAAAAACCTGTATATAACTCAAATGACAACAAAAGCCTATTCACTCTTGATTTTTGGTTCCAGTACAAATTGTTCCAAACCAGCAAATTCCCATTATCGATTAATTCCCATTGTCTATGAATGACCATTATCTATGAATTAGCACTATCTATGAATTACCATTACTTTTTGTATCAATGACAACAATAAATCCAGTAGTGAAATTTGCATTATTGCCAATTACAGCCTCCTTCATTTATACTGCTAACTTCACTGGTGCAGTGGAAAGTGGTTTCTGTGGTTGAGCAGTGCTGTGGGTTCGGTGGAGAAGCCTGACTGGTGCAGTAAGGTCTACGAGCTCTTTAGGCAATGATACAGTGCAGCTAATGCAGGCTAGAGCACACTTGGAACCCCCTGGTTATAGTCCATGCCCTAATATCATTCTGAAGGCCTACTGTTGGGTTGGGGTGTAGTCAAGCACCTTGCTGTCCAGAGCAAGGATCTGATTGGCTGTGGGAAAGCCATTGCTGAAAGTGAGATGGAGAGGATGAGAACAGTGAGCAAGATAAGAAAATCTTTCTTCTGCCTCAACATAATTGGGTAAATTTTCATTTTATTTTAATAAATTGAACTAATCTCAGTTGTACACTGTAGCTTCATCATTGCTGGTGGCTTTATGGTGGTTTCATTGCGAGAGCAAAAACTGGTGTGACTATAATGACTTACTCTGTACAACTGGGAAGGCTGAATGTAAGTATATAAACTTGTATGGTGGTATCAGGTTAGGTACAATTAGACCTTTAGGCTCAATATTCACAAGTTTTAGCTGATATAGAAATGCAAGTCACTGCAAATAGAGAGAAACAAATATGGAATTTGTGTGTGTGTGTGTGCGTGTGAATGCGTGTGTGTGTGAATGCGTGTGTGTGTGTGTGTGTCTGTGTCTGCGTATGCAGGTGTGTGCATTCATCTGCACCTGTGAGCTGCAGAGCCAGTCTGCACTCTGTCTGAACACACAAGACTCTCCCTGCTTGAACAAACCAATCTCTCCCTGTCTGAACACACCAGGCTCTCCCTGTCTGAACAAACCAATCCAAACCAGAAATGTTATTATGTTTCTCTATGATCTGTTTTAAACCATATTTGCATGTGTGTCGTATGGACCGATAATCACTTAGGGTTAATTTGGTGACCCATTTCTTTCTCTATATGCTCTTTTCAGTTTTAATGCTAAGGTCAGGATTTGTTGATCTGTCTTGAATTACATACAATGTAATGGTTCATTTGCCATTATAGAGTCGTTACAGTATATATGTTGTTATATATACAGTATATAGCACAGCATAACAAACTTAAATGATATAACTGAAAAAGAAGACTGATCAAAATTAGAGAACACATTCAGATACCTGCAAGATACCTGAATGTTTTTGGCAGCTGGAGTTGGACCTCTCATACAGCTACATGGAGGATTGAATGCAAGTGTGTATCAGAACATTCAACAACATGTGGTTCCTTCCTTGCGTTCATCACTCAATCAGCCATCAGTTTTCATGCAGGACAATGCCCTCTGTCACACAGCAAAACGGGTAAAGCAGTTCCTTGAAACTGAAAACACTGAAACAATGAAATGACCAGCCCAGAGTCCTGATCTAAACCCAATAGAAAACCTCTGGAAAATCCTTGGTGACAAAGTTATGGCCAAGAAACCAACAACAGTCACAGAACTGTGGAAGAGACTGCAAGAAGAGTGGACCAAAATCACACCAGAGCAGTGAGAGAGACTAGTGATGTCCTGTGGCCGCAGATGTGCTGAAGTAATTCAAAGCAAAGGTCTGTACACTTCCTACTGATTACTGACTGTTGTAATGTTCAGAAAAATTAGTTGCAATCTTTCTCTGTGGTACAGTCATTGCTGCTCTCTAATTATGATCGTCACATTTTTTGCAAAATAAAGGTTTCATGTTGATATACTTTGGTTATTTTGTAAAACAATGTTCTAGTGGCATGGTGTACCCCTTACACAAAATCCTTCAAATGTTGATCAATGTAAATTATATTATTTCTTAAAAAATCCAAATGTTCATACATTGTTCTCTAATTTTGATCTCCAGTTTATGTTGTTATAGTAATATGCTATAATTCTGTCATCCCACATCACCCTGTAAGCCTTTAAATAAACAATTATGCCGAATAAGCGTGTGTGGGCGTGTGTGTGTGTGTGTGTGTGTGTGTCTGTCTGTCTTTTTGTTTGTGTGTCTCTCTGGTTTCTCCTTTTCACTTAATAGAGCTTTAATGGACAACTTGGGTCAGGAGCTTACACAGCCTCCATTTGATCCCTTCCATTGTTTGAACCATGTCCTTGTTGAAACATGTCCCGGTAAGCAGACACCACAGAAACATAAACACAAATATGATATTGTGAATAAAACACAACCCCTAGGAACAGTTACTCTTGGCTTAGAGTCATTGTATATTTATATATTTGCTCTGGGAATTCTAAACAGAATTTATTATTTCTATTTTCTAATTTGTTTATTTATAAGAACGCTACTGAAAGTCATTGACTGAGGAAAATGTGATCCATCTATCACATGCAAACAGCACTATAAAACAACAGCAAAAGCAATGACTAGTTTATTGGTTATTTAATTCAGAACATCAAGGAAATTTGATGCATGCATTTATTGAATAATCTATTTCTGAGTCCAACAGGATCCCAGAACTGCACATTCACTGGAATTCACACAAGCTGAACTGAATGATAAGTTCAGGTTAGGTTCTTCTTCTGATTGGTTGTAACACACTTACTACTCAGCTATGAAAGGTAATAATGATATTACCTTTATCCATTAAAATATTTGTGAGATCAGGGTTCTGCAGTTCACTGCATAATGTTTAAACCTGTGTATGACTTGTAAATGTTACCTTGTATGTGTGTTTGTGTGTATGTAAAAGAATAAGAAGACTCTTAATAACAAAATTAAAAACAAAATAACAAAATTTATAACATGATTTTTAAGAATACTCTTTAATAACAAGAACAATAAAAAATACCATTTATTTATTGCCATTGCATTATGTCAGTGGTATTTGAGTCAAAGTAAATGTGAGGGTTTGACTGAAACAGGGAGGAGCTCTAAAAACCAAGCAGTGCTTCAGTGATTCCAATCCGGCTGCAGACAACACGAGAAATATGATGACTGGGTCACAATGGATGGGCAGGTTTTCTTTGACTCAGTTACACCCAAGGTCTTTTCCCAATTACCCAAGCTTAGAAATGTTTGTCCTGCCATACAGACATATTACTGATGTTAGGCCTGGTCTGTAGACTACAGCAGCAACAGGGTGAGCTTTTAATGTTGATTTGATAGCTTTCCATTACCCCTACTAATGGCAATTCCCTTACAATGTTGCATAAGTATAATGGTATAATAAGTATGAATGGTCACTTCTTGCAAGTGCATGACTTAAATGACATCTCAAGGTGACTTGTTCAATTCTTAACACTGTCTCATCTCCACTATTTGATTTTGGAGGCAGCATCATTTTGCTTCAGCCAGTTCAAAAGATGCATAACAATTTGATTTGTACTTCCAGATGAATCCCATTTATGCCTATAGATATTTGTAATGAAGTAATTAAGCTCCCCTCATAATTGAGTTTATTTGCTTGAAGTGGGTGAACTGAAATGGAAATGATGTAAATACTTATTATATCTACTGATTTATATCTACTAAATTTATATCTACTTAATGTAATACAGAGTAAAGTGATGGAAAAAACATTATCAGAAGAAGTAACTGCTATAGTGATAGTAGGTCAACAAAACCATGCAAGTACAGTCTTAACTGCTGGTGTTGTGCTGGAAGCACAGTTATATTCTAAAGCAGGCCAAGTACTTCATGCGTGTCTTCAGTGGGACTGGGCAATGGACAAACACACAGCAGGCTTTGATTGTCTTGTTGAAAATGTTCAACATGTACCGTAAGTCATGTAAGTCGAGAGGGATAAATCACACTTTTTTAGCAAGACTAATTTTTTTAACTCTTTTAATACACTGTGAACATATTATAAAGTATTATAAATGTTTCTATGATAGCAGAATGTTATATTTTAAACATTCAGCATTTAAAAAAGAGCAGGTATCAGCTCACCGGTACTAGCTGGAAAGTCTGGGCATCATCCTTTTCTAATGAGCAATGCATGATTGGAAATCCACTGTCACAGACCCACAACCGTATACACATCTCAACCAGAGCTGAATGTAATGGCAGAACTAAGAGTCAGATAAAGGAATATGTTTTTTATGAAGTAATTATACTTTTCTATGAAGTTGAAACCATAAACCATAAACACAAAGGCTACATTTATAGATTTCACTGCAAAATAGCTTAATAAAGTAACAAAATGACTAGCCTATCACTGACTAACCTTTGAATTTTCCTGTCAGTATTGGGAGTATATTTCTCAATATAAGTATAGCTGGATCTAATGCTTAAACATTTAGAATTATCATCCTACACAATGCAGTCTTGTTGCTATGGAATGAGTGATTTATATAATTAAAATTAGGTAGAATCTGTTACTTCAAGACAATCACTACAGTATATTGATCCATGTGTACAAACATTACAATCGACGTTTCAGTTTTACAGCCCAGCAATGCATACAGCATCCCAGTCGCTAGGTTGGTCAAACATGAAGAGGCTGACAAATCAGGAATGCGGAGTGTTTGAGGGCCATTAACTTTCTGATTGTTGAGAATAAAGCTTATGTTTACACAACATAAGGAACACAATTTTACATCAGAAAAGGATAATTTAATTGTCTGTATTGGTCTGGTTCATGAGAATCTCATCATACAAAGTGAATTATTTGTTTACTTAGCACATTTTTCACATTTTAATTTTGCCTTTTCATCAGCAGATGATATAGAAGTTGTATAAAGAATTTATTATTTATTATAAACAAGTCACTCTAAGGTTGTAAAAGACTTTAAATGCATTACTTTAACATCTCTACTCATTTGTCAAATGAAATTCATTAACAAGATGCTAGTGAAGATGTCTGAAGTATTTCTAAATCTATATCAGTTTGATTACTTGGCTAAGAAGGTTGCTCAGGACAAGCACAATTAGTCTTCTTGATTTCTTGTATAAACACCTGGATAATAGCACAAACCTTACCATCATTCTTTTTGTAGACTTTTCATCAGCCTACAGTACAATTCAGCCCCATTTGCTGATGAAAAAACATCGATAAATTTGCCATTGATCCAGCATAATTGGGTTGGGTCTTTGATGTTTTGGAGTTGGTGGACGTTGTCTGAGGAACTGTGTTCATTTACTGGCTCTGCTTGGGTTTGAGAACACCCTGTGCACTGCTATGAGTATCACCATATTTTTTAAAAATGCAGGTAACTCTGTATCCCTGAGTCTTTTAGATGAGAATGAGATTTGTAACTGACTTTGTAACTGACTTTGTAGAATGGTGTGATAAAAGCGTAGTCTGTTTTTTTTTTTTTTCAGCTAAAAGTAACTAAAACCATGGTGTTATGCATAGATTCCAGGCATAATCCACCTTATCCACAAAGGACCACCATCAAGAGACAGATAGAGGAGAGAATGCAGACTCATAAGTATCCAGGAACTGTGATTGACAGAAAGCTGAAACTTGAGCCCACACAGATTCAGCTGATAAGACACTGTTGTAAGAATGTTTCTATTGGATGTGTTGAGCCTGAATGTGAAAAAATCCACAGGAGAAATCTAGTCCAGATGAGTAGCAGGGTTGTAGGAGGCCTGCTTGTCACATTGTCTGACGTCTGTGAGAAGCAGATACTTAAAAAGACCTGCTCTGTCGTTTCAGCACTCAATCATGCTCTGAATGCTTTATTTGAAAAGCTTCCCTCCTGTCCATGGGTGAGTTACCAAAAAATTATAACCAGCATTTACATTTACAGCATTTAGCAAACACTCTTGTCCAGAGTGACTAATAACAGCGCTTTGTTGTCTTCATGGAAGAAATCCTTATAACAAGGAAATCCTAGTAAATTAGGCTAGAGTCTAAGGATACCATTAAGCTAACATCCTGTCAGGAAGTGTACACAATGAAAATACGTATTAGCCTGTGTTTCATGTATCACAATCACAATAAAGAATAATATATACCCATGACCATACCAGGACTTAACTGTACACTGTGATAACATTTTGATTACACAGTGATTACATAGTGATTGTTATTTTATAGTGTGATTTTATAGTGTTTTATAGTGTCTTGTAGTTAATACCTTTGTTGCATCTGTGTCTATTGTGTTTCTGTGTTTGTGTTTCTGTGTTTGTTGTGTTTCTGTGTTTTTGTGTATTTGCTTTAACATATGTGACATGGAATGTGCAACTTTTCGTAATCTTGTCAGTCTCTTTTCCCTAAAACTCTCTTGTGTGATTCCCTTGGACAATAAGAAATGAAGCCCATATAGAGAAAAGCTGCTACTATATGAAAATACCAGAATAGAACAGCATCTGGTCTACCCAGGCACCCTGTAGAAAGGCCCTAAACTTCATGATTGTCAGTACTGCGTACCCAGTCTCTGTTACAGTGTGCCCTACTGTGCCTTCAGAGATTAAGTTTGCAGTTTTGCGATTGTCCTCCTGAGTTTTTTGTGACGACATTGTGATTTCTACTAACATTGGGCACACTTTGGACTAAGTCTCACCCTTGATTCAGTCCCTCTCATTAAATCCCATATGGCTCAGTCTCATTTGTGTAGTGCTTTTTACTACAGACACTGGCAGCTTTACAGAAATGCAGGTCTTAGACCCCTGAAGAGTGAGCTGGCAGTGACAGCAGCAAGGCAAATATTCACTGAGAAAACACAGGGAAGAATGTTTGAGAGGTGGATTCTAAAGGGGAAAATGACCTCCTTTGGGGTAAAACCAAAAAGTAGGTTTTTGATAAGAAAATTACAATGGTAAGACTAGAGTAAGGCACTTGGATCACAAAAAAGGAAAAACGCCCAACATAAGCCATTGGACAAGATTAAAAGCCTGACATAGATATGGCGTGGTTGTAAAAATGGCTTAAAGTGCTTTATAGTCAGCTTAATACCGTCATTAAGTGGTACAGGATCCTCTGCAGTACACTCCATCTCACCAGAATTATAAATACTACCATACTCACTTTTTTTGTATATTTTTTTTCACAGGGTTTAAGCATAGCTGTGTTTTCTCTCCTTCAGTCGACACCCCACAGAGTACACTCGGTATCCATGCACAATTGATTAACACAGACAAACACAATACACACATTAGCAACGAGTACTCTTGAAAGAGGATATGGCATGTAGACATGTTGTAATAACTTAAGACGTGCTTATAAATGCAGGTGTTAGGCTATCTGGTCCAACATTCCCATGTTCCAGTTGCGTCATTATCCTTGTAAGGGAAACGTGAATTTCCGAGTGTGGGCACTAAGGATGCGTTATTCATCGCACATAAAAAGCAAAGGGAAGAGTCAAGTCTGCTTGTGCATGTTGTTTTCCAAACGTATTGGTATAATAGACTAAGTTTAGATCTGTTGAGAATATAATGATAATGCTGAAAAGGGCTAATTAAATTTTCCAATATTCACTTCTCCCGACAGCAAAGTAGTTAACTGATGCAAGACTTAATAAGAGTTCAACTATTTACTGAACTTCAAACACAAATAACACTGTAAGATCGTAGTTACGCTCGACAATCCATATAGCAGAATGTAAATTGTCTAAACAGTTTTTTTTAAATAGAAACACGGAATTAATTCTTAATGAGTATTCAGCTCTGAGGACAAAATGTGCCGATTCCACTACACCACTGACAAGATGAAGTGTTTTTACAGTAGTTGGTAACAATAAAAGGTTTAGTTTACATTATTTACAATCAATGATCAAGTTAGACAAACCATAACAATTTTCCCCATTGCGAAGTCTCACACTTCATATGTAGTTCCCTTAAAGGGCTAAAAAATCCCCTGTGCGCTGTCACTGTCTTCGTTACATTTACATTTATGGCATTTGGCAGACGCTCTTATCCAGAGTGACTTACAAAAGTGCTTAGGGATACTTGGAATATTTAGTGTAGCTCAGATAGAGCCGAATTCATGTACTCTAAGCTGGAATACTACCAGATGTATTCGTTACATGCTTCACCCGCGTATGGAAGACTCGTGCTAACTTTGGTTGATGCTGGACAGAATTTGACCTGGGTTTTTCAAACCTCGGTAATCAACCACTGTTTTAATCATAATTATAATTTGAAACGATAATACTCACTGGTTTATCATGAAACCGGTCATCTTTTGATCCATAATATACACACAACACATACATACACATACATGTATCACATATACCACACATTCATAAATGGTAACCGTTTCATCCCTAGGACAAACCTTAGTAGCATAAACTAGTCATTTCAAATTGGCATCTATGTGGTATGCCCAACCAAAGCGTTAATTACAATATTTGCATGCATTTAAAAAGCGATTATCAGTATCTTTGAGTAGTTTCTCGCTATGAGTACTGGCAGACAATAACAACGACAAAACGATTAGGAGAGCTAGAGGCACACACACACGACCAGTAGGTCCATCTTTCTCGGTGGGTTGAATTATTAATAGCACAGTCAGATCACTACATAACTTACTGATCTCATGATAACATCCTCTATTGATCTGTTATTCATGTCGATGTAATCTGCTCTCGTAAACTAACCTGCGTTCTGCTGGAGGTTTCCGCGGCCTGAGCGAACGGAACAGACACCATCGTGTGTCCCACACGAGTCCAAAGCATGCATGTTTGTTTTCTCTAGTCTGGTAATGCGCTTACCCACGAAGGCTTAGCAGATGTAAATGGTCTTAACTGTGAAGGATGGCTAATTAACCGAGACAGAAGTCATTATAACCAATGTGATACGGCTCCGAACGCACCGCGTTGGACAACTAACCAACTACATAAATAAATAAACAGATTCAGTGTTACAGTTAAGGCAAATCCTTTTATAAATTGTGGCTAACGCAAAAAGTAAATTATTGAAAATATCACTCGCAGTAAAACACATCGGTGTTAAAAGGAAGATTTATCAAGTAGTTAAATTCAACTCGCTGTATTCGTCTAGCCATAACCTAAACTCTCAAAATACATACAAAATATGTACTTTGATAGAGTGGCTGCCAGAGGGAATAATCCCGAGGGATGTAATCGCTTTCCCCCCATTACTCATTATAGCCCCGCTATGATCAGGCTCCAAATCACAGCCCTTCTTTCTTACCGCCAGACCATCTTCAAAATCAACAGGTTTCCCCATGTCATCTACGGAAATAACTTATCACACAAAGCCATCATCTCATGTGTACCTAGAACAGTCGGGTTCCAGAGACCGCCAAATATTGTAGCCTAAATTTTTAACATATTGTCAGACAAACATCAGACCGACAGAGTGTATACGTGAGAACTATACAGCAGTCATCGCGCCGACTGATGGGTTTGAGTCAATGGGCCATAGACTCACCCTCCTCCTCTTCCAACCTAGTCAGTTAAACAATGCAAGAACTATACTTTTGTCGGTATTACTTTTATTAATGTTAGGTTCTAATAATGGCTATATTACCTTAAAATATGCGTAAGTAATTGATATAGGCACAACTCGCATTATTAATTGGAACAATTTATATGATGTTTAAAATATAGTTCTTTAAAGTAATAGGCTATAACAATTAGGCTTCAAGGTGGCTATATCCTGCTGGTCAATGTCACTTGTAATTACTACGTCCAAAGGTCTTACCAAACGCAAATGAAAGCAAGATCGATACGAACTGCCGTGCACGACCGCAACCGCAAGAGAGAGCTCAAGCCCGCCAAGAACTCCATTCCAAATTCAACGCCTCCCTCCTTTTCCCTTTCTTTCTCTCCCACCCTCCCACCCTCCCTCTTTGAATCAAGCATCACTGTGCTCCTAAATTGGCTTGTCATTTTCTCTCGGCGCTCGTTCTCTTGCTGTCGGGTCGCGGCCCTACCACGCACGGGCGTTCTGGAGATATACTGGCGTTGGTTTCGCGGACTGAGCCACCGCTGGATTCAGTGCTCGAGACGTGGACGCGCATTTTCTTCTGAGCCTATAAAACGAGTGATCTGGATACAAAACCATTGGTCCGAAGCTCCTTTCCTCCACAGCTTCACTCTGTAACCGGCAAAGGATATCCGATATATCGTTCAAATCCTCGCAACGGGTCTTTCGGACGTTTCAGGCGACGTTGAGGCACAGCTGTGGACCGATCCAACCGTCACCTCCAGGTTTCGCGGGGTATTTTATTCCCAAACGGAGATCGGTATTGTCACAGGAATAAAAGACTATTTTAAGGTTACTGTCTGCTGTTTGCTGTTGCTGAGTGCATCTGGACGCCAACATTGCTCTGGCTCCTAAGATGTGGTAAGTCAGTCTTTTGAAAACATAACGACGTTAGGTCTCATTCCTTAATCGCCAATAAATCGATAACTGATGGATATTTGAAAGCATAGAAATAGCTTACAAGTCTGTAGCACTCGCCTCTTTTCCAGCGCGCCATCACATTACAGAGTATTGGAGAACTCTTGATATGTAGGGGCAGAATTGTGTGGTTTGTGTGTGTGAGAGGGGCATTTGACACAGGATGCTTCGCTGTGTGTCGTGCGCGGTGTTTTAATGGGCGTCGTTCAGTGTGTGTGTTGTGTGTGCATGTGTGTGCGTGCATGCAGGTCGCTGCCTCACAGCTATTGACGTAATGAAATAATAGACTTAATTTGTTTATTAGAAAGAAGATGGTTATTGTGTGTCGGTAATTTATGGGTTACTGTGGTGTCAAATTGATAGGCACGTTCAGACCGCACTCCTGCTGCAACTGTTTTAATGTAAGGAGATTTACATCGCCTTATTTCTGACAGTGGACTCTCTTTCTCTCTGTAACCGTGGGGAGTGTGTTGGTATGGCAGTATCTCTTCTTTAAGGACAACAAGACAAGATTCTTAAATTTAAAAAGCTGCTGTGACGGCCGCGTATAGACCAATAATACGACTCGCGGGGTTCAGTGCATTTGCTACAATTCATGTGACCTTGATTTAACAGAGTGATACCATAACCTTTGTCATTTATTCTATTGTCATAGTCTTATATAAAAATCGTTTCTTTTTATTGGATTACCGTCACGGCCACGGCCATGCATGACAGTTCGTTCGTTTTACGTCCCAATGACTGGATCCAGATTCTTAGCAATAACTGCTGCGGTAAGCCCGTCTGATTTTACAGTTTTTAGTGATTGTTTACTTCGTGCGGGTGGCCCATTTAGCGGGAAGAGGCGCAGTCTCTTTCACAGATTTCAGCGTATCTGTGTCACCGTCATCTTTAGAGAGGGAGAGAAAGAGAGAGAGAGAGAGAGAGAGAGAGAGAGAGAGAGAGAGAGAGAGAGAGAGAGAGAGAGAGAGAGAGAGAAAGAGAGAGAGAGAGAAAGAGAGAAGCGAAGAATAATGGAAAGATTAGCTTCAGGGTAGCCTATATTAGCGGGCCTGTACCTGGACCGTACACCAAGGCCTTTAAAACATTTCTGTCTCTTTTTTGCTGGTTTAAAACAGCAAACGCATACCTCACTGAAGAAGAACGTACTGTATTATTAATGACAGCGACATCCTTCAACAACGTTTAACTATTTTAAGATAGCTACTAACCATTTTTAACTATATTTCTATTCCAGATAAGAACCTAATGGTTATTATATAGAATAATATTCAGTGGTTACGTTATGTTTAGGGCAGAAAAACTGATCCTTATTTAATAATATGGGTGGGTTCTGACCAGACTAGAACTGACAGTGGTGTTAGTTGTTTTGGTGAACTGCACAGTTTTGGAGGTGTTAGTGTTGTTTATGCTCATCCGTGACCATTTAGAGTGTTACTGTTGAGTAGCTGCTATTTTTAGGACTTTAGTAGGAAGGTGGTAAGAACTGCTGCTCCAGTCAAAACGTGTCGCTCCTATTCAGAGCCAACCTTGACTGGAACTGTATAACGGAGACACGTTACTGACTGGAACTGTACGATGGAGACACGTTACTGACTGGAACTATACGATGGAGACATGTTACTGACTGGAACTGTACGATGGAGACACGTTACTGACTGGAACTGTATAACGGAGACACGTTACTGACTGGAACTGTACGATGGAGACACGTTACTGACTGGAACTATAC
>JAOYMR010000005.1:12868599-12879620 GCA_025802075.1 Tenebrosternarchus preto
ATGATATATGATATATTATTTATTTATTTATTCCCCAGTCTTTTCAAGTCCTCGACCTTCAAGCTCTGGTTCTCTACCAGAGTCCTGGGAGTTTGAGGGTCCTGTGTAGTATCTTACCTGTTTCCTAGACCTGCTCCCATGTTATATACAGTATATATATTAGTTATTGTTGCCATGACACCTTGATAGATATTATGACAATAAATGTGTTTGCATTTAAAAATGTGACAGTGGGTTCTGTGCACTCACTGTAAACTAGTTTTATTTAAATGATTTCCACACAGAGGTCAGTAAAACTGTAAGAAGACAATGTACTACTGCTAATAAGCATAATAATGATAAAGTTCATTTTTGTAGGATTTTCCATGCAAATCATAGCACAAGCATATTGAACACAGCCACCAAACCTTTTAACAAAGCATTGTGAGATAAAGCAATAGCAGTAATCAAATTTGTTTTGTTCATATAAGTGTCCCTTTATTGTCAGCACAGCATGTGCCTTTGTGTGTGCACGCTTCTGTGTGGCACTGCTGTTAAAGTGTGCAGTGTGTGTGTGTGTGTGTGTGCGTGTGTGTGCATGTACGAGAGTGTGAGTAGGTGTCTGTGCAGCTTTCCTTCATGAGTATGCTTCCTCATGTATGTACACTGTGTGTGTGTGTGTGTGTGTGTGTGTAAAAGGACCTCTCTCCATTGCACATACTTATTGGTGCTTTTTAAGCTCAGAGAGCAGAGTAATAAAAGATGAATCAGACAAGTGCTGTTCTTATTGGTGGGCGGAGTGGACCGGCGCAGAATCATTACGATCTGAGTGAGAGCCACATGCTTCCCAGCCATGTGTGGGAGCATGTCGGCCTCCCAGAGGTACAACGGCAATCCAAGCAGGACTACCACACTGTGTGGGAATTGTTTAAATAATTTGGGGAAAATGAATCTGAACTTACAGTCCTTTGATGTAATGTGAGGATACTCAGCAATGTGAACGGCCATTAGAACCTCAGATCATCATTACAAATAAAAGCACATCTCTATAAAGAAAACACATCACCATGTTGCCGCTGTGTAATACCACATCTGCTCACCTCTCCTTTCTGTCATGCTATTTTCTTTGTCACTTTATCAAGAGCGGAATTCCGAATATCAGTCAGAGCTCCCAGGGCATAAAATGCACATGCTGCTCTCTCTCCGTGTCTCTCTCCACGTATCTCTCAGTGTCTCTCTCCGTGTCTCTCTCCATGTGACTGATGTAGGCTACGGCTTAACAACATTTTTGTTACATTTTGTTAAAATTTTGTTGATCATAATTACCATATAGATTCCTGAAGTACTGATATCACAGCATCAAAGATATCTCTGTGTGTGTGTGTGTGTGTGCCTTTTAAAGAACCCCCTCCTGTTTTTGAATTGCCCTGACTAATCTCAGATTGCTCTAATAATTGCTATATGAATGTTTTTGACAAATACTTTCTTATGATCTGTCAGCGTGGCCAGTGGTGCAGACCAGGCTGTAATCACGCCACATCAAATGTTTCCGCAGTATACTTTTAAATGTCATTGTGAGGTGTGCCACAGTCACAGTATGTGGTAGCGTAATCGCAATGCATTTGGTCTATATCATGCAGTTCTGCCATATGGTTGGAAAATAAAGAGGCAACCAAGAAAAACAGGGATAAAATGTTGAGAGAAAAGAGACCCTTTGTTGTCGGACAGTGTTAATACTGAGGTGTTTTGATGAAAGGGAGGGGCTTGTTCGAGGGGGAGGGGTTGACCTTGTTAGGGAGGGACTTGTTGGGGGTGTGCGTTAAGAAGTATTATGGGGTGGTTCTTGTAAGGGTACTGTGAGGCTACATCTGAGCCCACAAGCTTCATGCCGCAGAGGCAGCGTTGCTGTTTTATGGGCATGTACTGTTAGTGAAGGAGCAAATAGCTCGGAAAATGTTGGACTCTTTACTGAATCAATATGTCGCGTGTGGGGTGTAACTTTTGTGCGGTTTAGTGACGCGAGTTGGCGGAAAATCTGAACACTGCGCTATTTTCACATCCTATGTAGTTCGGCCATGTCTGGTTTTGGACGCGGCCTCAGAGCTGGGAAGAGGAGAGAGATGTTATTCCTGTTAGAGGGCAGAGGGACTCATTAAGGGGATCAACAGATTGAAAGAGAGACAGAGGATGAAACGCAGGAAGGGACAGAGAGACAGAGAGAGAGAGAGAGAGAGAGAGAGAGGAAGATGGTGAGTGAACGAGGGCCACATTGCTTCTCTCATTACTAGACCTAAACAGCTGCAGGGGTTAATTAGAGGTCAAGAGGTCACAGTGGACGGCAGCTCACCATAACAAGGCTAAGGCACACCAACTGTGTAGCTTCATTCTGTAACCCCTCTCCACTGACATATAGCCCTATGAAGCATCTCCTGCATAGAGACTTGTCTTCTGCTGTCAGAGACCTTTGGCCGAAGTTAATTCTTGTGTGTTTTGTTGCACTGCATTCAAAAGAAGAGGCTTGCCTTTCTCTACCTGATTCATATCTGTTTTTTAGACAAATATTCTGAGTTAAAAATAGGTGATTTCCATTTCTATTGATGCAGGCACATTTGTTTGGGTATATGCCATCTCACAGTATCCTAGTAAGGCATTTATGCTATTATCTCAAAGACACAAATATTGTGTTATTACCTCTTCGATATAAATATACAAATGTACCAGTTCTGCCATGCATTAGTTAGGTGAGAGTTGGATGATATCTAGTTACTAATATAAATGTAATTTATGAGGTGGCCAGGAGCTACCTACTAATTTACAAACAAATTCATCACTGTAAGCTATTTGTGGCTTTGCTGTTTACAAACTGCTCATGAATGGAGTTCATTTTTAAAGAGCTTTTAAGTGATGTAACTGCTATGGGTGTCTGGTCATTCTGAAGGAGATAACTAGGTGATTAAGTGATTAAAATAAACATATGGAAAAACAGACTTGCGTTAAATAAAAGAATAATACACTAAATAATAGAATAATAGCATGCTTGAGTGGTAATATGAACATATGTTCAGACGCACACAGTTTACTGGTGGAATTAACATATGTGAAAAAAGCTGAAATAAGCCCCGCCCTTGTTTCTCTGCCTGACATACAGGTAACCGTGTCACAGACTGCATATATGTTGAAAAGGCACACGCATACGATCACAAGCAGTCCGTTGTACATGCTCCAGCTCGACAGACAGTGGGGGGCATGTGTCCAGGTGTCCATGTTTATAAAACAACAACATCTGGTTCGAACCTCCCTGTTTGTTTTAGCGAAGCGTCCATCAGTCAAACAGACTGACAGGACCTGGCGTGTGTTTGAGTCTGAGACGTTAAAACAAAAAGGAGAGGGCAAGTTCACTGTGTGTGTGTGTGTGTGTGTGTGTGTGTATGAGAGAAGAAAGTGTCTTTAATGACATTGTTGAGTGCTTATGTAAGTTTAATGAGACAGTGGCAGAGAGAGAGAGAGAGAGTGCTTTAAATTTAATAAGTTTAAGATGTTCACTGAAGACACACCAAGCATGATTTTGTGTGTTTTCATGTGTGTATGTGGATGTTTGTGAGTTTGTGTGTGTATATGTTTGTGTGTGTGTGTGTGTGTGTGTGTGTGTGTGTGCGTGCCTATATGTGAGAGTGGGCTCCAGATACATTAAACCATTCTTTTACACATTAGCAAGGCTGCACCATATTGTGTGTTCACTGGGGTCTGAATCCTTTCTCACATCCCTTTTCCTCTCTCTCTCTGTTTCTTTCCCTCTCTCTTTCTCTCAGTCTCTCTTCCGTTCACATGGGCACAAGTACAAACACGCACTCATTCAAACGATCAATAGTCTGTTATATTTAATTGATTTTTATAATCCCATTCTCGTCATGAGTCACTCAGCTCTGCCTGGGCTTAAACAACGTGCTGCTCTTTCATTAATGTTTTGGGTGGTGAACGATGTGGAAACCATTCATTCCTACCGACACTTTGCTGACGTTCCAGCTACGGCTGTGTTATACTGTACTTTAAAAAAAAAAAACAGTAGAATTTTGAATTTTTACCCCTGCCTATGTGTGTTTGTGTGTTTCAGGAGTGTGTGTCAGCGGAGAACTCCATGGCTCTAAGTTGTGTGAGACGGAGCTCTAGCAGCCAGACAGAGCAGAGGACAATGAGGTTATCAGGGGTCATGTGGTCAACCTACCTACTTTTCCTCTTCGCCTTCTTCACTCCCGTCACGCTTGGTAAGATGTACACACATACACACACACACACACACTGCAATATGTATTCCATGAAAAATACAGACAGTGCTTGTGTACTTGCTTATAATGCAATGCTCAAGAAGGCTGTGTGCTGGAATGCATTTGTGTTCTTTCTGTGAGACCAATAAATAATAAGTATATTAGACATATCTTTACCATCCAGTCATACACAGCTGAATGATCTGATTGAAAGGGCAGTTGAGCGCTGTAAAACAGAAATGTGTGTGTGTGTGTGTGTGTGTGTGTGTGGTGTTTTCAAAAATAAGTTTAAAAGTATAGCCTGCAGATGAAACAAGATCTAACAGATCAATAGTCATAGATGCAAATGTCTAGACGCATTGAGTTTGTGTGTCTGTGTCTCCCCAAGGGACATGTGAGATAATGGTTTAAGGCTACAGTCTCTCAGGAACTGACCCTCAGTGTTACTATTTGAGCATGGAGGAAGAATGTTCTGTCTCTCCTCATCTCCTCTTCTCTCTTCTCCCCCCCTCCTTCTTTTCACCTCCCCTGTTTCCATTCATCCTCTCTCCCTCTCCCTGCTCCTCTCTCCTCTACTCCTCTCAAGGGCATAGTAACAGCGTTGCAGTCAGAGAGAAAAAAAAAACATATCTGACGTCTAAGCTAGAAGCTGCTGGCTGGAACAGATAACGCTCCCTCAGTCCGCTGGTCTACCCGCTGCTAGGACGGCCTTTCGTGCTGTGGTTTCCATTGTATGCACGCGTCCGCAAATTTCGCTGTCCTGTGCGTTTTCCTTTTTCCCCAGCACACGGGCTTCTCGTACCTTGAGAGAGCGCTCCCTGGTGCGTGAAGCCTGTTTGCGTGTTTACTCGTTCGTCAGGACAATCTCAGGGGAGACAATCAGAGCAGTGCCACTTCAATGCTAAAAAACCTGATTGGATGACAGCCCATCTCGCTAATGCTCTATTGGTTCCTTCTCCTGTCAGTCAGCGCATGTTTTAATTAGCTTCGCATCTCAATGTGGATTTAATTAACACAGTCGTCCTGGTGTCACTCACATCCTTTACGTCCAGTAGATTCGTTTAGAAAGTGCATGTGTGAGTGAGGAGGCGTTGTGTGTGTGTGTGTGTGTGTGTGTGTGTGTGTGTGTCAGTGAATGCTTCCAAGGGAGGCTACACGCAATGAAATTTCACTTTGGCACCAGCGAATCAATTAGCAAAAATATTTGACTCAGTAAACCAAAGTAGGTTATGGTCTGGCAACATGACGGTTCACTATCTCTTCATAGCGGCTCAATGCAATCGAATGAAATGATGTATAATGTAGAGTCTCAGAGCAGGAGATCAGTGCAGGTGTGTAAATAACAGCCCACGTGCACCATTACCTTCCTTGTAAGGTCACCGCTGTAATGTTGCTCGTGTGTGTGTATGTGTGTGTGTGTGTGTGTGTGTGTGCAGTGTGGAGCCGTGCCCCTGTGCCTATGGCCGTCGTGCGGAGGGAGCTGTCATGCGAGAGTTACCCCATCGAGCTGCGTTGCCCCGGCACCGACGTCATCATGATCGAGAGCGCCAACTACGGACGCACTGACGACAAGATCTGTGACTCGGACCCGGCTCAGATGGAGAACACACGCTGCTACCTGCCTGACGCCTACAAGATCATGGGCTTCAGGTGAACTCCCTCATGCTTTGACTTTGGTTGTGTTGAATTCAGTTCATGTTAGGGTGTGTGTGTGTGTGTGTGTGTGTGTATTGTGTTTGTGGGTCTGTGAGCTTTTTCATAAAAACCAAATGCCAAATGGCCTCAAAAGTAAAAGAATGTGAAACATACATCATTTTATTTATTTATTTATTTATTTATTAATTATTATTATTATTATTATTATTATTTATATTCTTATAAGAAAGAGCTCAACTATTTTTTCTCTATAAGTGGAGTCTGTATGTGACTGTGTGTGTGTTTTATGGGAGTCTGTGTGTGAGTGTGTGAGTTTGTATGGGAGTCAGTGTGTGCCTTATAACTGCAAAGGGGCATATGAGTGAGAGAACATCACCACTAAATCCTCTAGTTGGATGATATACAGTACCACCTGTGTGTATGGCTAGCTGCCACCAAACACACACACACACGCACACATGCACACACAAACACACGTATGCACACCTGCATTCACACACACACACACACACACACACACACACATCATACACACACATACATGTGCACACACAAACACATGCATGCCTGCATTCAAACACACACACACACAAATCACACACATACATACACATGCACACACAAACACACATATGCATGCCTGCATTCACAAACACACACACACACACCTGCACACACACATGCAAACACAAACACACACCCCTGCACACACACACACAGACACACACGCACACTCACACAAACGCACACATACACAAAACGAGCGCACACTGCTTCAGGGTAGACCAGATTGTGAGCTCCAATTAGCAAGGCTCTATGGCCAAGATTAGTAGCACTCTAAAGTTCATTACCATTTACAATTCACACTCACACTTGGACACACACACACACACAGTAAAAAAATTCTGCACATTTCTTATGCCTGTTCAGGTGCAAGAAGCCCCACCCTCACACCACCCTTAATACACTGACCCAAAAAACACCTTACTGCAGGTCTCTCTATCATGTCATAGTAACCAGGTTGGGGGGGGGACTAACACATGCTTCCAGTGACACATGTAGCCCAGAGAGTCAAATCATATCTGCTATTCCAGATTTTCACATTTACCTTTCAGATTTAACTTTCTACTTGTGCCCCACTTACCATTTTCTCTTCAGATATAAATACATGGAATTTGAGCCACATGCTGGACCCCCATTTGAATGCTGTCAGATTATTAAGCGGGCGTTTGCGTGAGTCCTCCCTGTGGGGCCTTCGGAGAATGTGTGAGGGTCCTGCAGGAATTGGGTGAAGTAGCTCTTTCTGCACGGCAACCGTTCCAGGAAGTGCCTGCTACTTGCAGCAAATGCCCCTATTTTGCAGAATCTTGAAGACGCTTCTCAACCAACTATCTCGGGCGAGCAGCTCGTCAGAAGCCACAAATCGGGTTAAAAATAGCGTGCTGGCCTCCTGTCTGAGCACCGGAGAAGTGCAGAGGGCAAATGTGTGTTTGAACCATGGCCACTAAGCATCCTTCTTGATATTGGGATACTGTGCAGGCTAAAAGATACGCTTGGTGGCAGGAGAGGGGAGGGGAGGAGAGGGGAGAGGAGAGGAAGAGAGCAGAGAAGATTGTTGCTGGGAAGAGGCAAGTGGAAAGGAGGTGAATAGAGTATAGGGGAGAGGAGGAATAAGGAGAGGAGGTGAATAGAGGATAGGGGAGAGGAGGAAGAAGGAGAGGAGGTGAATAGAGGATAGGGGAGAGGAGGAAGAAGGAGAGGAGGTGAATAGAGGATAGGGGAGAGGAGGAAGGAGAGGAGGTGAATAGAGGATAGGGGAGAGGAGGAAGAAGGAGAGGAGGCAAGGATACAGGAGAAGAGGGGAGGAGAATGAAAAAGAGTGGAGAGGAGGCGAGGAGAATGGAGAGGAGAGGAAGAGGAGAGTGGAGGGGAGGAGGAGAGTGGAGAGGAAGGGAGTGGAGAGGAGGAGAAAAGGGGAGATGCTTTTCTGCCTTCCCTCCGTCTTTCTCTCTGCTTCGCTGCTTTTTATAGAAACGCCGGTTGGCATCACACATCATTTATCATTCTCCACCTCATCTCTCTATCGCTCTCTCTTTCTCCCTCTGTCCCTCCACCTCATCTCTCTCCTCATCTCTCTCCCTCTCTACCTCCTTTCTCCCTCTCTTTCTCTCTCATTTTGTCTGACCTTTACAATTTTTTTCACTCTGGGCTAATTTCTTCTCTGCTCAGGGTATGCGTGCGTGTGTGTGTGTGTGTGTGTGTGTTTGAGTGAGCAGGCGTGTGTATATGTGTGCAGGTGTGTGTGTGTGTGTTTGAGTGAGCAGGCGTGTGTATGTGTGTGCGCGAAGTGGCTAGTCGGTTCGACTCCGTAATCAATAAGAAAAGACAATTAAAATGTGATCAACAGAGAGACATTTGGCGTTCGTTCTGAGGCCACCATCCCATCGCTGCTGCAGGAGATCTACTGTGCTGCAGAGATGATCTGCTGGGTTTATTTCCAGCTCTCATATAACCCGCCTGATCTGGCCAACCACTGAGGTCTGACTTGCTGGATCAGGCAGGCAGGAAATCATGCCGTCAGGGACGTAGGTCTTTGGGGGCAGAGCTGGTGACCATTTCCTTACCCAGATTCTTCCTAGCTAGAGTTACAGAGCAACATCTGAGTTTCAGGAAATTCAGGAGGACTCAGCTCAGGTTGTTAATGTTGTGACTGTTAATTTCTCTTGCCATATTTCAACAGATCTTTTACAGCTTTACTGTATATGTGAGAGCAGTGGACATGAACCCAAAAAGGTCTTATTAGAATTAAAACCACCACCCTCTACAGGACCCTAGGGGCTAGTCCTTTTTTTACTGAAGTGTCATTTTTCTCTCCAGTGTACACGGAAGTGCTTAGTCATACTAGTTTGCTGTTTTTTATTTGGATTTGGATTTTCAGTAGTTAGTTCTGGTTAGTAAACTGGTTAAAGATGACTGGGGTAGTGAGCAATATCCCTGTGTGTGTGTGTGTGTGTGTGTGTGTGTGTGTGTGTGTGTGTGTGTGTGTGTGTGTGTGCGCATGTGCACATACCCAGACAGGTACAACCTCAGCTTGTCCTTGTGAATTGTTGAGACGTCGGATCAGTTCAAAGTGAATTTAAAGTTCTGTGAGGCCAGACCCTTTCACTCCCCTGGGTGACAGTGTGGGAATGCAGTACTCCAGCATACACACTGACACACTCACACACACACATACACACACACACACACACACTCTCACACACACCACCCAGCTGATTTGTCTTTCCTACCTGTCTAAGCAAGCACTTCAGGTCTGAAGAGTGTAAATTCTCTGTATGTGCATGTGTATATGTGTGCTTGTATTTGTGTATGCATCGGTGATGAAAGAAAAATATTAAAAGAACACTTTCCAGGATCTGTAAATAACTGTCTAATCAAAAAAAAAGGTTCTGTCTATCCCTCATTCTCACAAAATTAGGTCATATCTGAGCAGCACACACAGCCACATGAGAGCCGTCGCCCCGGAAACCAGAGATGCCCCATGGCACTCTGGGAGTATGACTGTCACACTCACTCAACACACCAATTAGTGTCCTCTATAACACACATGCGTGCGCATCCACACTGTCAGTTGGATTCTGATGGACACACACACACACACACACACAC
Organism: Tenebrosternarchus preto; assembly: GCA_025802075.1. Taxonomy (NCBI): domain Eukaryota; kingdom Metazoa; phylum Chordata; class Actinopteri; order Gymnotiformes; family Apteronotidae; genus Tenebrosternarchus; species Tenebrosternarchus preto. The sequence continues at coordinate 12,878,166 of JAOYMR010000005.1, forward strand.
ATGCACACACACACACACAGTCTCAAGTAGATTCTTCCTCTGCCAGCTGTCTCCTGTCTCACTGACATTGATATTGTGAAATGTAGCTAGAAAACTGGAGAGCATGCATGTGAAAGAGAGAGACGATGTATGTGAAGAGAGACAGAGTGTGTGTGTTTGTGCATTTTGATGCACCCCTCTGGATTCGGACTGGGAGGTTTCCATGGTAACTTGCAGAGAGAGGGGGAGAGAGAGAGCGGGAGATATAGCTGAGCACTAAGTCTTCTTAGATTCCTGTGTGTGTGAGTATGGGATTTTTTTTCCATTTCTGTGTCTGCGTGCATGAGATGAGATCTTGTAAGTGTGTATTTTATTCAAGCCATAAGATGCAGCCTGTCTCCCTGTCACACACTTGCACACACACACACACACAGACACACACATACCTTATATGGCAGAGTAGCTAGATGTACAATTGCTCTTTCGATCTTTCTTTCTGTTTTTCCGCTTTTCCTTGTTAAAGTTTGCATAGTTTCTGGTGTCTGTGCTTTGCCTTAATACATACTAATATGACCTACATGTGGATTTGAACACATTACAAATTTCTATGGAGCAAGTTTGCCGTGCGTGTGTTTGTGTGTGAGCACGTTCCAAACTCTTTAGATACTTCCTTTTTTATTTTGTTTGATTTTCATTTAAAAGCAGGCATATATTCGTTATGCGGTACTTTTATATTGTATGCAGTCATGCGTATTGTCTAATATAACATGTAAAATTAACTTGATAAACAACATTCATCTCCACCGTTGACCCCCCCTTTCCCTACTTCTCTCATTGTGTCTGTCTGTCTCTCTCAGGTGTAATAACAGGACCCAGTGTGCCGTGGTAGCAGGCCCCGATGTTTTCCCCGATCCGTGTCCTGGAACATACAAATACCTGGAGGTGCAGTACGAGTGTGTGCCATACAGTGAGTACACACACACACACACACGCGCGCGCGCGCACACACATATGCAAACACACCCTTTACACACACACAATTACACACAGCATGTTCACCGAAAGAAAAAAAAAACATGAAGCAGCATATATTTCTCCATAAAATAAAATCGATACATGGCTACTTGAGATTTGCCTTTAGCAAGCTAAACGTAGCCAACTAATCGCAGCTTTGCTCCCTTGTGGTTTTCTACCGTCCCGATAACATTAGTATGTGTTGCGATATGTGTTCTCTCGCTTACACGACTCCTTTGTCGCTGCTCACGTGTGCATTCGGCCGCGGTGGGTATACACTCGCGCTGAAGCGCCCGATCCAGTGAGCGGATCAGATACTCCGGTTCCTTTCAAGGCCGCTGGTATTTGTGCGCTGGTCGCCGATCAGGCTGCTTGCGTTCCTGTGCAGTATCAAGCTGTGACTGTGGATCGTACTGATCATTATGGAACCTGTTTATTCCGTGGGGGGGGGGGTGTTATGAG
>JAOYMR010000005.1:12879720-12890188 GCA_025802075.1 Tenebrosternarchus preto
CCCCCCCCCCCCCCCCCCCCCCCCCCCCCCCCCCCCCGCCCCGCGCCGCGGCCTTTGAGAAAGCAGAGACACTCGCTGACATTTCCGCTGGCCTAACGTGGCAGTCATTGTTGACACTGAAACAGATTGTAAGAGCGCATTAGCAGCCATAAACCGCTAATCTGACGTAAGGACATGCGTATGTATGATAGCTGTGCTTGGTGTGTTAATGGTGCCAATCGGCCGTCCATCTGCTGCTGTCCGGGCCTGCTGCCCTTGGCTTGTCAATCATTTCAGGGCGGCGCGAGGCCTTCCGCTATTCTGACGCTTGCCTGATTTTAGCTTTCAGGTCTGGGGTAGCTGTGGCAACGGTGACAATGAGTCAGTAGTGTTTGACTGGTGTATTGGCACCAGGAAACCACACACACACACACACACATACATCACTTGTTCATAAGCGACTAAACCTAAATGTTCCTTTCTTTCTAACACTGTTTATGTGTTTCTATAACCCCTTAACTACATGACTTTTACTTTTTTTCCAAAAAACTTTTAAAGTGGATCTAAAAACTTTGAGGTAGTCACAACTCTACAAGGCCTTAGACCTACATACAGTATACAGTATTCACACGATTCAGTGGCAGTGGACCGCCGCCCCCTTCCAAAAATGTAGTACCAGAGTGTGGGGTTGTGAGTGTACACACACGTCAGATATGATAAAAGAGGAGAATAAATAAAACTATTTTCCCCAGAACTAATAATTGGAGAGGAAGTGACACACATGCACACACAATCGCAAACACACACAGGTAATTTAATTACCTCAGTGCCAGAGACCCCTGAGAACATGTTCCAAATGTTTTCTGGAGGTTCTTTGGCTCTTCCTTCTCCCCTGTGATGGAGCAGTTGGCTGTGTTCCAATCCGCCTCTCTGCTTTTTGGCCTCAGTACAAACCTTCTGCTTCATGCAGTCATACTAGCGCACTTTATGTATATCTTAGACCCTAAGATGAGGTTAGAAAAACAGCTTTATCAGTAGCTGTGCGGCGCAACTATACACTTAAGAATTGTTTGAGTAATCAAGTTTTGTATTGCATATTAATACATTGGTTTGTGTGTGTAAACTATTACACTGTTTAGATATGAACATTCAATATTTTTTTGGATTGGGAGATAATTTGTGATCTTATTTATTAATTTTTTTAGTTGGCAAAGCATTTTTTTCCTTTTGTTTGATTGTTTCCACGCGAAAGTTTATTCCGATGCTACTTCAGAGAAGGGAAAATCTGCCATCTAATCTGTTTCATGTAATCAAATGTTTAAGCGATTCAAATTTCACTATCATCAAAAAGCAAATGATTTTAATTGGTTGTCCAAACTGTGTGTGTGGGTGAGGAAGGTGTAGAGGAGGCTTACAATGAGCTTGTATGGCATAGTGATTGCTTATAAATCTCTCTCTCTCACACACACACACACACACACACACACACACACACACACACACACACAAACACACACTTTATTGAGTGATGCATTAACAGTTCATCCTCATACATCTTTTATGGAGCTGGGGGTGCATTGTTTTCCCTATCACACAAAGACCAACACACATAGTTGAACATACAGAGGCGAAGATTCATATTTACAGACCGAGGAATCTCACTTGCGCTCTGCTCTTTTAAGTAACCTCACGATCTAACACAGTAAGACCCAAATGCGTTTAGAGAGGTTTTGGAAAGGCTGTAGTTTTGCAGTCTTACACTGGCTGATATTACATGGGATTGTGGGATGATGTTTTTTGCCCTCAAACATGGGAATCTTTGATATGAATGCTCGTATGAACACACTTTTTCATGTTTGGAGAGAATTAAGTGATTAGACTCTGACCCCATGAAAGTTACGAATTCATAAAAGAATCACAGAACATTTTCTCCTCTCTTTTATGCATTGATTTATTTTACAAGATTATGCTGTCTTAGTTTTCAGGAATTATTACTGTATAGTTAACAGAATATATCGAAAAATAAATAAATAGGAGTTTCTCTGTGTTATGAGACTGGAATAAGATATGATTTACATTACATAAATATGGAATTGGTTTGCTATTGCATCATTAATGGTTTGCACTCTCTCTCTCTGTCTCTGTTTCGGTCTCTCTCTCTCTGTATCTCTGTCTCTCTCTCTATCTGTCTCATTTGTTCATTGTGAATGCGGACGCAGAAGTGGAGCAGAGAGGTAGGTCCATTACTTTAATGCAGTTTAAGTACGTAATTCACCATCTGCCTCTTTCTGCGTTATTCGATACTAAGGACTGATTGGGGATCAGTAGCCTATAATGGTTTATATTAGAAATGAGGAGGTGAAACCTGATCTCACATCAACAGTGCGCTCACTGAATTAACCCTCTCTTTTACTCAGTATCTCCACTCTCACTCTATCTAATTTTCTTTTTCTTTCTTTCTTTCTTTCTTTCTTTCTTTCTTTCTTTCTTTCTTTCTTTCTTTCTTTCTTTCTACACAGGTAATTACATTTTTTTAAAACATTTTTCACATATTGCACTAAATCTTGTTTTGAACAAATATTTCAGTGTAACACATCATGCATGGTTTCATATCAGAGTGTGAAATTGCCGTTTTCCATTGTAATTTCTTTCAAATGAACCTGGAGTGAGGTCAGCCAATCAGAGGAGAGGACTTTTTGATTGGCAGTTAGCAGCATTTATCTAATAATGATCCAATGTATCACATGATCAGTAGTGCATGGCAAATGAAAGGTGAGTGGTAATTATATGTATTGGCGTGTCTAAAGTAAACTTTAAAATGGGCTTTAGGGTTTTGAAATGCTGTGAGTTTTCACAATATAAAACGGTAAGTAGATAAGTAATACAAATGATGTCAACATCTTTTTTCAACCCTATTTTGGTAGAAGAAAACAATATTTCAGAGTGAGTTTTCATTGTAAGATAAAAACAGAATGAAGTGAGACATTCAAACTGCCTTGGCACACAAGAAATGTAATATCTTTCCTGTTGACGGACTTTACCTTGACCTTGTTCACATGTAGCACAATTCAACCTTCCGCTCTTGAATAAAAAAAAGAATTATTCCTTCCCCCTGAAGTTTATTAAAGGCACGGCGACGTCTGTATTAACACATAGAGGGGGAGACGTGGTACGTGTTAAACAATACAAGGAAACATGCCGTAATAGTGGAAGTTTAGCTGCCAAATCCACGTCTCGCGAGGATGTCCCTCACTCTGGGAACCTCACCGTAGGAACGGACAGTTGCCATGGCACGCATTCCGTATGATCATGTGATCATTTGTCTGTGTTTGTGTGTGTGTGTGCATGGTGTACTGTTTTTCTTAGTGTGTGTGTATGTGTGTGTGCCTTCCTGGAATGCCATCATAAATCAAAGCGTGGGAGAACTCAGTGTGGGAAATATCTTGCTCAACTGTGGCCAGTCTCTCTCTCACAAACACACACACACACACACACACACACACACACACACACACACACAACTACATGTACACACAGGGCAAAAATGTATTAGAAATGAATGGCAGTCACTACCCCCTGCTCCACTTTGTTTACATAAATCGAATGCCACTCTTGTCAGTGACTGAACTAGACCTGTTGGCCTTGAGTGCAAAAATGCATTCACTTCACAGCATTTGAAGATATTAAAAAAATCTTTATTACTAGATACTAGACCTTATTTCCAGGGCTCACTTCAAATCACCCTTTAATAGGAGGTTGGGTGCTTTATCAGAATTTATATCATTTTAAACTTTATTAGTCAGTAACCTGAACCAATTAGGCACAATTACCATAAAAATGATCCCTGTCCACAGTTTTAATGTACTGCGAGTAATAAGGTTAAGATTCCTCAGGGTGAAATATACCTACTGACCCCCTGCTACCACACACACACATACACAATCAGTCACAGGTTGAAATTATCATGAAAGTTACTGAAATCAGACTCAACTCAGCACGACTAGTGGAAATCAGACTCTCCTCAGCACTAGTGGAATGGATGAACCTCACAATTATGTGGCTCTGGTGGTAATCAGATGGGATTGAACGTAAAACATCTTCCTTCTTTGCATGTATTTCTCTCCACACTTACACTAAAACTGAGGTTATTAGTCACGCTTGTTGTATTCAAAGTTGGGCTTTGTGCTCTTTTGTCCGACCGTCTTCCTGTCGCAGTCTTCCTCTGTCCTGGAATCCTTAAGGGCGTGTACCAGAGCGAGCACCTGTTCGAGTCTGATCACCAGTCAGGCTCCTGGTGCAAGGACCCCCTGCAGTCCTCCAACAAGATCTACTACATGCCCTGGACGCCGTACCGCACAGACACTTTGACCGAGTACTCCAGCAAGGAGGACTTCATCGCCGGCCGCCCCACCACCACCTACAAACTCCCGCACCGCGTGGACGGGACGGGCTTCGTGGTCTACGACGGCGCGCTCTTCTTCAACAAGGAACGAACGCGCAACATCGTGAAGTTCGACCTGCGCACGCGGATCAAGAGCGGCGAGGCCATCATCGCCAACGCCAACTACCACGACACCTCGCCCTACCGCTGGGGCGGCAAGTCCGACATCGACCTGGCGGTGGACGAGAACGGCCTGTGGGTGATATACGCCACGGAGCAGAACAACGGGCGCATCGTGGTAAGCCAGCTCAACCCGTACACGCTGCGCATCGAGGGCTCTTGGGACACCACCTACGACAAACGCTCAGCCTCCAACGCCTTCATGATCTGCGGCGTGCTCTACGTGGTGCGCAGTGTCTACGTGGACGATGACAACGAAGCATCGGGTAACAAGATCGACTACATGTACAGTACAGAGTGGAGCCGCGAGACTCACATCAGCGTGCCCTTCCCCAACTCCTACCAGTACATCACCGCTGTCGACTACAACCCTCGCGACAACCTGCTCTACGTCTGGAACAACTACCACGTCGTCAGGTACTCGCTGGACTTCGGGAACAACGACAATCGCCTGGGTTTTGGTGAGTGCCTTTGGAAGGTCAATGCCTTGTACTTGTTTTTCAGTTTCATTATGGGTTAAATTTCTTGGCCTGCATGATTTGATTTAATGCAAATCTAAAGTAAATGTTACACTCTGTAGAGCACATGCACTGAGTTTATTAGCTATATTAGGTATTAGGCATATCTGCTCTGTGGGTTAATTGTCAGTGGGTGACTTGACTTTTATGCAGAGTTCTTTTTAGTGGCCTGACCTGTATTAAGTGCTTCCATAAACATTTACCAATGTGGGTAATAGGAGTGGTGGATTACACTTTACAATTGATTGTACAGTGAATGGCATTAGTGACAGCTCTAGAGTAGGTATACCTAATGAAGTAGCTACTCAATGTATTGTATTAATGCATTTTAAAATATGTAAGTTATCTTAAGTGATTGCTAATTAAGTTATCATTCACTGGTCCCCAGTGCGACTGAGTAAGGGTGAGGTTGTGTCCAATAGTTCTTGCAAAAAAACTCCCAAAACAAAATAAACCCCCACTCGTGAACAGACAAAAACAGCTGAAAACCTAGAGTGCATTAGTAGTCAGCACTACTGACTAATTGGAGCATAAGCACGAGCTTGGAGCCCTTGTGGGTTGGACTGGAGCTCACTGCTCTGCATTGTGAAGGAAAAAACTCTGCCGGTTGGCCTTGCACTTTAGGGTAAAACTCCGGTTTACCTTGGATGGAAACTCCAGGGGGCTTGAGCCGGTGGGCATGCACGTCTTCTCAACCTCTTGTTTAATGACCATACGCTCACGCATTAGTATCCTGCAGATCAAAGCTACTTTGTGTGTGCATGTATGCGTGTGATTAGAATGGGAGTTTTTCACTATAGCAGATCACAGCGTCTCTAATAGTCATATCAAAGAGAGGCTGGATAGAACCATGCCAGGTCTGTGCGGTTTTCGGTTTTAATTAGACCAGTATGAGCGGCGATTCATAAATATTTAAAACCTGACCTCGTAGCTCACCTGTGCAAGTCCAGAACACAAAAACAATAACTCTTTGAAGTACAATGCGGAGGGCTGTAGGGGGGTTTGGGGTGGGGTGGGGGGTTGGTCCACTACCTTTGACCATGGGTGCATTCGAACATGTTCTGGAAGGCTTTCTCTGTTTCCTTTGCTGGCACCAGAATTGCTCGTGGCGAACTCTGTGTACCGTAGATCCAAAACCCTCCGGGCTCAGAAGGGCACTTTTCAGGCTGCTGCCGCTCCTGCGGTGGCCAGGCGTGGTTGGCGGTGAGGCCAATCCGCAGAGTGGTGGTGAGTCAGAGTGCGCAGTCTCTGCGTGGCCAGGTGGTGGCGCCTCTGCACGCGACAGCTGTGCATCTGTCAGCTCACCCAACAGAGACCTGAAGAGTGAATCAGACTTAAAGCAGTAACAAAATGAGAATCTAAGATGGGGATTAAATTGACTGTGCTTAAGTGTGTTCTTCTCTCGCTGTCAACCTCTATCTTTATGTCTTGTTTTCTGTTTTTTCACACATTTTCAGTTTTTTGACAAGAGACACTTTGAAAGATTCACTTGAATGAGTGACTGGAATTAATTTTTTTCTGCTGTGCTGATCATATAAATGTAGAAAAATGTAAACAGTCCTACATGCGATGCACACAACATGCACACACACACGTACACACACATACACACACACACACACACACACATGCACACGACCCCTCCCCCCATTTAAAGGTGAAGTTATATATGACATAAAAAGTAATAGGTATTTGATATCTTTTGCTTTTAACATGCACTGAACACAGACCCTCTTTCATGCACACACACACACACACACATACACACACACACACACACACACACAACTTCTAAACTTGCAGGTCTGATAGTAATGTAATCTTCTGAGATAGGCTCTGAGGGTGTGTTAAGTGGAATAGCCTGTGTGATCCCTTAGACAAGAATGGAGTTCTGTTCTGCGCTTTATTAAATGAGAGCATGTCTTTCACTCTGTTAGAACTCTCACTACTGCCAATTACACGGCACAGCACAAGGGGAAAACTTTATTTAAACCGATCTGCACGTACAAGAAATGCACCTGCTGCTGTAGGCAGGGAGTCACACATACAGATCAATCTGGAATGCTAAGACACACACACACACACACACACACACACACACACACACACACACAAAACATAGACAGGCTTCAAAATTGCACAAGACAAAATATTAAGTGCTTCTGTTTGGGCTAATTATGATGATATTGGACATTGCAGGACTTTGCAGCAATATGAATATCTAACAAACTACTGCTTTATTTACTGTGTGCTGTTAGTATCATGACCAGCCTCAGCCAACCCAGATACATGTTTTGTAGCTATTTTAATGCACCACAGCGTTCATATAAAACGGCTCTGGTCAAAATAACGCAGGCCAATCACCAGTCTGTTTTGAGTCTATTTCAAAGCAAGTCTTTACTAGCAGTATGAGGTTCCACTGTCACCATGCAACATTTTTCATACAATCCCGGCTCTCCATGCAGTGTCACCTCGTCACTAACAGGGCCGCTCCAGCACGAGACCTTCAGGCTAAGCCCGTGCTAAGACGTGTGCACTCGGGTGCACGTGCGAGCGCGCACGTGTGAGCGTGCACGTGTGAGCGCGCCCATGCACGCTCCCTGGCTTCTTGACGGGAGAGATGGATGAATGCAGCGTGGTCTGTCCATGTAGATCTGATAGGATAGAATTACACCGGTAACTTCACCAAGGTAACCCCACCAGCTGCGCTGCCGGTTCTGATAAGAGCTGCGGGAGAGAGAGTGGGGGACTCTCATCTCCCACTCCCTCCCCATTAGCTTCTTGTTGCCCTGGACGCCTCCCTCTGCCTTTTGGCCTGTTACGTTCGATTTACATGCAATCGTTAAGTAGGTGTTATTTGTCATCAGTCGCTGGCAAATGGTAGATGCTGCAGTCTGTATTCTATATGATTTTTCTCACATTTCCTCTGGTAAATCTAAATGACAGGCAATGCATTTCTAATTAATTAACAAAGTGGGTACATATATGTTTATTTATTATTAGAAACAGCATATAAAGCTCTGGAAAAAAAAATCTAAATGAAGAGATCTCTTGAAATGTTAAGCTCTAAGGCACCCGTTCCTTTCCTGTATCAGTACACAGGCTCCCCTTGTTTTACTTAATGAGGTAGTGATTAGGTGATCACCTGAAATCTTGTTTCACGAGGAACACACGGAATGGTGGAGAGAATGCCTGGACGCGTAAAAAAAAAAACCTCTGACTGAAAACGCTCTCTGAACTAAAGCATTAGGACTGTGTTGTTTAAAAATTAATATGAACTTAATAACGTGTGTATGAAACGATAACTTAATAAAACAATGTTTTCTTCTCATTATTTGTGGCCAGAAAACACTGCACATTTTTCTTAGTTGTTATTTTCTGCAGATACATACTCTAATTGACAATGTTTTTATTTGGAATTTGGAAGAAATGTCAGTAATTTATGGAAAGAAATAAAGATGCTTATTTTACTCAAACACATACCTATAAATAGTAAAACCGGAGAAACAGATAATTTTGCAGCGGACTCGTAATTTTTTCCAGAGCTGTATATATGACATATATAATGTCAGCTTGGCTGCCAGAAAACCGCAGCAAACTCTCTCGCAGACTCCAGGTTTCCCGGATTTGGAGGGGCTGTTGCCATGACAGTGAATCCTGATTGGTCCCAATCAGCAAGGTGACATTGTTTCCAGTCCCTGTGTGGGCAAAGGCATATTTTACAGTGCCATGTTTGTTTAAAAGCCCAGGAAGATCTGCCACTCCAAGCGTTCCATTTACACGCCTGCAGTCAGGATGAGTTTAGCATTCCATTTTTGGATGGGACTGGAATGGAGATTGCAGAAACAAAAATGTGACTTCTCATGGAAATCTCGGAAAACTGAATCTTCTTCAGGCCATAAAGTCTGGTTGGAGCAGGGGGTTAGATCACATGACTAAAGAAAACAATTTCATAACAATCCATCCTGGGAGGACTAACTGCTATGTATAGTCAACAGCTGCACAAGACTCCCCCAAGCTTCAGTAATCAAAAAAATGCCTACTTCAGCCTTTATGATTCCATGGAAATGCTGACTGATAACTTCAGTTTCCTTCCCATAGTCCCCACCTGCTCTTTTTCTTCACGCTCATACGATGAGAAGGCCACAGTATATTCTATATTCACCAAGCCACCGATCCCCACATTTGGCCAGAATTCTGTTCCTCAGACATACTTAGTTTTTTAAGAAGCTAACGTTCGTTTTTCAAGGTGCTGACATTCAGTCATTAGGTCTACATGTAGTTTTCAGACTCGTTGTACAACAAAAATAGTAAAAATTCTAGTTTGGTGAAGTGATACTCCAGCTTGGATAAGTGACGAGCTGTGTTCTCTAACTGCTTCTGGTCAACTGGAGGAGTCAAACAGCAGAACATGTGGAAGGCAGCATTCATGCTTCATGTTCAGTGCTGTTACATGATTGGTCTGATTTGGGCTAAACACCCACAGGTTTTTGCCATGAAGACATCTAGAGAGGCCACAGGGCATCTCTTTGGCGGGGAGATATTAGCTCTGCTGGATCTGAGTGGTTCTGAATGTAGCTCTGGGATTAAGGTGTGAATTGCTTTTTTAAAAAAAAATTTCCAGTCCATAAGACAGAGCAGACAAAACAAGCTTCAAAGAACGTATGCCATTTAGTGGTGAGTCACTATGCCCTTCAGCCCGTTCAGCGCAGCAGAAGGGAAATGAACTTTGACCAGTCAGCCATGTCACCCTAGATGAAGTGAGGAAAGAGACTTCCTCTGATGACCCACCAGTGAAGTTCTCTTTCTTGTGGAAGCACACATGTAAGCACTAACACACACATACACACACACACACACACACACACACACACACAAACACACACTTGCTGCCCTCTATCTCCACTCCCATTGGGTCTGAGTGGGTTGTAAAATGGAGATGATAATCTAGAGACATGGAGGAGTGGAGCAGACAGGCAAGCAGAGGGGAGAGCAAGGAGAGATGGAGAGATTGGACCATAGATGAAAGGCCAGACTCATCGTTTAATGGCTACAGTGCATGTGTGTGTGTGTGTGAGGGAGAGAGAGAGAGAGAGAGAGAGAGAGGGAGAGAGAGAGAGAGAGAGAGAGAGAGGAGCATGGGATGAAGAGGGAGAGAGTGAGATTAGTTACTGTAGAATGCTCTACTGCTCTGAGTTGTGCTTCAGTGGCTCTTCACACAGATGGCTACAGGAATAGAAACAGGAAACGCTTTCATTTCACACAGCGGCCCTTTAAAATCACCAGCGCATTTACCACTGATCGAGAGCACGGGGAGGAACAGGGAACGAGACGAGAGAGGGAGAGAGAGAGAGAGAGAGAGAGAGAGAGAGAGAGAGAGAGAGAGAGAGAGAGAGAGAGAGAGAGAGAG
>JAOYMR010000005.1:12905752-12919192 GCA_025802075.1 Tenebrosternarchus preto
CATGCACACATACACAAACGTGTAAAAATCCACACACAAGCACACACACAAACTCACAATCATGCACACATACACCAGTGTATAAAAATTCACCCACACACACACACACACACACAAACAAACACACACACACAAACACACACAAACTCACAATCATGCACACATACACAAATGTGTAAAAATCCACACAGACACATACAAAGTCACACACACACACACACACACACACACACTCACACACAAACTCACAATCATGCACACATTCACCAATGTATAAAAATTCACCCACACACACACATACACACACACACACACACTCACAATCATGCACACATGCACAAATGTGTAAAAATCCACACACACACACACACACACACTCATGCACACATAAACCCCCAATCATGCACACATACACACACAAACACACACACACACACACAAACACACACACACATTCACAATCATGCACACATACACAAACGTGTAAAAATCCACACACAAGCACACACACAAACTCACAATCATGCACACATACACCAATGTATAAAAATTCACCCACCCACACACACACACACACACACACACACACAAACAAACTCACACACACACACAAACACACACAAACTCACAATCATGCACACATACACAAATGTGTAAAAATCCACACACACACATACAAAGTCACACACACACACACACACTCACACACAAACTCACAATCATGCACACATTCACCAATGTATAAACATTCACCCACACACACACATACACACACACACATTCACAATCATGCACACATACACAAACATGTAAATATCCACACACACACACACACACACATACACACACACACTCATTCACACATAAACTCACAATCATGCACACATACATAAACGTGCAAAAATCCATTCACACACACTCACATACACACATGCACACACTTATTCACAGACGAATACACACATACACAAATGTGCACACACACACACAAGCAATTCTCACATACAACACACACTTATGCATGCATGCACACACACGTCAAGGTGAATGAGATGTCTAACATCCACTCACACACAAACACATTCACACACACATGCACACACACACACACACACACACACACATGCACACACACATGCACACATACACACACACGCACACATATGCACACACTCATGCATGCACACTAATTCACACACTCACACACACACACACAGATTCATGCATGCACACATACATTCATACACACACATACACAAACACACACAAACATGCACACACACTCATGTATGCATATTCCAAAAATACAGTTTTACACACACACACTTATGCACACACACAAACACACATAAATATACTCATTCATACATGTACACATGCACACACAAACATGCACACACACACACTCATCCATGCATGCACACACGCACAAACACACATACACTTATGCGCACACACACTCAGGCACACATACACACACAAACACACACAAACATACACACACACACAAACACACACACACTCATGCACACACAAACACACACACACAAACACACACACAGACACACACACAAACTCACAATCATGCACACATACACCAATGTATAAAAATTCACCCACACACACACACACACATGCACACACACATGCACACACACACGGACACACATGCACACACACACACTTGCACACGCACATGCACACATACACACACACGCACACATATGCACATGCACACACACATGCACACACTTGCACAAGCACACATACACATACACACACAAACACATACACTCACAAAGATGTCTAAAAATTCACTCACACACACTTGCACACACTCATTCATGCACATACACACACACATACACAAACTTGCACACAAACACACACTTATGCATGCACACATGCACACACAAACACACACACACAGTCATGCATGCATACAAACACACACACATACAATATATGCCACACACAAATTCTTGCATGCATTCTTGTGCACACACACAAACAATGTTCACATTCAGCATGCACATATGCACACATACACACGTCTAGGTGATTTGAGATCTAAAAATTCACACACACACACACTCATGCATGCACACTGATTCACACACTCACACACACACAGATTCATGCATGCACACATACACTCATTCACACACATACACAGACACACACAAACATGCACACACAATCATGTATGCATATTCAAAAAATACAATTTTACACACACACACTTACGCACACACACAAACACACATACATACACTCATTCATACATGTACACATGCGCACACAAACATGCACACACACACACTCATCCATGCATGCACACACGGACAAACACACATACACTTATGCGCGCATGCATCCACACTCACACACACACTCAGGCACACATACACACACAAACACATACACACAAACATACACACACACACACACAAACAGACACACGCTCATGCGCGCATACATCCACACTCACACACACACTCAGGCACACATGCACACCCAAACATACACACTGACACTTGCATACACATGTTCACGTACAACACATACGCATGAACACACACATGCACACAATCCCTCACCCCTCACACCTCATACATACACACAATGCACTTAGAGGAAGACTAGCATTCCAGTCTGTGATTTATATATTATAATTGTAATAGTAATTATTATAATTCGTAATATTATTACAGTGTTCCAAATCAGTCCTTCCCAACCAAGCCCTCAGGGGCATTCAGATGGTCCACGTTTTGTTCTACTTTACATTCACATCCACACAGACTCAGGCATGTTTGCATTTCAGTTTGAGAGTTATAAATAATAATGATACTTATCATCATTATTACTGTGCGCTCCAAATCAACCTTTCCCAGCCTGGTCCTTAGGGATTCCCAGATGGTGTGGTTTTGTATTGTTCTGGCTCTCAGCTTAGATGAACCAGGTATGCAGTATTCGCTCAGTTTAGCTGAACCAGGTATACAGTATTCTCTCAGTTTAGCTGAACCAGGTATGCAGTATTCTCTCAGTTTAGCTGAACCAGGTATGCAGTATTCTCTCTGTTTAGCTGAACCAGGTATGCAGTATTCTCTCTGTTTAGCTGAACCAGGTATGCAGTACTCTCTCAGCTTAGCTGAACCATGGAACCGTTACTCTCAACACTGGTGTCCCGTCTCCACTTGTTTGATATACGGTTTTTATACCCGCTTTCATTATTTACCGTTTCATAAATATTTCGCAGCCCTCTTACGATGTGCCATTTAGAACATGAGCTTTGCTGGCAGAGAACAGAAGCTCTGCCTGATTAGTTTATGCCTTCTGGTGAATTTATACCTTCAGAAGGTTTGATCTTCGGGTGATTAGTGATGTCTGAAAGGTCCGGCCAGGGGGATTTCTGTTACGTTTCAGTTCTCTGGGAAGACTGCCTCTTCTTTTCTGCACTCGTTTGATAATCCTGATTCGCTCGTGGTGGGGAGGATTAGACTCTTGCAGGGAAGAGATAAAAGGAAGTGGAAAGCTCAGAGCAATAGAAATGCAGCTGGCCTCCATCTTGTTATGCTAACGGATGGCTTGAGTAATTTTAACTCCTCTTCATTGTGTCGCCAGCTTGTTACGGTGTTCCACTGAAGGAGAACAATGACTGAAACGTTGGCACACTACACATGCTGTTGGGGAAATGGAGAGTGTGTTCTCCCCCTTTGGCTTTAGGTCACACGGTATCACAGCATTTCAGAATTCATAAGCTTCCTTGAAAGCGGGGCAGGTGTAGAGTGTGCTTTCAATGACAGCTTTCAAAAGGGATTCCACAATGGTGAGTTTCAATAGATCACTTTGGTAAAACATGCAAACACTAGAGAAGAATACATCACCAATGACAGAAAAAGAGAGTGAGAGAGAAAAAGAGAGAGAGAGAGAGAGAGAGAGAAGGGTGAGGAGAGAAGGTAGAAAAAAGAGGGCAGATTTTTTAAGTCATTGAACTGAGCAGAAGCAGTTCGTAATGTTTGTTAGTTCATAATGTATGTTACACCTCACCAAGGTGATGGTTCTCATTGTGTCTGTCTTACCACCTCCACATGAGCACACACACATACAGACACACACACACACACACACACACATACACACACACACACACACACACAAACACACACACACACACACATACACACAGTCACAGTCTCACACACACACATACACACAGACATCCATCACTCATGTACTAAGGGTAGAAGTTGTCAACTGTGGAATTGATGAATAGAGCCACAATAAAATTGTGCGCACACACACACACACGCACGCGCACACACACACGCACGCGCACACACACACACGCACGCGCACACACACACACACACATACACACACACACACACACACACAAACCTAAGCCAACTTCACATGTGGCTTGCATTACATCCAGCTATTGGATCTGAGCACATACGCACAGATGTGCTGTGGTGTTTGTGCATGCGGGAGGTGAGTGGCGAAATTTTTAATGCACATGACATAAATGCACAAAGGTCAGTATATACATAAATGTAAATGGTGTGTGCCGGGAGCATGGCTGACCTTAAACACACACACACACACACACACACATCGATGGACCTCGCCCACACCCTAGAGGCTGTGTTAATGGATGTTGCAGATATATATGAATGATTAATAAAAACCTGAGTGTGCGCACTCACGTTTGTGTGTGTATGTGTGTGTGTGTGTGTGTGAGTGGTGTGTTTGCACGGGTTTGGGTCCTGGTGGGTAAACAGTGAGGGTGCTCCATGCTTCGGTGCGTCCGTTTCCTAATACTGCAGACAAAATGAATTTGTTATTCTAACACTTGAAGACAAGTATGGCTGCTGACAAATGTAACACATTGTTTCTGTTCAGCAGAGTTCAGACAACACATTAGACTAGCTGGCTGCTCTGTGCATTTAAGGCCTGAGGATTAGACTGTGTGTTTCTTCCTCACAGAGGCACTATAGACTAAAACAAAGTGGCGGAACCTTCAGAACTGCCTTCTCAGATGCTGATATAACTGCACGCCTCTCTGTTTTGTTATGTTCTGGAATATATGCGATTGAGTCTCTCTCTTATCTCTTTATCTGTCTCACTCTTTCTCTCTGTCTCTCTCTCTCTCGCTCTGTCTCTTTCTCTGTCTCATTTTGTATTTTTCTCTGTCTCTGTCTCACTACCTCGTTCAATCTTTCTCTCCCTCTGTGTCTGTCTCTCTCTCAGAAGGCGGATCAGATACACGAGCTGCTCCTGGATCTCATCACGTGGGTGGGGATCCTCCTCTCACTCGTCTGCCTGCTCATCTGCATCTTCACCTTCTGCTTCTTCCGTGGCCTGCAGAGTGACCGCAACACCATCCACAAGAACCTCTGCATCTCGCTCTTCATCGCCGAGACGCTCTTCCTCACTGGAATCAACCGCGCCGACCAGCCCGTGAGTGGAAATCTCGCACGTGCAGATATAAATCACCCCCATATTTTATCACAAGCCTTGTGAGCAAACTCTTATAAGAATATGTATTTTCATAGGTGCAGATCCGAAAGGCATTTTACAGTGGTTTAGTGACGAGGATGTGTCAGTCACAGGGCCTAGCCCCGCCCCCTCCCAGCCTCCACTGCCCATTAAGGACCTGCTGTCGTTTCACACTGATTCAACTCACACGCTGAATATCGAGTACCCTGGAACTGTGCCAGATTTGCTAGGCAGAGAACCATTTGAAAAAACATGCAGGTTTAAAGGATCCTTAGGAACGGCATGGTGAAACACCGGTGTAATATGTCCACCTGCCAAGACGCAAGAATATTTTAATGCGACTGCTGTGTTTTTGTTTTAAAAAGCAACGTTTTGTGACGAATATTAAGGATTTTATAGCGAAGCAGCAGTGAAAAGTGAAAAGTGTCAAAGCAGTGAAAAATAAATTATTTGATGTTTGCTGGTTGTTTTTTAGATGTTGAAAATGGAGCCTTGATAAATATGAACTATGATCTTTTTTGCCTTGAAAAAACCTCTTTAGAAAAAAATCCCCATATATATGGCAAGACTCACATACACACATCATCCCAAAAGTGGTGACGAAACGCAACTGGCTGTTGTTAATTATCAGAGTGCAGTGGCTCTCCGACCTCCTGCTAATAACAGAAACCTGTGCTATTTCCACAGAGACACAGAGAGAGAGAGACAGAGAGATAATGTGGAAACCCATTGAGGAAATAATTTAAAGTCAGATATGCTTTAAAATCATGAAGCAGGAGTACACATTTACGGCTGATGCTTTCTAACCAAAGCAACTTACAATTGTGACTGGATACATTTTGAGAAAGGGGCCTTGTTCAGGGGCAACAGGGCAGAGGTGGCTACTACTGATACATGGATGTGTGTATTGTGAGTAATTCAAAACTGGAGAATAAATATGTGACAGCATGGTTGTGTGTGTGTGTGTGTGTGTGTGTTGTGTGTGTGTGTGTGTGTGTGTGTGTTTCAGATCGCGTGTGCGGTCTTTGCTGCTTTGCTTCACTTCTTCTTTCTGGCAGCGTTCACGTGGATGTTCCTGGAGGGCGTGCAGCTCTACATCATGCTGGTGGAGGTGTTTGAGAGCGAGTACTCACGCACCAAGTACTTCTACCTGACTGGCTACGGAGTGCCTGCCCTTATCGTAGCCGTGTCGGCTGCCGTCGACTACCGTAGCTACGGCACCGACAGAGTGTGAGCATGGAGTCCACAAACTCAGCAGTTATCACACTCTTCATCTCCAAAGTGACAACATACTATTTTTTTACTATACTTTAATATATATTTTTTTCAATATGCTGGGTTCAATTATTGGGTTTGTTCTCTATTGTCCTATATGAATGTAATAATAATGAGTATTGAATGAGTATGAATTTATATATATTTAAATGGGTCATATATATATATATATATATATATATATATATATGACCCATTTATGTTTATTACATTTATTTAAAAAGCAAAGATACCTAGCACCTATATCCCCTGTGAGAAAAAAAAAATTGTCCCTGTGTAAGAGCAACAGAGCAGTGTGGTGTTCGTGTGGTGATCTCCCAAAGCAGCCCAAAAGCTTTATGTTAGGATTGCAGTCGAATCCTTCCACAACCACACTATCCATCTTATGCATGGCCAGGGAGAAACGTTAGCCCAGTCTTCCTTGGAGCTCTGCTTTTGTTCTGAAACACTGGCAGGTTTCTGGACTACGAATCCCTCCTCTCCGATCCTGACATTTGCATATGTTACTGGATGAAGTCTAACAGCAATCAGTGTCAGAACTTTGTGATAATGAAGGAAACCAACACTTTTTCACAGCACAGTATGTATTAAATGGAAGATTGGTACATAAATGAAAGATTCTCCGTTTATTCAACACCCTGTGCAAGTGCAAGTAAGTGCACACATCACAAGGCTAAAACTATACTCAAGTACAATTAATGTTATTACAATTAAATAAAGACTTAAGTAGAAGAAAATGTAGCCCATAGAACAATTCTTAAAAATAAAAAATATGAGGTCAAAATCTACTAAAGCTACTGAAAAAACGAATAAAGCTACTGAAAAAACGAATAAAGCTACTGAAACAAAAACCACCTGTAAGCACAGAACACACAACACTAATTTTTTGAGAATAGACTCCTTTCCGTACGGATGGTTATGAAAAGGAAATATACAAAGTACATGTAGCCTAACATGAAGTGAAGTGTCTCCTGAAACCTCACTGTGTCCACTCATTTTTCAGGGGGAAGTACTTTGATGACATCAATGTATGTAGTGTCCAGACAGAAAATCGTCCACATCAATATTTCAGCATAAACTATCATTTAAATACGAGACGACGAATGCGATGTAGGAATAAATGGTGGTGGGTCTAGCACAGAGTGCGGCCAGATAAAATAGGTCATACACATCTTAAAAAAGAAGTGAATGGGGGTGTGTTTGAGAGTGGGGCGTAAAAAAGCAGATGACAGAGAAAAAATGGAATGTCCTTGTCAGTAAGGTCACGTGGGAAACGCTGTTCCACATTGTTTGCGGCGTCCCTGCGGCTCACGTGTGCTGTCTGGTCTCACGCGCTCAACTCGACAGATTAGGTGGCTGAAAAACACTTACAGAGCGTGCAAAAAGATTCCAGTCTCGTAAGTGCCTAATGGTCGTCATGGAGATATAGGCATTGGAGATTTGTTTTTTATTTTATTTTATTTTATTTTTAAAGCTAAAATTGAATTATGTCTGAAGTTTCCACAGAGAAATGAAATGATATGAGAATGGATGATGTCATTGAGTAGCACCCTGGCTGCCTGGAAACATGACCAGCTTGGTAATGGATGGAATCTACTAGAAAAGGACAGTCTGCATGGCTTTGTCCCAGTGTACATGATTTGTACGTCCCATTGGAGACCATAAAGTATTTATAATCTCATTTGGCCTCTATTCATTTCCATATGGAACCTGTTCCTGGGTAATGGGTAATACATGCATAGCTGCACAGGTGGTTCAGGACACATACACACACACACACACGCACACACACAAACACACTTGTGCTGAGCTTTAGAGGTGATCTCGGGGAAGCAGAGATGAAGAGTTTAATAATTCACTTATAGGCTGTCATTCACTCCTTTATGTTCAGGCAGCTATGAGATGTTCCAGAAGGTTCTACAGACATAATGGCATTCCGGATGTCCGAACATCATGTCTGTGGAGTCCACACCAGAGCCAGTGCAGATTAGATTACTTACCTCTTCATTTGGTTGGGGAGTAATTCTGACTGAAGCTCTCTCTCTGTCTTACCATTTGCACTTTGTCTCTTACTCTTTCTGCCGTTCTTTTATTTTTTACAGGTGCTGGCTTCGGTTAGACACTTACTTCATCTGGAGTTTTATTGGCCCTGCAACTCTCATCATCATGGTAGGGATACCACATACACAGCCACAACCATACCATATACACAACTATATCGGATACACAACCACAACCATACCACATGCACAACTATATAGGATACACAACTACAACCATACCACATACACAGCCACAACCATACCATATACACAACCACAACCATACCATATACACAACTATACCAGATACACAACCACAACCATACCACATGAACAACCACAACCATACCACATACACAACTACAACCATACCACACATTCACACACACATATACACACATTCACAAGGAGGGATCACAGATGATGGTTTTAAAGAGTCTCTCTCGCTTTCTTTTTTTCTGTCTCTCTCTCACCCCTTCTCTTCTCTCTCATACCACACACACACACACACACACACACACACACACACACACTCACTCACCCACCCACGCACACATAGGGGGGCACAGATAATGGTCTTCCGAGGACATTTTGCCAATTATGTGAAAGTCACAGTGTGTTGGAGTGAACTTTAAAACCCCACAAGACACCACTGACAACTGCAGTTAGAGAGAGAGAGAGAGAGAGAGAGAGAGAGAGAGAGAGAGAGAGAGAGAGCACGTGCAAATTTAATCTAAGTAATTTTAGATCATATAGGAAAAAAAAGTGTTTGTATGTTCATATGCTATACATTTTGAATTTGTAATCTGACTGTTTGCATGTGTGTGTGTGTGTGTGTATGTATGTGTGTGTATGTGTGTATGCACGTGTGTGGTTGTGTAGCTGAATGTGATTTTCCTTGGCATTGCACTTTACAAGATGTTCCACCACACTGCTATTCTGAAACCTGACTCTGGTTGCCTGGACAACATCAAGTAAGTCCTTGTTTGTGTGTGTTTGTGTGTATGTGTGTGTGTATGTGTGTGTGCATGTTTAGGTCTTGTGTTTTCAATTCTTCTGACAAACTTACAGTTGTTGTTATCATTCCATGTCTCGCTCTACTCCATACTCACATTTTATCTGGGAGTTTGGGACTGGAGCCCAATGCATGGAAGGTGTTTGTGAACATTTAGTCATGTCTCACTAGTCTCACAAATATATCTTTGCTTAAATTCTAACACCCTTGAATGAGTCAGAGCTTTTCTAGGGAAAGCTAAATGAAATTTTAAGTATCTTCAGTGCCTTTTAAATGTAAGTGCTTCAGTTATGTAGTGATGGGGAGTAGGGGTTGAGGAAAGTGCACACTGAAATGTACTGGAACATGTCCAGTCTTTCCCTCCATAGTGTACACTTCTTAGGGTGTAGCACTTTGCAGATGTACCCTCTGGCCTGGCGCTAGACTGCCGAAGTCGAATCTAGGCTATTCGGCTTCACTCAGCAATTGATTATTCCTTTTGATGTTGATAATTCAGTGTAAAGTTGGCAGAGGAAAGTTATGTGACCTAAATGCAGAATGGCAAGTGCAGTTTGTGGTGATTATGAAAAGGTCAAAAGAATAATAAAACATGTGGAGATCACAGGTTCCAAAGGAACCCCCGTCCCGTTCACAATGTTGTTCTTTTTCAGCTCCAGCTCAGGCAGGAGGCCCAGTGCTGGCTAACTGGGAACCTGGAGTATAAAAATATATTTGGACTAGAACCCCTTCCAAAGAGAGTATAGTATATATAGAATACTGGGGTGTGGAAGTCAAGACAGGTACTTTTGCCGTACACTGGGGAACATTTCGATAAAGGTAGAAAAACAAGTGTGAACACTACACTAAGCTTACAAGTCACTGACCTCGCCGAGCTTCCTCTCTGAGAGTCAGAATTTGGAGTCACTATGCATTAAGCAGCAATAACGCTTGAGAGATGTTTATGTAAAAGAGACAAGTTTGAACTCTACAAGAAAGGGTTTTTGCAACACACTGGCAACGCAGCTACATCACCGGTTTGTAATGGGTTCTTTTTCAGAGAGCCTTTCCAAATTGACACCAGTTGTTAATAACAATCAGCTGTGACCAGGCCAGTGAAGGAAACAACAGCATTTAAGTGAAGAAGGATTACTAACGCTTGCAATAAAAACCATATAACAGATTTATGGTGATACTGGAGGACGTTAGTCTCTTTTCAATCTCAAAAATATAAAGACCACATTTCCGTGTGCTATAAAGTACATGGGCAAGCCTGTGAGCTACTGAACAAAAGTTTTGTAGTCTGATGAGATAATGACAATCTTCTATCAATGTAATGAGAAGGTAGAAGTCAAAAGATAAGATAGAATGCTGGACTGTTTTTAGCTGGTGGCTGATATGTCTGAGATTTACGATGACTTTAGAACAGATTCACTCGTCACTGGTATTGTAATTGAAACAGGCCGTACAGCGACTTTAGAAGTAAACACACGGCAGTTATGTAGCTACATGCTAAAAATGGCTTCCTCAGTCACTTTGTCACTCTTCACTTATGCGACAAGACAGCTATGCGGTATCACACTGGTGAGGAAGCTAAGGGGTTTTGGAGTTGCCAACTCAGTCTTCCAATTTCCTGTGAAGCATGCATTTGATTCGCTGGAAGGGAGACAAGAGTCAGAAATACCTCATCACAAAGACGAACTGAAAATAGCTACAGATCTTTTCCTACAGCGGAATGTAACATATTGGGAATATGTTTAGACCTTGGAATATATATTGACAGTGAACGTTGGCGACGTTGTCCTACAGGTTGTCGCGTGTTCACCTTCCGTTCACTCCGAATGTGCCGTGTTGCCAGGCTAACATTAGCCCAGGCTACGTTCAGTCTGTTCTCGTAGGACGAGAGCAGAGGCACCTGAAGCTCCATCTCCTGGAATTATTTTAGAAGTTGTTTTGTTGTTCCAGTGAAGCGGATGCTGTGCTAAACTGAGTTAGCAGTTTTATCAGTTTCTGTCTAACGTCATCACACTTTTCACCCTTTAGTGTGAAATTGTATAGAATGGAAAGTCAATATTTTCTATCATCATCATCAAGTGTGTGTGTGTGTGTGTGTGTGTGTGTGTGTGGCTGTATGTGTGCGCATTTCCTGCTTGTTTATGTATTCCATCTCTTTGAGTTCTGTTTTGGTTTATTTATGACTATCATGAATGATTCATCAGTCTCATCTCATTGTCTTGTTTCTTTTTTCTTTTCTCATTTTGCATTTTTGCTGATCATTTCAGCATTCTGTTATAGGCTTGTCACAGACAGATGCCGGTAAGGGTTCCTGTCCAATTAGAATGCAAGCTTTCAGAAATATGCATTCTGATTTGCTAGCACACCCCTCTAGTCCCTCCTTCCCACTGTTGGGACTTTCAGTCCTCATTGTTAAACTGCACCCATTCATACCACTTTCTTCTTGGAAAATCAGTCCTGCAAATGGCACCAAATAGACCCCGAGAATACTGTTCCTGCTCACACCACCCCTTCAACCTCAGTACATCAGGCACCCACCTTGATGTTCAGTTTCTATTTTTAGCAGTACAACCAATCACTTTATTTATTGATAATAAAAAGAATGGCATGTAGGTAATGTGCTTTATATCTCTGATCCATGACGCTCTCTCTATCTCTCTTTCTCTCTTTTTCTCTCTTTGCCTCCCCCTCAAATGAACCTGGGCCAGACTTTATCCTGCCGTTCTCAGCATACACGACTTCCATGCTGCACAGGGCCGCGCGCGTGCTAACATCATGACCTTAAAGAGCAAATGCCGCTTCTAAACATCCATGAATCTCAGAGCTGAGTGAGGATGGGCAGACGTGCAGACATTAAGGCGGGAGCCAGGAGGAAGTTTGACTCCAGGCAAATAATGGCTCGCTCTCACCCATAGTTTATATTCCAGACCCGCCTTTGTTCCAGTTCAACTACAAGCCACTAAAGTGGCAACACTGTAATGTCCCCAGATAAAGTAAACTGGCTCATGTCATTAATGGGGTCATGTTGCTCTTCTCGTCTGGTGTGCACACGCGCCTCAGAGTTCTTTTGATGTCAGTTTTTCTCTTCTTTCCCTGGTTGTTATGGCTCTCTTTCTCTCCATCTCGCTCACATTCATTCTGCCATCTCTCTCTCCATTGTTCTCTCACTGGCGTGGCGTCTCATTCTGTCTCACTCTATCACTCTCTCTCTCTTGCTCTTCCAGGTCTTGGGTTATAGGTGCTATAGCCCTGCTGTGCCTGCTGGGCCTCACCTGGGCTTTTGGTCTCATGTACATCAATGAGAACACGGTGATCATGGCCTACCTCTTCACCATCTTCAACTCTCTGCAGGGCATGTTCATCTTCATATTCCACTGCATCCTGCAGAAGAAGGTAGCGGTCACACATACACACACACACTCCCACTCACAAACATACATGTACACAAACACACACCCAAACACACTTACACAAACACACAAACAAACTTACCCCCACCCTATCGGGGGGGGGGGGGGGGGGGCGCCCCCCCCCCCCCCCCCCACCCCCACCACAAAAACACACCAAACACAACAAAAAAAAAAAAAAAAAAAAAAAAAAAACAAGAAAATAAGT
>JAOYMR010000005.1:12923648-12943548 GCA_025802075.1 Tenebrosternarchus preto
GTACAGTTACATTGGCTCCATGTATCTGGCCTTACAGGTTATGGTTAAAAGCTACTCTGCTCTTAGTGTTAACTGAGTACTATGTGGTTTTTTGCACATCCCATAAACATTTCTTGTGTAACCATGTCTCTCTCTCTCTCTCTTTCCTGTCTTTTTTTGTCTAACTTTCTTTCTGTATGTCTTCCTCTTTTTGTATCCCTCGCTTACTCCCTCTCTCACTCTTCCTCCCTCTGTTCGTTCGTGCTGATGTGCAGCCTCCTACAGAGACTCAAGTATGACTCATTTTTTTTCATTACCTACATTTCAGCTGTTCCTCTCCTGCCTCCTCTCTTCTCCTCTCCTCTCCTCTCCTCTCCTCCTGCCTTCCTCCTGTGTGTCCTCTCTTGTACTCTCCTCTCCCCTTTTGATGTTATAGCAATTGTATGTTCTCTAAGTGTTTGTTGTTTGTTGCCTAGATAATGCAGTGAAAACTTTAGATATGAATTCATTATGATTTCAATCAAGTCACTGATGTTTTATTTAATAGTATTAAATATGTTATAAAATCATATATATTAAATACCCAGTCTCAGGTGTAGAGAATGAATGGTTAGTATGTACAGTATGTGGGTAATGCAGGTAATTTAAGTCATAGATTTGCATCTGTTGATTAGTTTTGAGGACCTACATGGACAAC
Source organism: Tenebrosternarchus preto (assembly GCA_025802075.1). Taxonomy (NCBI): domain Eukaryota; kingdom Metazoa; phylum Chordata; class Actinopteri; order Gymnotiformes; family Apteronotidae; genus Tenebrosternarchus; species Tenebrosternarchus preto. The sequence goes on from JAOYMR010000005.1 coordinate 12,924,325, forward strand.
ATATGCATTGTGGCAGGTAGTTGTGACTTTACTGGAATTTTGCGAACATGTATTTATTATGTTAAGCATTTGGTACTGTGACTCATCCTGTGTTTCAGAGGGCATGTTGAACAATGCACGTGACTCCAGCGTCATGGACACTCTGCCGCTCAATGGTAACCACGGCAACAGCTATGGGATGGCAGCAGGCGACTACCTCACCTACAGCTCCCACGGCAGTGAGCCACCAACCACACTGGAAAAGAAGATCCTGAAGGAGCTGACGGCAAACTACGCGCCACCGTACCTGAGCACACAGGACCGGCCAGGCAGCCTGAACACCAAGCTCAGCAACCACATGGCCAATGGAGGTGTGGCCAGCTCTGCAGCGGCAGCCATTGCCAAGGATGATGTCATGGTGCTGGACAACCCAGGCGCGTTCCACCGGCATGATGATGCTGGCGGTCTGAGCCTCGAGATCATCCGGGAGGAGTCCCAGGCGCCGCTCCTGCCTCCTAGGCCACCGCCCCCTGATGGCCACGCCCCCCTGCACACGTTTTCTACCCATCGACGCCTGCCACAGGAGAATAGTGAGAGCTTCTTCCCGCTGCTACCGAGCGAGGCGCAGGCTGGCCCTCGTACACACTCGCCGCTCAGGGACTCAATCTACACCAGCATGCCCACGCTCTCCGACCTCCCACATGGCACCGAGGACCTCATCAATGGCCTCCACGGCGACGAGGACGATGATGACGAGGAGGATGAAGACGAGGACGAAGCAGAGGAGGAGGAGGAGGAGGAGGAGGAGGAGGAGGAGGAGGAGGAGGGGAGCGAGCTGAGGCTGGCCAATGGCAAGGGCGTCGTTGTAGATGCGGATGATGTGTACTACAAGAGCATGCCGAACCTGGGCTCACGCAATCACATACAGGAACTGCAAAGCTACTACCAGATGGGGCGGGGGGGTAGTGATGGCTTCATCGCTCCACCCGAAAAGGAGGAGACCTCCCCTGAGGAGCAGCCACAAGACCCCTCCCACCTGGTCACAAGCTTATAGACCTACCCACGCCCACTCCGCCTTTGGGCATGTGGGTGAGCGTCTGATGCAATGCACAAGGCACGGGAACCACTACCTACTGCACTGATACATCCCTAGAGAGACTGATACCAGATAGCTACCCAGTACCAATGACAACCTGAACCCAAAACCAGTTAGCACTAGTAACCACCTCCAGTTAGGACCAGTACCAGTGTACCCATCTCCACCAAAACAATTCTGTGTGGTTTGTGTACCTGTAATACCCAACACAAGAAAGATCCAGTTACAAGACAGAATTTAGGTGGAGGACTTAATAGATCTTTTTTATTTTTTTCTCATAAATGACACTGTCGGGTAGCTTGTATGGCCTGGCAAACTGACCTGTTAGATTTCACTGGACAAAACCTACTGATGGACATGGAGACCAGCAGGATTAAGTCCAGTCAGATGTTTTTCCCTGCGTGCCCTCCCACACCCACTGTCCACCGTCCCAAAACCTTGTTCATATGCTGTCTGGTTATCTTTAAAACTACTTACAGATTGCTCCAGTGTGGAAATGCATACAGAACCGATAGCGACAACCTAGTTGCCATTTTAGATGATTACATACATTGATAAGACATTTACCTGGATCTTGAACTTGAACTGAATTGAACTGAAACCCTCTACTCCCAAATACCCACGGTTCCAGAGGGCGATACTCTGCTGCACACATTCCTTCCTGTTTAGCTCCGATATCGTTTCTGAGTATGAAATCATGATGAACCATCTAATCCCGAAGACTGAGGAAGCATCCTTTTCGTACTTTTATTTTTCTGTAATTTCAGCTATTGAGAGGTAATACGCACTAATAGCAAAGAAATGGGACAGATTTCTATGTAAAATGTACAGAGCTCTAGCATTGCATATGATCATACACATTTCATGGTTTTGATATACTTTTCCCTGCGTATGTGTTTGTGTAGAACTTAGACCAACCCAGAAACTGTGCTGGTCCTCCATGCTATTATTCCCTATTACCACAAGGAGTGACCACCCCACACAACACACACGTTCACACATAAAATCTCGCAACCCATTGTTCCTTCTTATTTATAACCAAATATAACACAATACCACCATTCTTATCAGTTAAAGGCATCATCACTACAGTTTCGTTTTCCGATGCAAAATTGTTATTACATTTCCACACTGTGTTAATTTTGCCCAGACGCAAGAACAGACAACTTAAAAGAAGCGCAGGTCAAAAGCTCCTGTTCCAAACCAGTTCCAAAATGTTTCAATTATCATGGATTCAAATGCAGATAACACTGAAGTAGTAGAGGTTCACTGGATGCCCTACGGCCAGGCATAATTCTACGATGTCTACTAAAACACCAGTTCAGTCTTGTTATAGGACAAGAAAATAGAGGAGGTATAGGGGTAGGTGTCCAGCAAGGTCTGTTAAGTGAAACACAATTACGGTATGAGGAAAATCCTAAGAGAAAATCCAGGTTGTTAAAATAGGACCTAATCCAGTGGTGTTGGAGAGGAAACCAACATGTCAAAGCCACTGTTTACTCAGATCAAGGCTCTAAGTAGCTTGCACATTTACTACCTTTATTTCCCAGAGAAGACTGTCTGCATATTAATTCCCAAGAGGTGCTTTCATGGATCTGAATCATCAGATCATCAGCAGAGAAAAGGAGATTTTAAAAAGTCTGATCGGCACTGAGACCTTTTTCATTTTTTTATTCTTATTACCATCAATATTGTTATTCTGATTATTATGATATTATTATGATATCTATGGAATTATTATTTATTCTTTTCATATGCATTCTAAATTGAATGAACTCATAACTAATATTTGTTGTAACAGTGAAAGTTGTTTGCCAACAAATAAAATGACTGAATTAATATTTAGAATATTCTATGAGGATAAGTTTGAGTTTATGAGTGTTGTACACATTTGTACATATGTAGGTCATAGTTTAAGAGAGTCATCAGGTTAGAAACTTTGGTTTGATTAAAACGAACCCTGGTGCGATTGCTCTGCTCATGCAGTTTGTTAGAGCAAGTGAGAACGCTGCACACCAAATAAGCAGATCAAGTCCCTCCGTAGCATGTTGGTCTCGGTCCACTTCTAACTGGACTCTGGTATTGGTCATTCGGTGTGAACACAACATGGACCAAAGGCATCAAATGGGCCAAACACAGAATGTGATGTGACAAGATGCCAAGGAGGTCCTGGTGCTATTCTGATATTATGCATTTCTCTTTAGGAGTTTTCAGCTGGTAAAAGTATCACCAGATATGTAGAACCCACACAATTGCATTTATTATTTTCAAAGCTTGGTTGATGTTACTGAAGTTTGCAAATATTGTCACAAAATATAAAAACTGACCAATCAGGACCATATCTATCTGATATTTAGGTTCAGTGGTGAATGTTAGTATGAACTAAAATGCAACAGTGTATAAATTTTTGCTTTGTTGCTGACCAAGAGAACCAAACTAATATAAATGCACCCCAAATCAGAAAAAAATCGCAACAGATTTGCATTCTGAGCCTTTCTAAGGACTATATGCATTTACCCCTTATAATAATGGCTGGTATGGTCATTAATGAATACACACATTTGCCTGGAACACAAATGTAAACATGGTGTAATTACGAATTATTGATTTCCATGTCTTACCATGCAAACATACTCACCCATCTGCAAATACACCCAAATGTCAGTCAGCCTGTGTGTGTTTGTGTGCATGTTTCTGAGAATACGTTCGACCAAATGTTACCACTCTCATGAATATTTAACAGTAGTTTTGACAGGCACTTCAGTGTTTTGAGAAGAGAAAGAAGATGGAGATTTTTTTTCTCCAAGAGGAATACATAGCTACATTCTCTTGAGGTCTGTCCTGCCTTTGACTTGTATGTGTGTGTATGTGTGTGTGTGTGTGAGAGAGAGAGAGAGAGAGAAAGAAAAGAAAGAAAGACAGAGAGAGTCAGCTTCTTGTATGCACCCATATGATACTGTTTGAAAAGTTGCAGGTCTTTGAGATAGGACACATTTCACCATCCTGGTATCTGCATCCCAGATACCATGGTAACAGACGGAAGAAGAGAGGAAGAGCAAAAGAGAAGATCTAAAGAAAAAACATAACAGCAGGTCGGAGAGGGGAAGGCAAGGGAGTGTGTGTGCGTGTGTGTGTGTGTGTGCGCGTGTGTGTGTGTGTGTGTGTGTGTGTGTGTGTGTGTGTGTGTTTATGTGAAAAAGAGAGAGGAATGGGCAAATGCATGAAGACAGAAATAGGAAAGTCAAGATGGTGATAAGATACATACCAGAGAGTTAAGTACGAGTGGTCAGACTGGCAGATGGAAAGCAAAAGAGAGAATGGACTACTCCCGCGTGTGCCAACACACCCCCCCCACTCTCACGCGGCAGGTTAATTAAACGACAGCTAAGAGGATGTGGGTCAGATTGCAGCATGGGCTCTGTGATCGCTTAGTGCTGCCTGTATGAGTTCTCCACTATTCCCTAACACCAGAAAAGACTGCGCCATAGAAATATTGTACAATCCTCTGGCACAGTAATAACTGTATAGACACACTTGGAAATCCAATGCTGTTTGCATAGGCACGATTCACAAGAGTCGAAGCAACGCACATCCAGTCTTTCCCACCAGTCCAAATTCTGAATATGTCTCAGCTCAGAACAAGCCTGTGCCAGCCTTTAATTGCTCAGTTCAGGTGAGCTGGGAGCAGGAGGAGAAAACTATCCTCTGTGTCTCATTGCTCATGGCTATACATACAGCCACACTATCTGGTGCCGAGCAGAACGGGCTCTCCTTATGAGTCCTGGCTCTGCTCAAGGTTTCTTCGTCATCTCAGGGAGCTCTTCCTTGGCACTGCCACCCTAAGTTTTGCTCGTTATGCGCCTGGGCCAAGAGCTCTGTAAAGCTGCTTTGTGTCCATGCCTAAAAAGCGCCACACAAATACAACTGAACTGAAAAAGGCGATTCCCTAGGGGCTCTGAGGAATGGATTCAGAAAACCTACTGAACGTGGGTCAGTGACACACTGAGCTTGGTCCACAGCATGCATCTTTCATCCTAACACATAATAGTATATTAAGTAAAGCATATAATATTCTTTTGATTAGCCAGAACGGTTTGACATATGCTTTAGAATAACTACATAAAAATGTACCGTCCCCAGGGAATAACAAGGTGGGTCTTAATACTGTTTTTATTATTAAAGCATGCTTATAATTAAATAACCCCCCCCCCCAAAAAAAAAAAAAAAAGTGTTGATTTTTCATAATCTCAGTTAATGTGTCACTAAAATATCACCAGAAAACACTTGCATGCTAATGACATTTAAAACAGTGCTAATGTTAATGACAAGTACTTTAGTTAATACAGCATATAAACAAAAGGTGTATCTTCAGTTCTTTACTGGATTGTACATCTTATACATTCCACATTCCAAAGATGGAGTACTCACAGTATTATTCTCAGAGTGAAAGAGTGAACTGTGTAAAAGAATTGTGTGTGTGTGTGTACATGGGAAAGAGTGTATGTGAGAGAGTCTAGCTTTCTGTAATATTTCACTTATTAAACTTCATCAAACTACCAATTTTTATTCTCTTTAGGATTTAGGAAGTGCTGGGAAACCATGGAAACAGAAACGGCAGGATATGGCATCATAGGCAGAGTTGTGCTGAAGCCCTCACTGCCAACAGGCTTATTAAGTGTGTGTGTGTGTGTGTGTGTGTGTGTGTGTGTGTGTGTGTGTGTGTGATAACTGACTTTTTGATAAAAGTTGATGAGTTGAAGGACAATAAAAATAGATTCACTCTAAATAAAACTTACATTAGCATTTGGAGTAGAGAGTGCTAGCAAACTGCAGGTGTGTGTGTGTGTGTGTGTGTGTGTGTGTGTGTGAATGCACATGTGACTGTCCTCCTAGCGCTGCCCTAGGTATAGGACATGCATTGAAATGCATGGTATGTTTTGCCTTTAATGTATCTTTTTTCCTTCCTCCTGCTCTTACTCTTAATTCTCTTTCCCCTTTTCCTTCTTTCCTTTCTTAATGTTTTTTCTCTTTTTTTTTCTTTCTCTCTCCCTCTGACTGGATAACGTCTCCATGTCCTGTCAGTATATTGTTGACACATTTGAGGGGATCTGAAAAGGGCTCATCTGACTTTTAGATGTAATTTAAAAACCATTGAGATGTATAAGCTGGAACATGAGTCATGAGTCATTCATTTACTGTTTGCCATCCACACTTCAGAGAGAGAGAGAGCGAGAGAGAGAGAGAGAGAGAAAGAGAGGGAGAGAGAGAGAGAGAGAGGGAGACAGGAAGACACGGAAAGTGAACGAGATGGGGACTATTTCTCCTGTGGCCATGTTTTGTTTTGTAGAGCTATAAATATATATAAATTGGTCTCACATGTATTCTGTGATGAAGAATGATCTTTCTGATATCTGTTCAACCCTTTCACACCAAGGATGACATTACATCCATTCTGTGAAAACTGAATGCAAACAGTTACATCAGCAATAATAGTTTTGATCCATTAACATAGCTTAAATGTGGTGAGTGTCAGGTGATCTGTCCTAGTTTGTTTTGTTTGGTTACATAACATGTACCATGAATTTGTTTTAACAGTTATGCTACTCTCACACTATACAGCTTTGTTCATAAAGATCAACTTGAAACAGAACAATCAATGCAAACTCACATTTGAAACACAGGAAACACAAACATTGCACAGGTAATGTGAATGAAACTTCACCAAACATGAAAAACAACAAATCTCATCCATGCACACTTTGCTACATGGTGTTACAAAAAAAAGAAAAGAAAAGAAAGCTGAACTCCATGAGAATGTTGTGAGCTAGAGATCTTTCTCTTTCATATGAGGGAGTCAGTCAAGAACTTCTCGGTAAGCTCCACCTTTTTCATCTCTCTTTGTCCTGTTGTCAACATGGCATGTGTATGCAGTCATAATTTCTATGCCAATTGGAACGTGCAGTCTTGAAGGGACAGGGATTTTAACCTCTAAATCAAGAGGTGTTTCTCCTACCCTTCTAGTTTCCAGCGTTCTCTCAACCTGTTGTCGTGACTCTGCCATTTGACAGGCATGTTCTCGGGAGGTCAGAGGTCATGATCTATAGTAATGCATCTTGATTTGAATTGATGGAGCGACAAAAGGGAAAGATGAATAACCTTGAAGTACAGATAAAGCTCAGTAAAGGTTTAAGGAAAAAACTTGAAACTTTAAATAAAACTCAGAAAAGGTTTAAAGGAAAACTTTACAGTTCAGTACTGTTCCCTGTTAATGTGCGCATGTGTGTGAGACATCGTGTATATTTTAAGGAACTTAAATTAAAAGTGTTACCAAATTGTGTGTGTGTGTGTGTATGTGTGTGTGTGTGTGTGTGTGTATGCTGGGTATAGTTTTGGGAATCAATGATCACATTATATGTTATGCTTAAGCGCAGACATGTCTGAAACTGCCTCAGTTGGCGGCTTGTGTGTTACTGTACTTGTGACTTGTGTGTGTGTGGTGTGTGCAGTAGTGCATTTGAAAAACAAATCTCTTAAAACAGCTTGCAGATTTTTTAAGTCAAACACAACTTACACTTGATCTAAACATTATGTCTTTGTCTGTCTGTCATACACACTCTGATTAGAGTGCCTCAGAGACAGGATTTGTGTGTGTACTCTTAATGGAATAAAGTCAGGTTGATATTGCCACTTGGGTACCAGCAGTGCCTTGACAATCTGGGAGAATAAAGAGGAGAGAAGCTATTTTTAAAGCACCATTCTAAAGCATCTGTTTCCTGTATTTTCAATGAAACTGCTCACAGTGCCTCTGTGCAGCACACCCCCCCCCCCTCCTATGTGCATGTGTGTGTTAAGCTGCCAGAAAAAAGACAGGAGATATGCAGCGTGACAGTGAATACTAAGTGTACAGCAGCTTAGAGAAGGGGTGTGTGTACATGCGTGTGTGAGTGTGCACACATAACAGGAGCTGTTTGATCTTGTTTAATCTACCTTTATCATGGTAATCTCATACCACCACCAGGAAGCTCACCTGGATGAGTGTGTACATGTGACCTTTTGGAAAAGGACACCACCTGATGAGAGTCACCACCCAATGAGAGTGTTTCTAACCTCTTTTAAAAAAGACCCTGCATGAGTGTGAGTATGAGATGTGCTTTTGGAGCGTATGAAGTGAATGACACTCAAATAGACCTTACCCCAAAGTCTGCCTTTTTAGTGGAGCTCTGATTCCACTCTCCGTCTCTCCTGTGTGTCTGTTTTTTGCTGTGTACTGCAGATGTCATGAGAATGGCTTATTGACACACACACACACACACACACACACACACACACATTCATTCTGCTATTTCTCTCTTACTGATTCCCTGTGGGGTTTAGGTTCTTACGTCCCTAAGGCTTACATCCCTAAGATTCAAGAAGCTCTAATATTTTAGATTTAGCTATTCACATTGCAACATGAATAGATATATGACCTCTGTTTGTAGCCAAACCCTAACCTTAACCAAGTGAAAGTGAAGCTCTCATGTCACCTACACCACTCACTTTAGCACTGAAAAGGCTGCAGTTAGATGTGATTTTAAAAATACAACATTGCCCCCAAGTGGACTTTGAATATACTGTAGGGAAGTTGTATTCTGCGGGTGGCTATTCAATATGCTGTATGTGATGGAAAAAAACACCACAGAACTATGTGTACTATGTATGGCATATTTAACATTTTTGTTCAATAAAATATATGGGCCATATTCTATATGTCATTGTTGTAAACTAAATCCAGTTCATGACAGCATGGATGATGTCGAACATTATCAGTGTTACCAGTAATGGAATACCTACTATTTTATTTATCACGACTAATGGACAATTCTCCAGTGTGAAGGACCATGTAATAACACATTTTTCCCCTATGTGGTGCATGAATGTGTGCCAACACTCGTTCACCAGGATACACCTGATGCCAGGAGCTAAGTGACGAGATTGTGAGGTATGTTTGTGTGTACATAGGCACAATATGCAAATGCACCTGAACAGGTCATTATCCTGACGAGCAGCAGGAAAGCCGCTTGGCCCACATAGGGAGTGACCCACGTTTGTCACAGTATATCATGCTCTGGATTTTGCACGTCTTTGAGATTCCTCCCCCTGTTGGAGTCACTACTAGACTAGATTCTTCAGACAAAGCTTTCACCAGTGTACCCATATAGGCTGTTCAATAGTTTTTAGGCTACACAGTGCTGCAATTTCTCTTTCTATTCATAATACTCACCTAGCTCTTCCCTGGCACTGCCACCCTCAGTTTTGCTCATTAGGCATCTGTGCCAAGATCTAAACTGTTTTGTAACCGTCCATTGATAATGCCATGCAAAATATACCAAACCAAATAAGTGCTTGTGAAACAAATAGCAATAATTAAATAATTAATTGCGCTATCACAGCAGGATGAATTAAACTGTAACCAAAGTGAATGCAGTGTATATCAGCCATACTGGACTGCTGTTTGTACATAGAAAAAAATGTGAGTAGTTTATTTTCAGGCAAAGAAAAAAAGGAACAGAGATTTAAGTAATGTTTAAGTAGGTAAAATAGAGATGTAAAAGAGAAGGAAACTTATTGCATAATTAAAAGTCCAGGAAGCTAAAGTAGTGAGATGCACGGCTTATGGAAAGGACTGCCATTGCGCTACCTGCAGATCTAAGGTAATGGGAACCAGGACCCACTGACCACCGAAGGGCAAGGACACTTGTGTATTCAATCCTCATTGTGACTAGGATGCGGTGCAAGACGAAGATGCGCACGAGGTGAGGCTGAAGTTACCTGAGCAACGGCCCATTTGCCCGCTTTGGTTGAGCTGCCTGTCTAGGTTTCCTATGAAAGGAAAATTTCTACATATATGCAGCTTGTTATGTTTGCATCATGTTTCATGTCACAAGCTAACTAAGAGGTTAGCTTCTTTCTAAAAGATCCTTCTACAGGAGAAGCAGGACAGTAGCAAAAAGAAGCATATGGAATCTCAGGAAGGTGAAAAGAGGTTAGACATAATCCACAAGTGGTAGGAGGAGGTAGAATAAAATAAGAAACTTCTTTTACAACTGACTCCTGAGTAGTAAAAATCATGTAGAGATAAACAAACAACAACAGCACCAAAAATGCAGAAGCACACCATTATATATTTATAAATACATGTATTATTTATTTGATATGACATTGTTGGTAAACATTTAATTAACACAATTATTTTTTAAACATTTGTTATCTTGAGCATCTATCCCAAAAGCATGTGGTCAGATAAAAGGGGAAATGATGGGGAATTGGGAAATAATGCACAACGGAGCCCATTTTTGAGCACACATAGCTTACATTCAAATGGCTTACTGAAAAAAATTATTGAACTTACTCAGCTGAGTTGTGAAAGCTGGTTCCAAATATAGTTTGCTTCAACACAACCCTGTGCATTTATGTTGTTTCATGGTACACTGCACAGTCATTAAATAAAAAAAACAGATGATCTCATCTAGTATATTTAGTGCTTCATTCCTCTTTTTTCAGTTTGATAAATTTCTTGTTGCTTTCTTTGGTCAAAGCACATTGCAAATGAGCTTTGAATTCATACAGTTCTGTTGAAGCTTTTAAGAATGTCACTAATGTCAAAGCATACAAATGAAGCATAGTATAGATTCTAATTGCATTCTTCACATGCTCCAAGAAACAATATTTTATGTTTAATGTACAACAGAAGTTGCTTATAGTTTTAATAGTTTGCATCATTTTCTCCATCACAACTTTATCACTATCAGCAGAGGACATAATTATTCATGCAAATAAAGACAACAATTTCATCCTTTAACACATGCTTTGTGAGGTCCATTCAAGTGTAGGAAAAGGTTGATGACAGAATCCGTTGTGCCGGAGAACAAGACAGCAATTAAAACCAAATAAAACAAATCACCAACCGAAGATTATGCTGTTCAGTTTGTAGTCAGCAGGCAGCTTTTGACATACACTGAGAACTGCACACTCAAAAGTCCTTGAACAACTACTGGATATCAAAGGGTGTATTAGAGAATTAGTGAACCCTGCCCCTGAAAATGAGAAGTAAGAAAGCTCATCAAGAGCTGGAAGATGGTAGAACTATAGCCATTTGAATAATGTTCAGAGCTGTACTACTAAGAACCTAGATTAGAGCGGTCTTGTTGAAAACATGAACCAAAACCAAAAAACAACAGTGTATAACTAGAGTCAAAGGCCCACATCTCTAGAGAGTGCTCACCTGACATACATTTAGAATCAAAACTCTGCTACCCAAGCCTCAAAATACAGTGAAAAGGAACATTAAAGATTAATGAAGACTGTGCAACAAACCAACATAAAAGACCAATTTAAAAAAGTGTTAAGAGCTTTAAAGAAACAAACAATCTCAGTGGATAATTTAACTTCAATCTCAGGACCCACAGAAAGGGGCAGTTCTACCCAACCACTAAGATGGGTACACTGAAAATATCAGTGGATTGATTTAAAAAAAATATTTTTTATAAAAATTTATTCTTTTTATTAAAAACATTTTGCATTCACCTAGAATCAACATAAAAAAGAACCAAAAAACATTTGCTGCACCAAACCATTTGAATTAGGTTCATTTGATTTGAAATATTATGTCTGGCAGCTCAAAGAAAGTTTCATTTAACTCCAAAAGTTGAACTTCATTTAATGACTTTAAGTCAATGTATTTACAAACTTGTGCAAAACAGAAAAAAGTTTGGTTTATTGAATATATTCCATACATCCCAGCAATCAATACTTAAATAAAAGAAATACATTTTGAATAAAATATTAGACTTTTACATACACACAACAATTCTTACAGTGCAATTTCCATAAACATGTTAACAGGACAGGAAAACACCCAACTTTAACCAAGTGTCACGGTGGCCGCCCTGGCCGCCTCCCCTGTCCCGTGTCCGTGTGGGTGTGTCTGTGTGGAGAACACCTGTGTGTTCTGTCATCTTGTTGTATAAATGAGTGCGTGTGCGTGTTCGAGAGTGGGCGTGGCGTATGAATGAGCTTGTTGTGTTTGTGATACGTTGCACCTGTGTCTCGTCAAGGTGATCGTTTATTAGCGTGTCTGTTTGACAGTGTGGTGTGGGTTTTTGACGTCGTAAATGTCAGTGTCATTGTCGCTGTGTAAACGTCTAAACGTAACCGAAAATAAAGCGGTTCTTGCATCTATGGAAGCACGAGTCCTGTCGGCTGTTTTACAACCCTCCGGAGCTCGGGCGTGACACCAAGACCTATTCATGATAAATTCCTGAAATATTCACCTACATATCTGACTAATTAGACAAATAAGACAAATGTGTTTACTCACTAATGTAGTTATGTCAGATTTTTAAACATGCCATTCATGTGCCATAAACATGACTTGCCCCAAAACTTTCTGAAATATTTCAGAAACGTATCATTCTAAGATTTGTGGGTTCATTAGCATTTGTGGGTTTATTTTTTATCTGCAAACAGTACTTGCATCAAAACAGAGCTAAAATTGTTAACACACAGTATTAGAAAAACTTGCATATGCACAAAACAGAAAAAAATAAAACCACAACCACCCTCCTAAATCCAGAAGAAGTAAGTGAGGACAAATCACATGAGACTTTAACTGCTGGGCTGTCAACAGTACAATCTAAACAAGAACGCAGTTTATGATAGTTGGGCGCTTTTCTTAATGTGTTTCTGCTTCTATCTTAAACATCTTGTTCAGCTATTCTTAAGATTTGTGCACACCAAAATTCTTTCTGGTTTGCATGCAGTCTGTCTTTATTAACAAACACTCTTTATACCAATTTATACTTTATATCATTAGACCCAAACTCAGTGCCATTTTTTTTTTTGCTTTGTTCTCTACAGGAGAACTAACATAAGCGCTGCCTCCTTCTTAAGCATGCATGCTTGCATACATATCTACACATTTACTTTACTTCCCTTTACTATGCACACACACAAACACACACACACACACACAAGCAAGCTAGATAGTCATTTAGCTGAGTTTTATTATCTGCTGCTGATGATATATTACACTAAATAGCATGGCAGAGCTTCGCAAAAAAAAATCAAGACAGAATCTTACTTCAAGAATGTGTGTGGGCATAAAAAAACATTAACACAGTCTTTAATTACTGATGTTAAACTTTAAAGTGCACAAAGCACAGAAACTAGGCAAACTAGTTACAAACACAGGTTCGACAATATTTCACTGCTGTTAAAACATAGCCAGTAGCACACCTTTAACCAGCAAATTCTCAAAAACTTAAAACTTGTAGTGAGTTTTAACCTAACCCTAACTACGAACAGATCCTTAGATCTGCTGTTGTTTGGCAACTTGCATTTTAAAGAGTACACCTTTGGAGACATTGAGACCTACAACTTCTTAACTCAACATTCACTTCAGAGAGTGTAACTTTGGCAAATCTTTTGGAAAAATGTACCTGAGTTGTTTGGGGTAGCTAAGATTCACAGAATAGATTAGACCAAGTAGCAAGGCACATGCTTTTGCTATGCTTGATAACCAGAACCTCACTGTTGTCCAACACAATCCCAACCTCTAACCTGAACAAGATGTATGCTTGCCTTTGGTGTCAAAATCAGCAAAGTGAATGGTAGACATTGAATTAAATGCTGACAATTTTTTTAAATGTAAATTTGTAATGTGGAAACATGGCTTTTTCACCACAGAGTTCACAATGAGCAGTATAGAGAAAGAGAAGGAATTTACTAAGTCTTGTGCTAGTAGGAATCCCAATATTCTTACTAGGATATTGATTTCAGTTGGCATTCACATGTAACACTGTGAGAAAAGGGCTCCAAGGTACAAGAAGCACTCACATATCTGCTTCAGAACATCTAAGAGATTACCCATCTTCCATCCAACAGCACCTCCACTGGCACAGAACAAAGACAAGAGTCTCCCTGTGTACAAGAGTCCCTCCCTTGTACAAATTTTTCATGAACGTTTCCAGCTCAACAGTTGTTATTCACTTGAATTCTTCCTTTATTTAGAAAAAGAATGAGCAGTAATATGACGTTTAAATAATGGCAATGTAATATTCATACACACACAGGTCAGCAGATACCTGACTAGCTTCGAATAAAGGAGGCCATCTATAAAGAAGATCATATCTTGGATTTTCTTCACAATCTCCTGTCATCAATAGGAAAATTTTGACATTTTCTCACTTATGTAGCGACATGAAGCTATATCTACCAACAGACTTACCAATAACTAATGGTATACCAGCTGCATACACTAATAGGGAACTCACTCGTATGCAGGGAAGCTGCTTATGATTAGACACCCAGGAAATGAATCAACTTAATGAATAAATGAAGTTTATTGACAATGAATAGTGAGAAGCTGAAGGTGAGGCTGCAGTAAACATAGTCTTTATTAGCCACGGCTCAGTCCGTTGGACGCAAGCGAATGTGCAGCGAAGATGGACAGGAGCTCTGACCTCTGTGACGTTGACGTGGAAGTAGCGCTGGGTCTGGATGCCCGCCGTGATGTGACAGAGCCCCTCCCAAGGGCCCCAACCACCTCCTGGAGTGCAGACGGCCGGGACGCCTAGGGACTGGGCGGTCTGAATGGGTGTGGTTGAAGAAGGCGATGAGGTCAGGGTCCAGGACTTGTGAGGCGGGCACCCAGCTGCACTCCTCTTTACCAAGCCCCTCCCAATCCACCAAAAATTGTAGCTGCCGTCTTCTTCACCAAGTCGAGCAGTGCTCGCACTCTGTAGGCAGGGCTGTCCTGCAGCTCAAGTGGTCCGGGGTGCACTGGCCTCAGCGCGGATACATGGAAGGCCGAGGACGCATGGCTACGTTCTGGAATGCCAACCCTATATGTGACATCATAGATCCAGCTGATTATGGCTTATGGACCAACATACCTGGGCATAAACCTACCCGCGCTACCGAGTCTACCGTCCTTGGTAGCCACCCACACTCGATCCCTGGGCTTGAAGCATGGTGTCTCTCCTCACTGCCTATTGGCTTTGCGCTTAAATGCCACAATGGCCCTCTTGAGGTGTTGGTGCGTCTCCTACCAGACGCGGCTCTTCCGGAACCACTGTGTGAGGCTGGAACCTCAGCACGCACTCAAATGGGGTTAGTCTGGTCCCTGAGTGTTGGAGGTAATTTTGGGCATATTCGGCCCAGGGGAGGTACGTAAGACCAGGTGTCTGGGTGTTCCTGGCAGTTAAACCACAGGAACTTACCCAGCTCCTGGTTGATACAGTCCACCTGACCGTTCGCCTGGGGATGGTAGCCCAACATCAGACTCACCCTCACGCTGAGGTGGCTGAGCAGCTCCCACCATAGCCTGGAGGTGAACTGAGGGCCCCTGTCTGTGACGACATTCTTGGGGAGACCGTACTGCCATTTGTGGAACAGTTGGTTGACCGCCTGCCACATTGTGGGGAGAGCAGTCAGGGGCAGGAAGTGCACCATCTTGGAGAAGCGATCTACGATTACCAGTATGACGTCCAGAGTGATGTGCAACCAGGGACGGTGTGGCATGGGCAGGGGGTGCAGCTTACCTGTGGGAGGCGTGAGAGGTGTCTTACTTTTGGCGCACTCAGGGGACGCCGCAACGGTGCGCACTACGTCCCCATGTATCCCCGGCCATCAGTACCGCATGCTCAGGAGTTGACATGTCCTCGAGGACTCCAGATGGCCAGACCCCAGTGATGTATGTGCCCAGGTGATAAAGGCCATGCGCAGTTGCAGAGGGACAAAGAGCTTACGAGGTGGGCAGCCTGAATGGGGGGTTGGTGGCCTGGATCTCGCAGTCTGGTTCCTGGCTGGTTTGCTGGGCTTCAGGAGTGTGCTGTCTGGACAGAGCATTGGCTCTTACATTCTGGTCTCCGGGGTGGTACGTCACCTGAAAGCAAAAGCATGAGAAAAACAAGGACCACTTGGCTTCCAGCGTGAGCTTGATGGAAAGCAGCTCGCGGTCAAAGACCCCGTAGTTATGCTTGGCAGGAGTGAGTTTCTTGGAGTAGTAGGCTATGGGCTTTAGCTTACCTCCTTTCCCAGTCCGGTGGGACAATACCGCCTCCACTCAAACGTTGGCGGCGTCCACCTCCATGACAAACAACCGACGGGGGCAGTGGTCAATGCCCTCTTCAAGGTCCATAAGGCCTGATCAACTTTGTCAAGGTGCCTTACGATCTGATGAAGCACTGGTAGAAGTTGGCGAACCCGAGGAAGCGTTGCAGTTCCCTACGGATTCGGGGCTGAGGCCATTCAGTCCCATGGACAATTGGGGAGCAGTTTGGTGGAGTGCTGTAGGCTGAACACTTCCACCAGGTCCAGATATGGGGCAGGCACGGTCATAGGACACGCTGCGTCGGGGGTCTTGATAGATGTTGACAGGAGGGGTTTGGCCCAAATCCTCAGGTGCCTGTGTCAACAGGGGGCCAACTCCAGAATCTGGTTGTTGACCCAGGAAATGTGGGGCTCATGACTCCTGAGCCAAGTAATACCTAGGGTGACAGGTTGTGACAAGTCAGGGAGAAGCATGAAAGATTGCATTTCTATATGGTTACTGATCTGCATGTGGAGGCGGGGGGTCTTATATGTAATAAGTCCAAAGCCCACAGGTCTGCCACCTATCGCCTGAACATGCTTAGGAATGGGGAGCAGCAAGGGGTGCACAAGGAGTGATCTGGCAAAGCTCAGGTCCATCATGTTGACCACCGCAATAGAGTCCATGACTGCTGCAACAGAAAAGAAGCTGCCCTTGTGCATCAAGGTCACAGGGAGGCAACACAAAGTGATGAGGTGGTTGCTACTCACCGGGCCACTCTCCTTCCGGCACGGCCCAACTACACAGGCCCCTCGGGATTATAGTATAACTATAAAAAAAAAAATTAAAAATAAAAAGTGGTAATGTTATGCATTTAATTAAATTAATGGCTAAGAGAAGAAATTATGCAGGAAGAGTAACTTGATTGTAAGGGACAGTAAACAATCACGTGACACCCTAACCAAGATATTACCAAAGTCACTTTACTGGAGATGGGATTTAAATTTAACTTCTAATTATATGACAAATTTAAAAGGAGTTAGACTCATCAAAGTTTAAACTGACCCAGTGACATCAGCAGGGGTTGGGACCCAAATTGTTGTCCTTGCATGCACGCATGTTAGACCACATCAGTCTGTTGGACCTGAAGTAATTTCAGATTCTCGCAGCACAGCCACCGGCCCAAGTGGTCACAATGCCAAGCATTCGATGCCTGCTGCAATGACGTCGAGGGCCAGTCCCAAACGGAACCTCTCCAGTAGAGAATCGAAGTTTCAGCCTAGGCCGAATTAGACATTGTGTCAATTTGCCAGATGAAGACTGGAAAATTGGTCACAGAGTGGCCAAAACAAAACTAATTTCAATTCAATTTATATTTAATTTCAACTAAAATATGAGACTGCATGATGCACCCTATTAGATGTGTACAGCTGAACTAACAAAAAACAATGGACAAATAAAGAATTCTGGTAGTGTAACGTTTCCGGGGTGGGAGGCAGAGAGGGATCCATACGCAGGAGAATGACTAATATAATTTATTGGAACAGGCAGAGATCAGTGTCAAACACAGAAATGGGATCAGGAACCAGGTAGAGAGCAAGCAAAGGTACAAAAAGGGGCAAGGCAAAAACAGAAACCAAAAACCAGGCAGAGAGTCGACAAACCAAAGAAGACACCAGGAACAGGCAGAGGTACAAAAGGGCAAGGCAAAAAGACAAAAACCGGGAACAGGTGAGAAGACAAATCCAAAAACCAGAACAAACAATACAAAGAGACCGCTCGGTACGCAACCAGTGTTGGCAATACTTCACACCATATACAGGGTAAAGGGAACCTAATATAGGGATGCTAACTAGAAAATGAGAAACAGATGATGGTGGAATTTTCCATGAACACCAAACTCTGGGAAGTGAGACACCTAGAGGTACCGGCGGACCCGACACACCTGACAGGTAGAACCAAGAATTCTCTTTCCTTTGTTCTGTGAATTTTATACAAAATTTTGAAGGTGGATGCCTTGGCCTTTCCTGTCAGCCAGTTCGTCTACTACTAATAAATATTCACTAAATTCTACCCATCTCCTTGTGAATTGGTCACTCCCAAGGGTTTCAGGCAGGAAAGCTAAAGAATGTTGGAGCATTAATCACAGATAGTATCAGCATGTATGTCTACACACACACGCACACACACAGACCAAACTGACACTGAGTAGCGCCCCACTATTAACAGATAAAAGTTTGCTCAGAATCACAGTAATGAGAACCTATAAAACAAATTTTATCAAAATAGGAAACAGCCTCAATCTTGGATAAGAAAAGGCAAAAACAAAAAGAATAAAACCAAGAATGAAAACGTAAAACCATATTGCATGCATTCTAAACTAATTACGTCTAGGCCTAATAACTAGACTATTTTCACACGAGTAACATTGCTTTTCTATACTATTATTCTACTACTGTGACTTAAATATTGCATGGTTATATTTTTTTCTCATTCTCTTAGTGTGATATCTAAGTTAAGTACAGATCTAACTCTATTTAATACAAAGGTGAGGTTAATAAACAGCACGTGGTTACAAACAAGTTATTCATAATCAAAATGACCCAACAGTAACTTAATGGTATTGTAATTTGTTCAGTTCTTATCCAAAAGTATTCAGCCCAGTAATTAAGCTGATAATTCTCTCGGTTCTTCTCCATTTGATGGCAGCATAGCTCCATGGTCAGAACAGGTAATGGAACCAATATGAAGTTCTATGGGCTCTGATGGACTTTAGTCAAAGAGAATTATGTCTCCAAAATCCTCTCAATGAGAGGAATCTGATGGTGATTTTCCTGATTTGAATATGCGTGATGGGAAAGTGGAGTTGTCAATGGAGGCATTACAGAATGTGGTGTCTGTATTCTTCTTAGAGCTCTCAGGCTACTTTGAGGTCGTAAAAAAGTATCTCTGGAGAGTGTAACCAGCCATAAACCTCTCACCCTGAAATCCTGAGACAGGTGTTACGTACCCAGTCTAGGTTGGGCCGGCAACAGAGATAAAGGGATGAGATGGACCGGGAAATGAATGTGTAACG
>JAOYMR010000005.1:12947958-12959611 GCA_025802075.1 Tenebrosternarchus preto
CTTTGTACTTTGAGGAATATAAAACCTAAGACACTCATTATTTGTTCAACATAGCATTTATATGTGTGTGTGTGTGTGTGTGTGTTCTAACTACAAGAAAAAAACAACAAAACGTTCACATTTTCAGAGAACAGTAAATGAAAACGTTGCTGAATGTCAGAATTAAGAGTTGAAATTTACAGGGCATATGACCAGTGGGCTTGAGTTCTTTTCACCTTGCTTAAGATGAGGACTGAAATAGGGCAGAATCGTATCTTCAAAAACACAGCCAGTGAAAGAGTAAATGTGAGTTTTGGCTCCCATATCGTAGAAGGAGACTAGCCCCTCTTTTTGGTCTACAAACACTCCCACTTTCTTAGGCTTATTTGGAAGCAAGAGCGGGACTGGAAGGTCTTCCAGAGCTGCGTATTGATCCCCGTTGTAATGCACAATGGCCCAGTAACCTTGGCTTGGTTTAATAGATAAATTCCCCTTCCTGTTGGCCTTCTCTTTCGCTACTCCGATATCCCAGCCTTGTTTGTCACCGACATCCACTACCCAGAATGCTTTGTCCCTCGGCAGCTGGCTGCAGCCCAGAATACTTCCAAAGAGATCAAACCTATTAGAACTATCAGGGACATCATCCCTCCTTTCTCCAGAGTCTTGGACCTCCTTCATATCCTCAGAGACCAGAAGCTGAGCATTACATGTGCTGGGATTTAGCATCACATCAACTGGAAAACAATATTAAACATGTAGGTGAGGTAACAAAGAAGTGACACAGTCATCTGTTGATTCTCTATTTACCACGGTAATTGAGTTTTCCGGTAATTGAGTTTTCGGTAATCCTACACTGGTTCCTACCTTTATATAAAGCTTTATGTAAATTCTGACAAAATAAGTATACTGACCTGGACATTTACTGAGTTTTGAAACAGTATTCAAAGCACCCACTTTTTGCAACTTTATTGCCAAGAGTGTCAAATATTTTAGCTAAATTGCAATAGTTGTAATGCGCCTGCTTCCAAAATGTTACTTGGCGAAGTGCTGGCTGATTGTGTATGCAGAACATTAAACAATACATTTGTAAAACTTGCAAAATATATTTTATATGATTATATGTATGTTGAAACAACCTGTAACCTTTTGTTTTGATGGAACAAACTGAGCAACAGATGCTGGAAAGAGATAAAAAACTTTTCTGCTGGTTTATAGTCTCTCTGTAGTGGCAAGAGACACCCTAGCACAGTATAACAGAAATTAGTACTAAGTACTATATTATAAATGCCCAGTGCTGATATTTGTCTTTATAATTATAATTAGTATTATATAATTAGTACTTTATAATTAGTATTATATAATTAGTACTTTATAATTAGTATTATATAATGTCTTATGATGCTTACCTGAATACTTCTTAATCCTCTCAATTTCTATAAGGCAAACAGGTAAGTAGAGAATTATAGATCTTACATGTATGATGAAGCTGATAATAAATACAGAGCAATGGAAACGAGCCATTCTTACCGACGCTGGAGAGTTTATTCAGTTCAGCCTCGATGTTGACTTTCATATTTACTGCCATGTTCCTCATGGTGTTTAAGTTCATATGTGTATCAATTGTGACATCAGTCCAGTTTTTGCCATTTTCTGATGGTGGAACAAGCTGCATATAATTCTGAGAAAACAAATCATCCCACTCAAATTACTACAGCACAGCAAAGCCATAACACCTGAATGACAAGGACATGCAGGTCTATTTACCAGCTATGACAAAACAAATACCCAGCAAAAACAAATATGTTTAATGTATGTATAGAAACTTTCAATTTGAAAACACGTATGACTATTTTCTAGACATCATATGTGTAATTCTGGTCTAAATGACACGGTGTGTATTGAAACAGGTTCAATCTGTGTCGAAAACATATTCCAAATGTTTTCTATAAATCAGACTTGTGGTTGGATGCTGACCTGTAGGAACATGATGTGGTCTTCTTCATCTGTGATTTTCTCTATCTTATGGATGGTATTTTTGAACATGGTGATCTCTTTCTGTAGCTCCTCTGTCAGGTACTTCAGTTCCTGTTCCACATACCTCGCCTTTTCCTGTAATGGATGCAGTACCTCCTCCTCTGCCTCCCTCACAGCCTTCCTCACAGCTTCAAAAACCTCTTTTATCTTGTTCTTCTCCTGTTTAATACAAGCCTGTGGAGATTTCACCAGCAGAGGGTGCCAGAACTGCTTAGATATTTTTCACTTTTTTCTGGTGCACAGTGATTTTTGTTCTGTTTTGGCTTTTTCGTTGTCTGTTAATATCTGCGTTAATGTTCGTAATAAAGTCTGTCCAACATTTTAAACAACATGTGGTGTAAACACCTAATTGAAATGATGTTAGTTTGGTAGACGCACCATACACGTTTTTGCGGAATATTGAAACTCTTTTATCTTCTCCTGATGCTGTTGCATTCTCTGTTGCATGTCTTTGATCACATTGGCTAGCGTTTTCTGTAAGTAAAACAAACACAAACACACACCACTGGACCATTTTCCTCTTCTACAGACAATCAGTTTACACCCATCCACACAAGCAATGCTACTTGAAATTCAGAGTATATCATTAGACCTAAACTTGATTCCAGTGTAGAGGATGCGTGATGGTTATTACCATTCTTTTGACTTTTTCATCTTCCACAGATATCACCTCCGTTCCTTCCTCCACACACAAGCTGCAAATGCACTTGTCCTGCTGAGAACAGTAAAGCTCCAGAGGCCTGCCGTGGACCTGGCATGACCGCTGGTCCAGGTCTTTCACTGGAGCCACCAACTTATGACCCTTTATATGCAACTTGCTCTGATGCCTCTTAAGATGATATTCACAGTATGACATCAGACATGTCAGACAGGATTTTATCGCTTTACACTTTCCATTGTTTGGACACATATCGCAGCAGACCTCATATGGGACCTGACCATCGGAACACAACTCGTGTGTCTTGCAGTGCTCTTCCAGGAGAGCTTTGAAGTTGACATTTATGGCTGGACATTGCAACAGGTTCTGCTTGCACAGAGGGCAAGACTTGTGACAGCTCAGGTGTTGGATCAGGCATTTCTTGCAGAAGGTGTGGCCGCATGAAGTCGTCACTGGTTCCTCCAGCATGTCCATGCAAATTGGGCAGGTAAGATGCTGGGAGATGGACATTAGTGTTTCTGTATTTGAAGCACCAGAAGCTCTAGTGGACATGGCCAAGTTGAAGATCTGCCTTAAACTTTGATGACTGATGTGGTTCCCTTCAACAGAACGGCTAAAGGCAATGAGTAGGATTGAACAACTCAGTGGTTTTATTGTCCCATAGCAACTAAGAATTAAAATATAACCAGACTTTTGATATTAGCCATTCAGAAATGCAATGGATAAGAAAATTGAAAACTAATTTTGATTAGATGACTCCAATACCAGATATAAATACATAGTTGGCAGGAATCAAGACACTTAAAGTGGCAAATTATCAAGCAATAAGAATTAACCAAGAATTAAGATGTATATAGACAGACAGACAGACAGGCTAGATAGATAGATAGATAGTGCTGTCAAATAAAACATTTGTACAATCACTTTGCAAGTGTTTTCTTTTAACAAGCTGAGAAATACATCACATGATACTATTAACAAAGTAAAATTTACCTTATTAATTTTTTTAAGCTTTTCTTGACCCCCTCTCTCTTTCTCTCTTCCTCTCTGTGCTCTTTGTCGTTTTAACTCTCTCCCCCAAGTTTCACTTTCAGAGTTTCATTTCTTACAAAAGGCACATATAGTTACTTCCTTGTTATGCAAAATTTATTTGCATACATATTCATGAATAGGTAATGCACTCCTCATCCATCCGGGCGTAGAGAGGTGGAAATGGACAAGAGATTTAAAGAAACTCTAAAACTAAATAGTAGTTGTTGATATAAAATGATTAATGATTTATGGAACAGTTCGTGGCTCACATGGATTCATACAAGAACCCACTTTTCTGCTCAGACCACACAGCATGGCGATTCAACAGGTCTTTGCGTTTGCATGAGTCATTACAGAGGTGCGTTTGTCATTAAGGCTAAAGTTCGACACACAAAAAGAACAATTAATGTATTATTAAATGTATTGAAATGGGCATAACTTTGCTTTGTGCAGGGGATCAGTGTGTTGACTGGGTGTTGTATTCCCTTTAAGAAATTTCTTGGGCATGCCTGTTCACTGAAGAAAAAAATCAGTGTTGGGACCTGAAAGGAAGAGGGTTACAAAAGGTTTTATGGCTGGCTTTGTAAATCCTATCGATACTGAGCAATACATGAAGTATTAGCATTATTGTTCAAATATATTTGTAGTACAATTATTTTCTATTCATTTTTATTATGAAAATGTATCATTGGTTAGTTTTTTGTTTGGGTTTTTTTTTTTATGGAAAAGTCATGAGCAACAGCATTGTGATTTTATCCACAAAACTGAAGCAAATTCTGCCAAAATAAAAGTCCTACTGAAACGTTTTAGTACATTTAAAAACAGATTAAAACAGTAAGAAAAAGTAGTATTTTAATTATTAAAAAAAATATTTAATTATTTTTAATTAAACACCAACCATAAATCTATCCATGAACAAAAGAAGGAAAGGAAGGTGAGAAGGAATTGTTTAAACTAAAACTTCAAACTAGTGTAGTAAAAGTCCCTGTCTGCCCATGTAAAACTTTCTGTATTATTCACTATTCCCCCTCATCTACCTAAGCTAGTTTAATTTTCATTACTAAACTTTATTTGGATGGGTAATGTATTACTGGGATCACATAACCTATGAACTTTAGAGCAGTGACTCAATATTAGTGTTTAACATAAAAAATTATAACAATATTTGACAATATCTGATTGCAGGTTAATTCAGTAAAATGTAATGCAGGTGAAGCATTTTTAAATGTAAAGCATTTTATCGCTGTAGGATTGTGCATGTATCACATTGTTTCAAAAATCCATTGTTTCAAAAATCCAGGTCCAAACTAGATAGTAATCAGCTCTTCCTGTGAATTCCTGGGACTTTGGCTCCGGTGTTTCCTTGCCTCTCAGCACAGTTTGCCGTGCATGCTGTCTGTCGTCGGGCAGATGCTCAGTGTGTCTGAGGCCTTATCGCAGCAGTAAAGATAGAAGAATGGAAAGAGTTTCTCCTTGAACGAGTCCATAAAGGTGTAGATGTGACTCTTCATTACCACGTCGTAAAACGACACCTGTCCTTCTTCAAAGTCCACGTACACGCCTACCTTCTTCAGCTTGGGTTCGACCGTGAGCAGAAGGGGTGGGGAGGAGGAGACACGGTAATCGTGCCCTTTCTTCATAGCCAGCGCCCAGTAACCATGAGCTGTGCTTACTGTGATCCGGCCCTTCCTCTTGACGGACGCACGGGCCACGCCCAGGTACCAGTCGTCCTTTTCACCCACTTGCACCTCCCAGTAATGCCGGCCGGAGCTGAAACCCTCCCGGCCCAGGGCGATGACCACTGTGTCAAATCTCTCCGGCGTGTCTGGTAAGTCCTGCCATGCGCCCAGATGACGCACCTGTCGTCTATCCTGCGAGAGCTGCAGCCATGGATTGGCTGTGTCTGGGTCCAGTATCACGTCCACTTCACAAACGAGACGAGAACAGTGATGCAACCAGAAAAGATGCTGGGACAGTACATTTTATGCAAAAAAAATAATAATAATACAATTTAAATATAATTTTGTAAATGGTTATCTGGTTTGTATAAGGGTACATGCGAACTGTACCTGAGTATTTCTGAATTCTCTTCAGCTCTGGAAGAAAGAACAGAAAGCAGTTCTTGTATATTATTAAATGTCATTAAGTGTATTTGAATACAGAACAGTCAATGACCGATATTGGGTCACAAACCAGTTTCTGCAAGTTTTTCTATCTCCTCTGTCAAGGTCTCCTCCAGTTTGGACACAGCTCTTCTGATGGTCCCTACACACTGGTCAGTATGCACATGGGTACCAGACCAGTCCTTAGTTTGTGGATTGGTGATTAGAGATGGGAAGTTCTATAAATAAAAAGATTTATAGCATTAAAAATGCAACAACCTGCTTCTTTTGATATGCACTACTAAAGATAATTGTATCACTAGTACTTTTTAACACAGGCCAAGTTTAGCAATGGTAGGCAAGGTAGCAAAGGTATTTATGTACAAATCCATTTCACGCCCTCTTTGTAAAAATGGTAAGTGAAATGACAATATCCAAGCATTCATGTTAGTATATATAACAAGTGTGGCTGGAGTGTTGTATACGTCACCTGGAGAAAATGAATGTGGTCCTCCGTGTGGGTGAGATGACTTAGTTCTCCGTTCCTCATCTGTAGCATGGTGATCTCCTGTTCTAGCTCATCAATGAGTTCTTGGGCCCAAAGCTCCGTTTTCCTCTGCTTCTCTTCAATAGCCATAACAAGCTCAGCTTGGGCCTTCTGAACTGCATGGACCAAGTTTGAAAACACCTGCACACTGTGCTCAATCTCCCTCTGGGCACTGCCCTAAAGGTAGAAAGACAGTAACAACAAAGTAACACTGACACTTGCCCTAAAGGTAGAAAGGCAGTAACAGTGAAGTAACACTGACAGTAGCAGGTGGTATATTTTGATGTTTAGTTTGCAGTAAACAAAGATAGATAACAAATTTCTTAAACCACCACTTATTTTGTAATATGAAGATGCATTCCAATGTAAACTACAATTACAATGTTAGAATAACCACATTAAGTACTCTGAAATATTATAATACTATTAGCATGCTGGCCAGGAAAGAGGAAAATGAAAGCTTACTTTATTCAGTTCCACACAATGTTTGATGTCCTTCACCTTCTTGAGACGTTCTTGAATCATCTGCTGAACGTCTGCCTCTGTTTTCCTTAGCTGAGCCTGATTGTCACCAGGATTTATTATAGATTTAAAAAAAAATCTGTAGTATTTTGCCAGCATGCAATTACTTTGTAACATTTTGTTACGTTTTTAAATTTTTTTTTACTTTGTAACGTTTTTTTTTTTCTCATTCACTTACCTTTTTTTCATTCCATTCTCGTTCGACGGGCACGGTGTAGTGTGCCCTGTGATCCATCTCCGTACAGAGCACACACACCATGATCTGGTCTTTCTTGCAAAACAGCTCCAGTAGCCTCTCATGCTTTTTACACATGCGGTCCTGAAGATTCTGCACAGGCTCAATCAACTTGTGCTTGGTGAATCTGGCTGTGTGTGTCCTTAGGTGCTCCTCACAGTACGAGGTGAGGCACACCAGGCAAGACTTCACAGCCTGTAGTCGGGTACCAGTACAGACGTCACATGACACTTCATCTGTCCAGGGTCTACTTGGTGGGATCAGTTCAGGCATCTCCGTAGGGGACTCTTCTGTATGCAGCTCTTCCTCATGGACTTCTAGCTGCTGGTTCTCCTGTGCTTTCACGACAGGCTTGGCCCTCATTTCCTTAAACTGTTCTGCGATCTCGCGCAACACTGTGTTGATGCTGATGTCTGGCTGTTTGAGGAACACCTTCTTGCACATAGGGCACATGAAGAGAGAGCTAGTTTTCCAGTAGCTGCCTATGCAGGCCATGCAGAAGTTGTGCCCACAGGGGATAGAGACCGGATTGGTGAAGACATCCAGGCAGATGGAACAGTGTACCTGCTCTTCCGCTACTATGTTTGTAGGTGAAGCCATTGCTGAGCAGAGGGGAAAATGTTGTGATTTGTACTGAAAAACATGTGCTCCTTTGGGAAATTTCAAAGAATGAACATGTGGATATAGAATTTATGTCCCCACTTTGCCTCCAGCATGCTACGATTGTTCCAGTGCAACAATTCCAGTTCTAGTTATTCACAATTACTCCGTGAATTTTATTACTGGACTTCCCAGATACAAAAATTCTAAAAGTAACTGATCTTTACTTCACTGAATTAAAAAACTATATTGCTTCCTCCTAGTGATCTGCACACACTATTACCATATGGTTAATAGTTATAGCTCTATCATAATGGCACTGTGATCAAGCCTAGGCATCTGTGTGATTAGTGATCCTTCTGTTCAGACTGTCAGCATATGGTCTCAAGAGAATGTAACAGGTTTAGAACCTGAGTCAGAGCAAAAAGGGTCTGCGTTGAAGGCCTGGCTATTCATAGAGCACCAAGATTAACATAATCTCTAAATATATCAGTGTAGGCATTGCTTCACCTCAGCTCTCAAACAAGGACATTCATAACCACATACTCTCATTACACAGTCTGAGGTTTGCAAATAATTGGGCTAAGCGTACAAATTAGTTTGAACATGCAAGACGTTCTCAGGCAAACAGTCCACTTCCCTCGTGCTTGGGATTAGCGCAATGTCAGTAGATCTTACCCAAATGGTACTTTTTTTTTTTTTTTGATACAAAAACATGTCTTGTATTTACAGTCAAATAAAAGGCGTTGTATGTGTCAGCTGAACATTCCTGCTCTGCTGTAAAAATGTTATATACAGACATTTAATGGAGACTCACCGCGGAGCTGGAGTTGCTAAGAGCCCCTGAAAATAGTGACAGCTCTGCTATTGACAGCAGTGACATGTGATGCAGCTGACTCCCCCCCGCCCTGAACCGAAAATACCACCCTCTCTTCTCTTAGCCTAGTTTCAAATGTACTCTTCCAGACCAGGGGCCTCTAGCCCTAGTGTTAACCCCGCGCATGCCACTCCATTTATTTTTACTTGTTTCTGCTAGTCCACCTGCCACTTCTGTGGAAACCATGCTTTTAGAAGAATTATACACAGGTAATCAATCTACCTATTAGCAAGAAAGCAACAGATATTTAGTTTATTTTTTATTTCAGTTTAGAACACCGTGCAAGACATTTGTTTTAATGACATTTATAATGACATTTAATGCTCTGCATATAGTGCGTAATTAAAGATCATTATTGTTTTTTGATAAATGTTAGAAAATGTACCGGTAAGCGTTAATATAATATTCAAAGTCTTTTCCATTTATAGTAACCCCTATATTAGTGCGCACTATCACCCACTTCTAAAATGAAGTGTTATAAATCAGTTATAAGCATGTTGCAGTCCCTGAATAAACATATGTAGGAATCCCTTGTACCTTTAGAGCTGTCAAAAGTTATTTCAATCAAATATCCACCAAAACATAATACCTGTTGATTGATAAATTTACTAACCATCAGCAAATAAAATCTTTTAATAATCCTTTATATGGCAGTGAATATCTCATGGAAGTGATAGTAACAGTCAGGCGTTTTAAAGTTGGTGTAGATCGTTCCTTAGTTCTGCTTCAGACGTGCTTCACTGCTGTGATCATCAGGGATCCCACGTTCTTCCCATCCTGACAAGGGCTGAAGATGGGGTGCACACTCTCGCCAAACGTGTCCAGGAACGTGTAGAGATGAGCCTGTGCTTTTACATCATAAAAGGACACCTGTCCGCCCTCGTGGTCCAGGAAGATGCCCACCTTGTGGGGCAGGGCTGGAAGCTGCAGGGGAATCCTGCTGGAGGCCAAGGCTTTTACCTCACCATCTTTAAGCCACAGGCACCAGAAACCTCCTTCTGGGCTCAGTCGGATGTCGCCCTTGCGGCGAGCGGAGGACCGGGCCACGCCGAGGGTCCAGGCTGTCTTGCGGCCCACCTCTACCTCCCAGTAGTGCCGGCCAGAGGAGAGGCCTTCCCGGGCGAGCACAAACAGGGCAGGACTGAAACGACGTGGATTGTCCGACTGAGACGAGGACTTTCGACCCTCTTCAAAATACACCTGGCGCCCGTCATCGGAGACGACTAGATTACGCTGAGCGGTCGCTGGATCGATAAACACCTCACCTGCAGGGAAGAGGCAGAAAAATATGGGTCCTTCCTGTGTTCTAAACCTGTTAAGAGATTAAAAGAACAGCAAAAATTGCACTTACTTGAATAGTTCTGCAACTTTCTTAGCTCTGTAAACAGAAATAACATTATTAATAGCAACAATGATGTCGACAACGATGCTTTGTAGAGAGAAAATATTTACATATATATATATATATATATATATATATATGGTTTTTTGGGGGGTTTTTTTGTTCACCTGTCTCCATCTCATTTCTGCTAAAACTGCGATTGAAATCACCTTACCTTTCCCATACAGGTGTTTTACATTCTCCTGAAACTTGTCAATGAGACTGCAGACGGACTTCCTGGTTGTGCCGAGGTGAAGGTCTGTGTTTACCGACACAACAGACCAATCAGCAGGCTCAGGTGGGGGGGGCAGGGTGGGGATAAGCTGTAAGAGATAGAGTATGTGAGGCATGTGCACATGCTTCTGTACACACACGTGAGCACACACACATGCACGCACACACTCACACACACACACACGCACAAACACAGACACACCTGGAGGAAAAGCACTTTGTCCTCGGTCTGCATGAGGCCGTCTAGCTGGCTGGCCCTGTTCCTGAGGATGCTGAGCTCACGCTCCAGACGGGTTGCCAGGTCTCGCGCGTGCTCCTCGGCCAGCCTCTGACGTGCCGTGATCCGTTCCACTAGCTGGGCCTGACTCTGCTCTAGTTGTCTCTGCAGCTCCGCATACACGGCCCAGCTGTCCTCGATCTCCCGTTGACTGTTTGACTGCAGCAGACAGACGCACAATTAGTTATACTGACCTTGTGTTGGGCCGCGAGGAATTTACCTGCTGTGTCTGTCGGAGAAGTGTGATAACAGTATAATGAAATTTTCAAGTAATTAGATATTTTCTGTAAAGACCACTGGCCTTCCAAATTACCCAGATACTGTACTTGTATAAAGTCCAGCACGGCTTCATCTATGCATGCATGGGTTTGCTTGTATATACATACAAACAAATCCATACTGACTGCTGTTTCACCAAGGAGAGTCCAGATGTGCATTGCAACAAGGCAGGTGAAACATACACGCATGAACACACACACACACACCCTACACTTTCCCAATTCACTCCAAGTGTTTTATTACAGATAAAACAATTGCTTTCTTGCATAAGGATAGTGTTTCATTTAACAAGTCTAACAAGGGAGCTCATTCCAGAGTTTGGATGCTAGTATTGCAAAAGCTTAACTGTCCCTGTGCTTCAACCTTGATGAAGGGAAAACCAACAGGAGATCAGAAGATCTGAACAACCTGGACGCGATGGAGTTAATCGGTCAGAAAATGTTTTGTTTTTAAAATTTAGGAGTAACTGGACTGACTGACTGCATAATGTCCTGAATAAACATCACCACACGACTCCCTGCACACAACTCCAGCAGAACAAGCAAACTTCACGATGCTGGTTATTTTTCTTTTACATAATTATTATTACTTTGTGATTTTCCACTTAACCGGGAGCATGAGGCTGATCTAACACAATTTTAGTGAAAGTGATTTGGTTTTCACTTCAGTGGAATTAAACTTCCTTTCTGTTATGTAAATAAAGACTCTAGTGGATTTGTATTTTATTCAGTGAAGGATTTGTATGATAGTGAAGTGTGACATCAGAGATAGGAGAATTTATCTCTGTAGTTAGAGTGCAACACCAATTATAACACTCTGATCGCGGGGGGGGGGGGGGGGGGGGGGGGGGGGGGGGGGGGGGGGGGGGGGGGGGGGGGGGGGGGGGGGGGGGGGGG
>JAOYMR010000005.1:12962470-12977328 GCA_025802075.1 Tenebrosternarchus preto
ATCGTACATTATCGCATCGTTGACTAAAATAATCGTATCGTATCGTATCGTAATGAATCTTGTGATTTACACCCCTAATGACCAAGAGCATAAGCAAGCAAGGTCTTTCCTACGTAATTATGTCTCTTGATGACTGTCAGGTCAAGACACAGGCTGTTCCCTCTTCAGGGTATAGGCCAGTCGGACATTAATATTTACCAGTTATTAAACAATGTGGTATTCGGCTTATGCAGTGGCCCAGAAATGCAATGTAAACTTATAACTGATGCATTTACATGTTATACGTAGATTTATTCATGAGCAATTCTATTTTCCACCAATAGGGGGAGCATTAGGATATTGGCTTATGTGAACACTGGTTTGGCTTATGCTGTTTTGCTCTTGACTTTGTAACAGTTGTTTATTTGTTTGCTGGATGGCAGCACACTTCTCTGCTGTAATCTTATATTTCATCTTTTATAAGTACTACTAGTGGTGTTTACCTCCGCCATCAATGCACTATTCGTGTGGTTTACATGTCGTTGAGCTTGATTTCTTTCACTGATTGTGAAAAGCCATTAAGCCAGTCCAGAGACTGAAAAACGGAGACTCCTGTGCATAGCGTTTGTGTATGAGCTTTGGAGACACAGGAGACGTAGGCATACAAAATGTGAAAGACTGAAATCATAATATTCAGTTTATGCATTGTTTTTCTTCCTTTGTGTTCATTTGTGTTTCATTTTCTTTTTACCATTTCATCCATCTCTAATTATATACTGCCTTAGAAAAAAACTCTAGCTTTTTAAGAGTCAGGAACCCTTAGGTTAATCTTGCTCTTGTGGGCACATAACACACAAATACAAAAAAAAATACAACAAGCATTGTCCTGTGAACACAATGCCAAAGCTCAATAAATTAAAAATGAATTTCACCAGAATTTTGAAGAATGTTTTGTAAAAGCTTGAACAAGTTTTAAATCTGTTTTTCTTCTAAATTTGTTTTTAAAGAAGATCTGTGAAGCTCAAGTTGAATCGCAAGGACAAAGGAGTGGAGGAGAAAGGAGTACCGATGAGCCGTACCAACAACTTTATGTTTCAATACCGAGATCTTTGTTTGCTGTGACAGAACAGTATGACGAAGGAAGTCATACTGCAAACCATTTTACGCAGCTGCCATACTCGTCTTGCGAGAGTGTTGAGAGGTGACTCTCGAATGTAGAAGAACTGGTTTAATGTTGAAAAGGACTGAAATCTGGATCAAAATGAAATGAAACCTGAAGAGGAAAACAGCGTCAATGGTAAAGGACAACACCGCGCCCCAAGCCTTTTAAGAGCACATGAACATTTCCTGCCCAAATTTGATTTCTCCAAAGTGTACCCAGCCAGCCATTATCTTCTGTACTGTTTGTCATTCTGTACTGGACAACAGTCTTTCTGGTGGATAAAGGAAGTGCTTATTCTGGACTTTGAATCTGGCATGGATTAAGAAATAAAGGAGAAAGCTGGCAACACTTCAGCATATGAAGAGTTAACTCTTAGAGCACCCAGAAACTAAAAGCCAAAATCCAATAATAGATAAAGCTCAGGTAGATAAGCAGGAGAAACAGGATTTGCTCTCCTTTCTCATACGTCTACGCCATGTGCTGAGGTCATACCAATGTGGTTTGCCCATTGAATTTCTACTGTAGACAAAATTTCTGTGATACTTATGGGTATCTTTGGATAAACAGCAATTCCTCTAAAGGGAAGCCTGTCCGCACGTTTTACTAGAGGTGTTCGTCCCAGAAATGCAGCACACAGTTCTGCATTGACAACAGACGTTTCAATATTCATCTACATGGTTACTATTTGTGATGATAAATGGATCTACTTTTTTTTAGCTTGTTAAACTTAATTAAGAAATGACTGTTGACAGCCAGGTTGTAGAGCCAAATAGTTCAATAAAGCTGACAGTATGCTGTGGACTGTCTGGGTTTACAGTTATGCCATTTGGAATCATAAATGATGTTGGATTCTCCAATCCAGCAGTTGATGGAAGCCATCAATGACAGTCTGGCCGTTGTGGTTTCATCTACTGATATCATTGTTTATTTTACCTCCCACCTTCTACCATTTATTTGAATAGTCGGGAGTCATGCAGTCTACCTGTTGTTGAACAAGGGTATATTTTGCATTGGCATGCAAATAAAAAAAAAAGACATTTCAGCTTGCGTGACTTACTCTCCAGTTGAGATGCTAATGAGTTGAGATGCTATTGTCTCTATCACGTGATTGAAAAGTTGTCACTTTGGATAAGAGTGTCTGCCAAATGTGTTAAATCTAAGTTTTGGTTTTGAAGCAAATTAAAATGGGAACTTCTTTGGATGTTGACAGAGTTCTATAAAAAAAAAAACACAAGAACTCTACCTGATACCTGAATTTAAACTGGTGTCATGAGCACAAAAAAAATGCCTGTCGGCTTAAAAGTAAAATAGATGATAATTATAGCGGTATGTTCGTGTGGTGTGCTTCTTAACTGAATTTGTAACACAAGACTATCATTTATTGCCATAGCAACTGGCCAGAATTGACAGTATTGCCTATTATTGCTATAGAAAGGCTTTAGACTAAAGGTTTGTCTGTCTATATTTTTTCTACATCTGCTATATATCTTGGCTTCGTCACTGCTGGTGGTTTGTTGAGGTTCGGCATTTCATTTCTGTAAGCCACCTAACACATCGGTCTGTTTTGTATGTTTTATTTTTTTATAACAAAAAACAAAATACAATATTATTCTTAGCTTTATTATGTTAGCATTTTATGATTTAATATTATAGCATTTTATTTTAGTATTAAAAAAAATCTTGGCCTTCCAGTAACACTGAACGCAGAATCATGGAAAATGTCATTCCGTCCTAATGTTTTCATCCGCTTGCACCATTTGTATGAAATACTTCTAAGCTCTTTTTGCTGTGGCTAAACAACAGGGAACTTACTGATTTAAATGTACTTGAGATGCTATTAAACTACCATGGTGCAGTACAGGCATGGCGCACAAGGGAAATCCAGAATAAAGTGACAACATTAATAATTATGATATCTCAGGAATGCAGCTACACAAGATACACCTAAACAATGCAGCTGCCTTCCGTTTAGATCAAAACCGAACGTTTTGCATTAACCTTTTTTTTCCAAACCACATACAAACAAAATTGAGCACAAACTAAATTTGAAAAAAGAAAAAAAAAAACAGACCAAAACTAAAAGTCATTACTGAAAACCTTCTTTACATAATGCCAGGGAGTTAAAGCATCGAAAATGCTTGAAATAAGATGCAATGAAAACAATGAAATGGTTTAACATGCAAAAATCACTCACTAAAATATATTTAATAAAATCTAATTTTATTAGACAAAGAGAGTAGGCTGTTATTTCTCAGTAAGAAGGTTATACACTTTAACGCAAATACTCAGCAGTGGCCTACACTATGGTTTGTCCATTTTTCTAAAGAAAATGTAGATAAAATGAACTTGTCTTACTTTGCATGGTGACGTGTCTTATTCCTTCAGTGCTGTTAGTTAGCAGTGAATGTTTGTTGTTCGTATGTGGATCCAGATTTCAAACCTGTTTCTCCTCTTTCTCTGTACTCTCATAGGCAAACACCCACATGGAAACTTTACCAACCCCCCTGGGTGTGGTGAAGTTATGTACAAGTATGAGAACGGAGAGAAGCCGTGTTTGGCTAAACGTAAAATAAACCCAAGTTACTTAACAATGCTTTGAATTGTAGTTTTTAAATGTGAGTTTATACAATTCAATTATTAAAGAAAGTACTGAATATTTAACGTCTGGTGAAAAAAAAGCTAGTTAATCTGTATTAGCGTCAGTGTGCTCAAACAATATAGAGGAAGTAGCCTTGTAGTAAATGATAGTAACAGATAGAGATAAAAGATCAACTAGGCACAGATCAATTTATTTTTTCTTTTGGATTTAGTCAACAGATACAATATTTTTAGCAATAAGAGCCAATAAAGCCAGCAAGGAGTGAAAAAAACCTCGACATGTCAGACAATCAATCTAATATTTACCAAAAAAAAGATATATAAATAATACATTCAATGTTTTCCTAGTGTTTTTAGAATGACTCACACTGTGCTGAACTTTGAACGTTATACGCCTTCAAAGAGCATTACAGAAAGGGCAAGCTGTGGCTAATATCCATATCGTGACACTAAGGGGCAGACATGAGTCAGTGCTAACACAACACACAGGCTCTTCCTGACTGGGAATAAAGAGATCTATGTTAGGGAAAACAGACCCTGTTATCATGACAGAGTGATAAAATGTGCACCAATCATTTGGAGGTGTCCGTCCTCCGTATTCACTTGTAATTGGCATTTTAATGCAGGGAACCTGGTTACATAACATGGGTGAAAGAAATGCTAACCACAAGCCTTACGCCTCACCGAAAATCTATGATTAATATATAGAAATAAGTGGAGGGGGTCACCAAAGTCCTGCCCTAAGCACTACAGTGTCAAAGATCTGCTTAAATATGAGAGAGTCATTTCAAGATTACACGTTCTGCAGAGATTATTTCCAAAAATGGGTGTTTCTTTGTTGAGACCTGTGGTTTGGGTCTTTGTTCTCAGTTAGATGCTGTCACATCTTTGAGGCTCAGAACAATCCATGCCACCTTTTTTTCTTCCTCTGATCCCTCTTGTCTTCTTCCTTCTCAGTACTTTCCTTTACTTTGGTTTACCTTCCCTTATCCAAATGGTCTGTATGTCCATCATAATGTTCTCTCTCTGGTTTATTATTAGCAGCACAGCGTTCTGCCTGTTTCCCCTTTCAAGCTCCTTCTCTCTCTCTCTCTCTCTCTCTCTCTCTCTCTCTCTCTCTCTCTCTCTCTCTCTCTCTCTCTCTCTCTCTCTCTCTCCACCCACCCCCGCATAACAGCTCTTTGCGCTGCTGCTACAAGTGCAGACAAACACACTCACATGCACATACACACACACACACACACACACACAAAAGGTGTTCTTTCAATCGCTTACAAGCAGAGCACTTGCATCATCAATGTGGAGTCTCCCTGATTCATCAAATTCCTTTTCAATCAGATCCTTGGGCTGACTGTGATTGGACGATCCAGGGAAGCCTCTTACCATTACATCATACTCAGTACCAAATGCAGAGATCCTGAATTATTGAACTTATTCCACTCTACACATTTTAGATCACTAGATCTTATCTCGCATTACAGTAGCTGGTTTACCTTGTGTTCTAGCTAAAGTATTTAGCCCTGATGTTCCCTTTGTTTTTCCTTTAGTCAAATCATACATGGCCATCTTCATTAGCCTAACTGGCTAATGTTACTGAGCATGCCACGGTAATTACTTGGCTTCGCTTTGCTATTCACAATGCATTAGAAGTCCTTAGAAGTCAACTTTAATTTTAGACGCCTGAGTTGCCAAATCACATGAGTTCAAAGTAAGATAAAAATCTCTGGATAGGCAGTGAAACAGTTACGTTTCAGAATTCAGTCCAGTTTGAAAGTCAAAAGGTAGTCAGAAACCTTTTTAAAATATGTCTGCAGGTGATAGCTCTACTAAATCTAAGGTGGTTTATTTCTCAGCGTTTATACACAGAGCACGATCTAGTTGACAGACTGAATGCATCATATAAAATTTAGCACGTTTTCTTTACCTTATCTCTGTCCAAAAACAGTAAGGAGTTTGGATCAGGCTCATTACAACTATACTATACTGAACATCCTCTGCAGTGACATCATCCTCTTCAGATACTGAGGCTGGATGTTCAACTTAGGTGATACAAGACCTTTCCTCTTTACCATTAGTTGGTCTCTCTTGACAGAGAAACCAAAACACAGTACTAAGTACTGGAACACACCTCTTAATCATTAAATTCAGGTGTTTCGTTTGGTCCCACTGCCACAGGTATAGAGAATTTTGCACCTGGCATTTCTTTTGTGAAAGAAAGGGTCATTGTGAAGATCTCCCTGAATATGAATGTGGAAATGTAACAGGATGCTACTATTGCATCAAAGTTCGTTCCCTCCTAGATATCCCATAGTCAACTGTGAGGAGTATTATTGAATAGTAGGTGTTTTTCAGAGCCACAGCTACTCAGGCACACCTGAGTCTCTAACACCTAAAAGTCTCTACTGACTCTGACCTCCTCTGGCATTAACATAATCACAAAAACTGCATGCTGGGTGCTTCATGGCATGGCCTTATATCACCAAGCACAATGCCAAGCATTCGATGGAGTGGCATTAAGCACACCAGCACTGGACTCAAACAGTGGAAATACTCTGTGGACTGATGAATCACGCTCCTCTGATGAATGAGCCTGGGTTTGGCGAAGCCAGGAGAACATTGCCGGCTTGACTCCACTGTGCCAACTGTAAAATGTTTGGCGGAGGAGGAACAGTGTTATGTCACTGGTCTTCAGGTCTTGTCTTAAGCTCATTAGTTCCACTGAAGGGAAATCCAGTGAAGGGAAATCCAGTGAAGGCGAAGGGAAATCTGTTCATGCTTGACTGTGCCACAGTGCACAAAGCAAAATCAATAAAGACATTGGTGGGTGAGCTTGGTGTGGAAGAACTTGACTGGCCCTGACCTCAACCCCATGAATGAGACCCTCTCTTCCCACATCAGTATCTGATCCCACAAATGCTATTCTGAACAATTGGTAAAAAATTCCCACAGACACAGTCCAAAATCTTGAAGAAAGCCTTCCCAGAAGAACAGATGGTACTATAGCTGCAAACAGAGGACCAACACCATATCAATGCCTATGTATTTATAACGGAATGTCATAAAAGAAGGTGTGTGAACTGTGTGATCAGAATAAATGTTTGTAATAAAAAGGAGGTCATTCTACATTCTTTTAGAAAAACAGACCAAACATTGTACTGATGACATCCATCATCCAGTCCCCTCACCCTCACCTACTGCACACATCTACTGCCACAGCACTTTCTCTGTTTCCATGTTATCCTCAGCCCCAGTCTGTTTGAAACACTCTTTTCTCAGTTAATCCAAGCCAACGCCTGGATGTATTTATTAATTTTTTGTGTCCGTCTCATCCTGGGTAGTAGATTTTACGCTTTGTAGGTTGGTTCCTTTCTTCTGATAGGGAGCCATGTAGAGCCTCTTTCTGTCTGGCCCTCACTGACAGCCTGTGTTACCTTGGAGACGTTGAAATGTCTCTTACATGGGTGACCATGAATTTTTCAATCAAATTGCTGAACAGGTGTCTCAGTCTGTTTTTTCTCATTCAAGGCAATACTGCTCAGACTCCTGCACAGGTGCTGGACTTATCGTTCTCTCAAGGTACTTGCACAGTGGGACTTCATTCACCATTATGTACCATAGGATCTGTGGGAGTAAAAAGCTCTGAAGATCTTGCCAAGGCTTTTCACAGGCTTCTCTCAGAGGGCTGGAATGGAAGTTGCTTTCACTCTAAAGCATAGTTTGTCATCCACCCTCCCTCTCCTGAGCTTCCAAGGACCTGGCTAGATGGAAGCTTATCCAATCCCAGTAAGTGAGCTTCTCCAAACCTTGGAGGACCTATCTGCATCCTAGAACTAATGCTGTTGTTATAGGCAGATCATCCATGAAACCCCTGATCCATGGTTGACAAAAGTTTAACAAGTGACATCTGCATTCAACATCAAATGATTTAGCAATAGTGTTCATTGCTAGGGTGAAACATGGCACCCAGTGACGATTCCCTTCTTGACCTTGTGCCACCCAAATGTAACGGCTCCAGAGGTACGTCTCCGATTGAAATATTTATAATAATTCACCACAAACCTGACAACATTCCTATGCTACTGTTAGCGTTAAAGCCAGTGCCTTCTGAAGATTCTGGGTGCAGTAGAGGGTGACTTGGGGTCTGGCTCCTACCTTGCTTCACCAGCGTTGGATGCTGGATACTAGATGTTCCTTGGCCAAACACTTCATCCTGGTCTCATGGATGTTGAGTTCACATAGATTTCTGCATACTGTACTGCACTTAAAAATCAATAAAGTCATCTGTTCTTTTGTCTGGATCAGTATTTGTTTGTCTGTCCAGCTAAAGGTTCTCAACCCCCAACTTCATAGTCTCTCCTGGAGTTACACTTGTGTCTTTTGTTGAGTGATCCATAAATTCTCCTCACTCTTCACTCTTACTCACGCTGTCACCACCCTGTTCATGGTAGTTATCCATTCTTTCCTGGAAATCACTGGCAAGACTAGTTATGACAGCTGGATAATACATCTTGCCATATACTCAGACAATCAGTGATGTGTTTATATATTAAATTGTGTTTCTTCGGTGTTTAATACTCTATAGATAGCACAGAGCTTTTTCATAGAGGTTTTTCCTCAGCTCATGACTTTGGCTTCATAGCAGGGGTGTCAAACTCGAGTCCTTGGAGGGTCTGCACTGCATGGTTCAGTTCTTTCCCTCCACTAATATACCTGAACAAGTTTAGTCTTTATAATTAGCTGTGGAATCAATATTCAGTTTAATTAAAAAAAAGAGTAATGTGGTATGTCAACTCTCCAGGACTGTAGCTTGACAACGTTAACTTAAGACTCCACACAATGAAATGCAGAAACTCCTGAAAGCACCTTCAGGAGTAGCAAAAAGTCATTTGAACGGACAAGAAAGGATCACTGAAGCTGCCCAAGAAAACTGACCACAGCTGACCAAGTGCTTTCAAAGTCAGTCAGTCATTTACTACTCCTGTGCTTTTCTCACTCCTTTGTACATTTCATTATTAAATAAAGTTGTTTCTCTTTGGTTCTTAATGAGAATTTTTGAGTTCACTTGACATGATTGTGTTTCATTTTAATGCTTTTTGCTAAAATGCTGTTTAACATCTACTACCAAATCAGCAATTTAACCAATACCTTTCTTTTAAAATTAAAACCTTTAAAAACTATGGTTTATGCAAATCCATCACATATTGCACAAATCAAAATTTCCCTCATGTTTCTGTATTTTAAAAACATCTAACACTTATTAGGCCCATTACTGTTCTTCAAAGTGAATATGAATTTTTCCCAACTCTTAATGTAAATATCCGGTGCCTGTCTGTCAGCACTCACTTGCTTCCTGTTTATGGATCCCACCTGCACGGAGATGAATTGTATCTCAGGGTGACGCTGTGAGTCTGTTTCCATCTATAGCCCTCTTATTCCTCCCTTACTGAGAGCCAGAAGAAGGGATGTGTGTCTCTGGAAGCTGCGGGTGAGCTGTGGCCCTGTAGAGCAGCTATCTTAATGACGCTTAAGTCACAGCTCATGGACGCAGCTGCTGAACAGATACCCAGGAGAGGAAGAAAAGACAAACTACCATCCTCTGGGAATGGGGCTCACATTCACTTGCCTTGTAGCAGCTGATCACCAATCAGCTTGTCTTTACTAAGTGCTAACAATATATATATATTTTTAAACAAACAAATAAACCTTTCTGAGAACAGCCAGGAAAAAGAGTTTTTTTTTTTTTGGTCAATACCCTGTGTTTGCTCAAATGGTACAGACCATTGAAGACACCTCTGAGTAATGCAAACATGTTAGATAATGTAAACTGTATCATACTCCTACAGTAATGTTTAATGTAATATTTATGCATGCTTTTCTGGGTGATAAAAAAGAATGTACTTGTTATGTACCGTATCTGTAGTGTTTAGCTGGGATAAACTTGTTTAAAA
The DNA here is from genome assembly GCA_025802075.1 of Tenebrosternarchus preto. Taxonomy (NCBI): domain Eukaryota; kingdom Metazoa; phylum Chordata; class Actinopteri; order Gymnotiformes; family Apteronotidae; genus Tenebrosternarchus; species Tenebrosternarchus preto. Next base: position 12,972,158 of record JAOYMR010000005.1, read on the forward strand.
TAAAGACATCAGGAGCAATTGAAATTTATTTAAGCAGTTGGCAGCGATTTTTAATCATGTGGATTTAACTGAAAGCAGCACAGGTTTGAGTGCACTCACTCTCTCTGCCACACAGGTTTACTACTGCCTGAAATGTCCAATGGCCAACAGGATCTGCAGTGCAAAAACACAGTATGATCTGCCACAAGCATTTCCACATTACCTCTCTAGGCAATATGAAAACACTGTTAGCAATTACATATGTCTTACAGAGGACATGTTCCAATCCAGAACAGAATCCTTTACCCCCTCCCCTAGGGCTTTACTTAGAGCTTGGTCACTTCAATTAATCTGACAAATTCCAAGCCAAGCCCAAAAAGGACTGCTGTGGCATTCCTAATATTATTGATATTTACTTAATCCAACCAGAGGTTCCGTAATGTCCACGTGGGAGAGGGAGCTATGGATTTTGTCCGGCTCACAATAAGGTTTTCAATAAGGAACAGACAGGAAATTATGTAACTCGGTCCATCTGAAAAGGTCACCTGAAGTTTGGGGGTTTGTTGTGCTAGAACGCAAGATGGATTTTTGTGGTTCTTCCTGATATTTGCAAGATCCCTGAAGAGGCTGTTGAGGTCAGGCCGTGTACAGGACACCTTGCTGCCGATGCTCTACCCATTTCCCAGAATTCCCTCTTAACATCACAGCTATTGCTTAAAGGTTTCAACACACCTCACAGAAATACTTGAGGACTATTCTCTCCCCTGCTCTCTGATTTGAACTACTTCAAGGTACAAAAGCAATAAGGCGACGATCCTAACAAATTAAACAAGCAGACGTTTCCATTTTGCCTAAGCAACATTGCATTAGTGCCTCAAGTTAGAAAAGACAGGTGGATTAAAGGTGGGGGGGAGGATGTAAATGAGAAAAAAGCTCATGAAAGCTTTAGGACAAGGTGATTTTAACTACGTCTTTGAGGAGTACAGTTATATTCACATTTTCAAGGTAAACCATCATTTACAAGTATCTTAATATAATAGGATACTGACATAGCATATAAGGTATACAGTGTGTACAGTGGCATGCTACCAGTTCAAATGTTTTAGCTTTTTTGTAATTTAAGTTGAATTTCTATGACAGCACAAACCAAAGCTACATTGTAACATTTTAGACTTTCGATAATGGCCTTTCAAAATCTGAGTGTAGTTGGCATGCTAAGTATGAAAGATAGAGGATTGAGGTGCCTCGAGGCAACGTGAAAGGAGGTCATACCTTAAATGGGCTGTGAAAAATAACAGCATGAGAATTGGATGATGCCTGTTGGGGATTCAGGAAAGTAGTAAGTAGGGATTTAGAGAGATGACAAGAGTGAAATGTGCTCAAGATGAACGAGTGACTTAACGGCAGAAAAGGGTAACATTCCAAAAATGGAGTGGTGGTGATGGTGGGGTGGGGGTGGCGGGTTTTGTCAATTGTCAAACATGATCTATTTCATTCAATCCTGACAGCCAGCTGTCCATCAATACTGAAGCTCATTTAGCAAGGACATGTATCGCTTTAGAAGATGTGAACGGAAACATTCCAAAGCATTTGTACTACCTGGTGACAGTGAGGGTTAGATGCCCCCCCCCCCCTCCGTGTGCCCTGGTGCTAATATTGATGCATTAAGAGTCATTCGGTGTCCTTACTAACCTTGAGGCCTGCGACCGAAAAGTAACGAGTCAGATTTGGATATGCTAATTGTGCCTTTGTCCTCTAAATAGAAAAAGAGGTTATATTCCGATAATAGAGTATTAATTAGTAAGAGGTCTGACTTTCCAGAGCAGGTCAGTATGTTAAATGATTCTGCGTGGGGGAGGGAGGGATGTCTGACAGCGAGATCCGCACATGAGAGAGTTTATTTGTATATGTTTAAGACAGAACAAAAAAGCCATAAAAAAATTAGCTATACACTCACCTCGCCTCACCTTGTGAATACATATTGTCCATGCCCTTATCATGCAGTTTGTTTTAACTATAGTCTAGTCTTGGATTAATCAACAGGTTCTTACTTCTGCTAGCTGGATGTTTTTGGCCATCAGACCTCTCACATGCACATCATATATTAAAATCTGAGCAACATTAGCATGCCTAGACCAACGCCTACAACCATGGCACTACGATGGCGGCGTTAAAAAAATCATCTGCTACCTAAACGTTATCCAGTAAGCAGTGATCCTGTTGACCGAAACTAAACAGGGACGCATGTGGTAGATGAACTGTATATGCCAGCATACAGGGTACACTTGGGGACACTATAGTGAACTCTCGAATTAGGGCCAGTAGTTTCAGTTTATCATCATTATGGTGTATCTAATGCACCATTCCCAGTTGACAAACTGTAACCATCTGCCATTCACACTTTGACCATACAATGCTCAAACATGTTAAAATATAACTATATATATTATGTTTTAATAGGTTACGTGTAGAACCCCCTGAAGGTCATTAGTAGAAAGACCATAACATTTTGTTTCTTCTAGACTGCAACTACAAATAAATTAAATAAATTACCCCGATGGGGTTTTCATCTAACTGTTGTAGCTCTTTAGAAAAACGTAACTTTTATTGCAGTTTATCACATTGTTTCCTAGTTCTTAAGCTGTTGAATCGTTCATGCATGCTGCTGCACAACCAAAGATGGATCAGTAATTCAGGTTGGCATGGAAACAGCACACCTGGTCAGGATGAGGCCGCCTTGACTATCATTGGCCACCAGTTCTCACCAGACCTACGACCGCTTGATGCAACCAACGAACTCCGCTGAGATATTACTGGGGAGTCAGGAATGGAATAGGGAGGCGGTACATAGAAGGAAAATGGAAAGATGTGGGCCAGAAAAGGCTAATATGCTCTTTTGAATAGGACATGTAGTCATCTGTATCATGTAGAAAACCCTACTTTGAGAATGTGGAATATGGCTTCCATTCCCTCCAGATAATACATTCTGAGATTTCGCATAGAAATCACGTTTTGGGAGTGAAGTTTTAGAGCTTGGGTACATTTTGGGGCCTATTTGTGAATTTTAGGATAGTTTTAGAACCAGGTATCTTAGGAATTCTTTTATGGTAATAGGTTTCAGGTCATTTTGAGATGCAAGAATTCTTTTTTTATTTGAGGTGAAAGACATGTATTAAGCTCGGGGCCAATCTCACAGGGAGACATTCGTGCTATTTTGAAGGGGTTTTTTTTTTGCCAGGGAGAACAAAATGACCGAGTAGCTGAGTGATCGTAAATTTTGTTCATTGCCATTCTCTCTCCCTCTATTCTCTTACTATCAGTCTCTTCATGCCTCAGAATTTGCGTGGAGTTTTTAACATTTTTTTTTTTTTGGTTGGTTGGTTAGTTTACTGTTGTTTGTGTTACATGTTTCCTACTCACATCTTATTCCTGCATGTATACGTATTTCTCTTTTCTTTTTTTTTTTGGTTTCTTCTGTTTCTTTATTTACATTATCTACTTCTTTTTCTTCTGAAAACGCCTGAACTGGTTTTGGATGGCGAGAGCTGCTTTCTCTGTCTCTGGAGCCTCCAGATCAATATCGATTTCCTCTTCCTGTTCAGGCTTCCCCGTCATACCAGACGACTTTCCTATAATGCAATGAAGCAATCAGCAAGAGTGAGTCTTTAACAACAAAATGATCAAACAAGAATATCCATAAACCAAACCATACATGAGCAGCCTAAATATTTAATAAGAAGGCCTTATTTAACCTAAACTCAAACATCCTGTGAACCTGTTTGTACAGTCAAAGATCGCAGTACGTGTGAAGTACAACAGTACTGTACGATATGCTTTAAAGATTAGTTTTAACCAGCTAATGAACTAATTTGTTCAAAACACAAATGCCATTGATCAACCTCTGTCAAAATCAAACCACTTTATAAATACTACAGTTATTTATAGGATCATCTAAATTCAGTCTTAAGAAATATTTGAGGAACTACACCGATTTATTATAGTCTAAATTGCAAATAAATAAAGTACCTTAAATTCCAAGAAACAAAAAAACCTTTTTGGAGGAGAGATGAATAACGTCCTTGTGTTTGAGGAGGTTACATTTCCTCATCAGTGCTTCAGAGGCAATAATACAAGGATGTCAAGTGCATTCCCATCACTGCCATTAAGAATGACTATATGTGGCAGTGTCACACAGCGACTGCTCTGCAGCCGTTCTAATTCTGGCTGTGCCGATACGCTTTTCACCACTGTGCTGAGAAGAAGCCACTATGGATGTCATGAGCAAAACACATGAAGATGGACAAGGGTGAGGATTGGTGAATACGAATGAAAAGCACATCTTAGCGCTGAAGAAATTGTCTCCCCATCCAAAAACAAACAAAAAAAAACCCAACAAATCGACAGTATGAAACAGATAAACAGTAATAAAAGTGAGAAACACATAAATCCGTAACAAGTGATGACAGACAGAAAACAAATGACTTTATATTACTGAGTACAGGAATATAAGAGCAGTGTTGTAACATGAACCAAAGAGACAAGCAAGGAAGCAAAGAAGGATGAGTAGATGGTGTGGAGGCTGAGAGACGTACAGACCTTTGTTATCTGAGGCGGGAGTTTGGCTGGTGTTGGGGTTCCCTGCGGGTGTGTGCTGGAAGAGAAAAAAGAGTGAGGTCAAAAAAATACGTCTGACAAAAGAATTTTGCAAGAACACACAACAACTTTCAAAGAGCTGCAAGTAATTCACTTCAGTGAATCACCGGCAAGCAAATCAATGTACGGTATCACCCACACGAAAAAGGCACCGGGCTGACAAGCGTACAAAACAAGCGTAATCTAAATAGAATTACTGAAAAAAGAGAACAGAACCTATTACGAGCCCCAGTGTGATCCCGAACTTTTATAACTCAGTAAAACTCAATCATGCACAACGGCATTACTGCATTACGGGAAAAAAATGCAATTCAGCTGGATTGTGTGCTTGTGCTGTTCTGACCAAGTAAATTTATATCCATTTGTACTTCTACCAGACCTGTACGTGAGCTCACTGGGAGGGAAAGGGGGTGGGTGGGGGGGGGGGTGATTAGTGAATAGTATATTAATATGAAAAAACAAGTTATGCATGTCGTGTAAGCGCAGTGAGATATGCCTATTCAGTGATTTAACTTAATTTATGCATGCAAGTTTGTTCA
>JAOYMR010000005.1:12986157-13007266 GCA_025802075.1 Tenebrosternarchus preto
TAAAAATATTTTTTTTTTTTTTTTTTTTTTTTTTTTTTTATTTATTGAGAAACAATCTTTTTTTTTTTTTTTGTGCTGTTTATTTCTTTATTTTCTTATGTTCGTTTCTCCTTTGTCTTTTTTTTTTTTTTCTGTTTTGCCCCCCCCCCCCACTCCTTGTTTTTTTTTATTTTTTTTTTTTTTTTTCCCCAAAAATTTAAGCTTAAATTTTTTAAAAAAAAAAATTTAAATTCAAATTAAAAAAATTCAAAAAAACACCCCCCCCCCCCCCCCCCCCAAACAGTTTTACATGTATATGTGCTTATGTTTACAAAGTTTTTACATTTATTAATGTTTTTCTACTTTTACTTTGGTTTTCCTGTCCTTAAACATTAAACTGTTCATACATTTATGGTAACAGCCACGCTACACTGCTCTGTAAATCTCCTGTATAGGTAATTGATGCTGTAACTCCCACACATCTGCAAACCTTTGCTAGTAATGCCTATTAGCTCAGAAAATGTCTGCAATACATGCATAAAGTCGCCAACTTAAGCTTCATTGGATATCTGACTTATTTTAGTATCCAGTTAGAGACAGTACATCAACTCAAATAAAAATGAAGTCAAAATAAATAAAATTTACGTTCTTCTGAAAGACATTCCACACATGTAGGACACCATCATTTTTCCTATATTTTATTGAATCTTCTCTACTATTTTTTGAATCAACATTTTCATATTAATCACTACTATGTTAGATTACTTTCCCCTTCACTGCAATAGCAGTCAACTACTTGAGAGTTCAAACCCAAACCTTCTCTCCATCTCTCCTCTACTGGATGTTCTGCAGACAATTACAACTCCATCTTTAAATCGTTTCAAAAATAATGGGACAAATATGTTTAGAAAGTGATTTCTGGATCGTTATTTAGATACTTATAGTCCTATAGTTAATTTAAAGTATTTCCATGTATTTAGATGTCCGTTTATGTTGGCGATTGTCACACCACTGAGCTTTTAGAAGTCATAAGAATATTAAAAGTATAACTTCAGTTAGTGCTGAGTACTAAAGTGTTACAGCCAAGTTTACTGACTGGTTCATTTTGAACAGTTGTATATTTAATAATTGAATTGTCCAGTGTTGAGTTCCCTTTACATACTTTATTAGTGTCAGGATGTTCTATTGTTCTGACATTCATATGCCCTGATCCTTATGAATAAACATTCCTGTAACCATGGACACCCCCGTAACCATGGACACGTACCTTGTTAGGAGAGATGGAGAGTTGGTATTGTGGTTGGAGTTCTCATTAGAAGCACAACATTTCTAGCTCTGTACAGCAAACAGACATTTTCTCATGTTATTTTTTTTTTTTTGTAATACCAAAACAAACAAACAAATAAACAAAAAAACAAAACAATAATAAGAGATAATAAGAGCTTGATCCCATCTCATTGGCAAAAGAACATGGCGGAAAATAAAATACCATCTAAAAAGGCATCAATGCTAGATAGTACATCACCTTCCAATGGTGTTTGTGGAAGAGAGAAAGTCAGATATAACTGGAGTCTAATTTAAGTTAATGCAAAGAATAAATAATGAAGTAAAACAGTCAAAATGAAACTAAACTTGATGTCTGACAATGCTACATGCAGAGAGAATAAAAAGGAAATTGAGAGAGAGAGAGAGGAAAAGGGAAAGAGAGAGAGAGAGAGAGAGAGAGAGAGAGAGAGAGAAATAGAGATAGAGATGGACTTACAGATATCAAAAACCCTTTGGAAATAACAAGTAGCAAAAAGAATCAACCAAGACAAGAAGAGGTGGTAAAAAAAGAGAGCATGGATGACTGTAGGTGCTTTTGGTGAGATTACAAAGTACTTGAGGAAGTGCGCAGGACAGAAGGCACAGTGGCTTGGAGTGTAATCTTTAAGGACCACCACGACAGGACCTACCAAACTTATAAGGTGCTCTACACACAAAAGAACACAAATGCACATTTATAAAGGAAGGCCAGCAGTCACAATCACTGGTACCTATCTCCACCAATCGGAGCTTGCGAGGCGGGGCTTAAGCTATGCTCATCGTATGATATGATTTTGGGCTAGAAATGGCCAGATTGTAAATAGAAACGTTTTCATTTATTTCTGTGCTGGGGTGGGGGAAATGGGTGGCACATAGGAATCAAGGACTCAATAGTTTGTGACGCATGCTGGGAAAAGCTGAAATAAAAACGTGACTCATGCAAATGGTAGATAATCAGACCCTCACGATTCAGGTCAGTCAAACTGACAGTGATGAAGGGCTATGTCTCTGACATGGTTTCATCAATTATTAATAAATAAGTCATCAAATACATCACGTTTCCAGCACTCGAGTGCTGCAATGTCATTTTGATTGTGTCTGATTAGCTCATTGATTGATTAGTTGATTTCATCAACAAATTACTGATTGATCAGTATGATTAGGAGCAGATAGCAGATTTGAATCTGCAGCATTACTTCAAATAAAAGTGATTCAGTATTAACAATAATTCTTAAAGAAAATGTTTGGTCTAGATTTCAAGGCTAACAAAATATCTACTTTGGGAAAACAACAAACTGGGCACAGTGTTTTAAGACATTCCAAACCAGTCTTTCTATCACTACTATTATAATTATTATTACTGATAATCACATTTTACCCTTTAAGACACTTCTTGAAATAACAACATAAAAACATTTTTTCTTTTTTTTCCCCCCTCTCTATAAAAGCTACACATTTTCTACTGGGATGTCTAAGTTGTTAGTGTTTTTTTTTTTTTGCTTTTTTTTAATCAATAATATTTATTTATTTTTTTTTGCTGTTGCTAAGAAAAAAAAAAACCTACAGATCTAAAAGGCGATATACTCTGCTTTTCCTTCTTATATTCAGCCACTGCTTTTGGGAATCATTTCTCCTCACTCTCTTGGGCAATTTGCAGATGAGAGAGAAGAAAAAAATGGCACTAAATTATTCAGCAAAGCCTCAGTCTCTAGAGCTGAACTCAACAATGTTGACGTGTTTCATTCTGAAACTTGGAAACTAGACCTCAGTCTTTCTTTATATTTCTTCGGAGCCTCCGATTGTGATGACGGTCCGGTTTCAAGAAAAGAAAGAAAGAAAAGAAACAAACAAAATCATAGTGGTATTTCTGATGTAAACACTGCCATGTAGCCTTTGTCAGCTGGCCAGCTGTTTTCACGTGTCAGTTTCAGGTTTGCTCTAGAACGTTCCGGTCTTCCATTCACAACAGGCACGCAACTCTTCCAGAACTCTTTATAGCCTAGAGCTATTAAACATATATTGTAATTTATTTAGTGTACACACTTTCCCGTGTTGTATGACTTCTCTAAAATTCACATACAGCACTAGGCACTGAGACACAGATTATAGAAGTAGAAGAATTTCTGGTTCATATAGTATTTGTAGAGGACTTGTCAGACTTAGATGACGGGGGGGGGGAGGGGGGGTGAATATCGGGGGAGGATAAGCTTTGCTCTGTCATGTATTGTTAAATGTTGTCTGCATCAGTACCTTTCAGTCATCACAGCATATGCTTCACAGTCTAAGTAAATGTGTGGTAAGAAGTTTTGCCACCCTTTTGGTTACATGGTTAAAGTATAATCAAAATGTTCAATTCAGTCAAATAGAAGGAACGCAATATATTTGGCCTTCACGTTAAGCGAACTATTTTTCCACTTAAAAAAAAAATTCTATCAATACCAAAAAAAAAAAAAAAAAAAAAAAAAAAACCCAACAAAAACAGTGTTGTACAGTTTAGTGTGTTTTTGCTTTGTAGATTGACATTGCCAGATTGTGATAAGGGCAAAACCCACAGTAGCGCAGAGTAAAAATACAACTTGGCAATTATCGTTACTGACAAAACAGACAAAGGAATCAGTCAAAAAGGCCTCAGAGTTCCTGGACAGGCAGGCTAAGACTAGCATACAATACTGGATATATGTCTGTGTGCACATCGGCATGTGTGTGTGTTGGGGGGGGGTGGGGGGTGTGACGTGCCCATAAACTGACAGGCAACCAATAAGGAGAAATTCAAGTGTGTAGAAGGTTTTAAAAGCATATGTACTTAGTTGTGGCTCATGTTGAAAGTAGGACATGACAGCCTTGCGTTGGAGAGAACCTAATTGGCCTCAATTTAATATCCTCTCTCTAATTTTGCCTATACGGCCCTCCCTTGAGCTCTGCATTCCTTTGGGGCACTCGAAAACTCTTAGTTCCCCACCAGCCGCTTTTCCCCTTGGGCCAAATTATCCTACATCCCTTCTGGAGACACAGACGGATTCCTTCTCATGCTTTGTTGATGGGAGTAACTCCCTGGGCTGCTATCTTCTTCCAGGTCATCCTCCACCTCTTCTGCATCTTCCTTGTCTACATTCCCCCATTCTCCATCTCCCAGTTTAAGCCCTTTTTTTGAGGACTGAACGCGTCCCAGAAATGGAGGCGTCCCACTGACGACGGAGGACCCCTCCAGATCTCCGTCTTCCGCGGTGACCCCATTTTCAGCCCTTGCCCTGTATCTGATCCAGTCCTCCACAGCCATGACCCCGTCTCCTTCACTGAGGAACTTCCAGAGTGCCAAAGGATCATGGCTCAAACCAGGTAGGATCACTCTTGAGGAGTGGTCGTCGGAGGCTACGGGGGCTCCCCTTTTGCGCCGGGACTTGCTGGTGTGGTTGACCTGTAGATGCATAGCCATCAACTCCGCAGAAGACGTTCTAAAGGGGCAGAACACACACTGGTTCAGAGTGTTGTCGCTACCTTTCGTTCTGCCTAAAGGCGGAGTACCAAAATCACTCGCCGTTCTTCCGTCGTGCTCAGATGCACCCGCGGCGGACACGGGACGGCGCGAGAGGTCGAGAGGTTCAAATCCACCTTGAGAAGCACTTGGTGTCGTGACACTTTGATATCCATTAGCCGAGACCATACGACTGGTAACAAGGGGCTTTCTTCTAGACAATTTGGGCATTTTTGGAGGAAGTGTCTCTCTTGTCCAGGCTCCATCTAGACCACTTGGGTAGATTTCTCCTATCATTCCACTCAGGAAACGGTACTGACTTTCCAAATCCCGTTCTTTCTGAGTTGCCCTGGACTTCTGAGAAGACTCCTTCTGTTCTGTGGATCCACCAATCAAAGTCCGGGCACGTCTGGATGTGGGGGCTTCCACAGGACTTCTCCTCAGTGATCCCTGGTTTGTGGACGAGGGTCGACGCTGTTTCGGGGTCCCCTCTCGTGGTGTGCCAGCAAGTGAGGTAGTGAGACTTGGAGAGGAGGAGGAGCTCGGAGTGGTTGCCATGGCATTCCTCTCACGATGATGACGCTGCAGGTGGTATTTAAGAGAACCGGACTGGGTGCCGGCATAGTCGCAATGGGGGCATTTATACGGTCTCTCACCTAAAAGAGGTCATAAATCAAAATACTCAGTTAAAAAAAATGTTCCAGGGCAGGTTCTTCCAATAAATGACAGTTAGCAACAGTATAAATACAACAGTAATTACTAATACATAGATTACAAGAATAAAAATAACATTTTAAAGAAAGAGGCATTTAACTTTACGGCAAGCTAGTAACTTGTAGCGTGTGAGAAAAAAAATGCTAAGAAGTAATGTTATGCTATAGCAGCAGATGGCACTGTTTAACACTGCTTGACCTCAGATTTGCAAACTTTTTTTTTTTCCCCAGATCACATTTGTTATCTTGTCATTTCCATATCTTTGTCTGAATATCTTTGTAGCCATTAAAAACGAAAGTGATTGCAAATCCTGTTGTATCGCTGCCGTGTGTGTGTGTGTATGTGTGTGTGTGTGTGTGTGTGTGTGTGTGTCGAGTCAGACCGTGCTCGTATGGACTTGTGTGTGTATTTCTTGTGGTAACCTCACCTGTGTGAACACGCAGGTGCACTTTAAGGTGATGAGAGGAGCGGAAAGCTTTACCGCAATAGGGGCAGTCCTTCATCCCTGTACCCCGCACGCGCTCCCTCGGAGCTGGGGAAGGACCAGAAGACGTTCCCCTCAGACCGTTTTCGCCGGTGGCTGAAGAAAAAGAGACAAAGTTTTTTTTAAAAAAAAAAAAACAAAAGGTAAATCCAATGACATTGTTATGGTGAAGCATCTTTAGTCTTAGCTGAAAAGGACAAATGACCCCAAATCATGAATAGCGTAGACATAAAAGCATTCAGGTTTCGTTAACTTTAGGTTGCTCGGTTTTGACCTCAGTGTTTCTGACATCAGTGAAAACGTTAAGACGATCTGTGCAAAGAGTCTAACAACAAACTCATTAAACAAACGCGTGTTACAGTAGACGTTCCTTACCAGATAGATGTGTAATGACTGAATGCACATTTCTGGTCACCCCCACTCCTGACTGGTGCTGTTTAGCCTCTTGCCTACATTCATTTCCTCCTCCTCCTGTTCCTCCTCCACCTCCTCGAGGTCCTGCAGTCTTACGCACGCCTTCCTCTTCTTTCTTTGCACTCCCACGTGCGCTAACATACTTTTGTGGTCTCTGAGCATGAACGCGAGCGTGGGCCACAGCCAACTGAAGGTTCTGAAAAAGCTTTCCGCAATCAGGACATTCCCAGGGTGCCCCGGACGCATCTGGGTCCTCTTTGAGTCCGAGGCCACCAAGATAGGCGCGCACCTGCTCAGCCTCCCCAGCGACGGTACCGCGCAAGGCAGGCCGCCGCTGCTGCGCCAGGGACCTCTGCTGCTGACGCTGCTGGCCGGGGTGTTCCGCCGCCAGGCTGCGAGCGACCAGCTGCCACACGGCAGCCTGCTCGCTTCCATCCAGCGCATCTCCTCCTCTCTCCCCTCCGTTACCCATCTCGGCAACCTGAGCCACGGCCTGGAGGCGTTCCACGCAGCTGGCACTGCCGCTGTCGCTCGGCAACCCCAGGTAGCCCCACACCGAAGACTTACTCGAGCTCGCGCCGACTTCCGACCTGTCCGACCTCGCGCCGCCTCCTCCTCCTCCTCCTCTGGTCGCTATGCTTTGTGCCAGGAGCAGGTTGGAGTAGAGGGCCCCTAAGGCCTGGCTTCCTGCGGGGCCTTTGGACTGTTCGGACCCTGAGGGTCCCAGATTTCCCAGGCCAGCCTTTAGGCCCAGCTTGTTGAGGTGCACTTTCATGTGGTTCTTGAGGAACCAGGGCTCTTTGAATCCACGACCGCACACCTGGCACTTGTGATCGAGAGAGTCCTTGTGTTTGCGCATATGACCCTTCAGGAACCAGGACTGGGTAAAGCGCTGACCACACGTGTCGCAGCGGAAGGCCGGAGGTGCCGGCGCTTGAGGCGGTGCCGTCACGGGGCGACACGGGAAGACCGGGAGCGGCGCTGGCTCTTCGGGTGGGTGGCTCTCCTGCAGGTGGGCAGCCAGACGCTCCTCCTGATTGGCCGAGAAGGGGCACAGCGTGCACTTGTACGGGTTGTGGAGGATCCGCACGTGACGTGCGAGCTCAGAGGCTGTGCGGAACTTACCCTTGCATGCGTGGCAACGGAAGGCAGGCGCCGCCATGTTAGGAGCGGGGTCTTCCGTGAGCGTCGAGGGAAAGACGGAAGATACCGACGCTTCTTCCGTCAGAGGTGGCGTTAGAGGCGCAGAGCCGTCCGCCAAAAACTGAGGACTGCTGGCAGTTTGAAGAGGCTCTTCTGGAACAGTCTCTTCTCGCAGATTCTGATGCAGTGACCTGGATAACGGACTCGAGCAGAGCTCACTGTTGCCTTGGCGCCGGATAACACCATCACTGATATGGTTCTGCTGGGACCGACCGTGCGATATCCTGTAGAGGGCTGAGGCCCGACGGTCCCTGTCCAAGCTATGAGCTCGCGCATGCAGGGACAGGATGCTCTGGAAGCGGAATCTCTTCCCACAAACGTGGCATGGGAACCTGAGTGCCGGGCCGGCGGTGGGACCCCCCTGGATGGCCACGCCTTCGCTGTTGAAGAGCTGCAGGTCGAGTTCGTCGCTGCAGGTGGCGCTAGCCCCTGATGCGAGGGCCTGCTCCAGGGCTCCGAAACCTGCGGTGGATGCAGGCGGAGTGACGGGCGGACTGCCCTCAGACGAGGGGCTACACAGTTGCTCTTCCCCTGGAAACAGCGCCACAGCCGGGGTGGGAGATGACGGTGCCGACAGCTCCTCATCTTCCTCTTCGTCTTGTTGGTTGGCATCAGGCAGGGCAAAGGGCGACAGGGGAGCATAGGAGGTAGTTAGAGGGCTAGAGGGGGCAGACTGAGGGCTTTGGGGTAAAGAGTGAGGGCTGTGATCCAATGAAGGCATTGAAGGAGGGGAGAGAGCTTCCTCAGTGGGGACAGCAAACACACATTCGGGGGGTGAGTCCATCCTCTGTGCCAGACGGAGAACAAGAGCGGTCAGAGACATACCAACAAGCAGTAAATTCCTTTTTTTTTGTTTCACACAGTGCAAATGCATATAATAGTGTTTCTTCTATTAACGTGAGAAGTTACTTACTAATAATGTTTGTATTCCATGATTCGTTTGCTTGTGTGAGAGAGGATTCACTTCGAAAATGGTGATCTGGGAGACCACCTCTTAAAGTTCCCTGCAAAACACAACAGAGATATAGAGTGTGTGTGTGTGTGTGTGTGTGTGCGCAAATGCACTTAAGGACCACATCGATCTGACAACAAAATGAAAACTTGTGTTTATTCTAACTTACAATACACGTTTTTGTTAGAAAGCTTATAGACACTCATTGGAGACATGAAACAGGTGGAATGGAACAGAATCCTTAGTTTCTTACCAGAGTGGTAGTGGACCAATAAAAATCCAGCTACCACTCTGCATCTCATTATATATATTTGTGATGGTGTTGGGTGGATAAGTACAGTACCACAATCATTTATAAAAATATCATAATTAGAAAGTGAAAAAGCAACCTTGGGTTTGTGAATGTTGTTACACAAATTGTACTCATTTATTATTAGTAGTTGTAGTTGTAGTATATTGATGTTTTACACTGAGGTTGATGAAGCGAATATTGCAGGAATGCAGAGACCTAACAACTGATTCTGATTATATACAGTGGCATTGTGTGTGTGTGTGTCAAAGCTAAGGGCACAGCGGGACACAAACTGTCCCAAACAGGATGGGAGCGAGATGTTTCCACTTCCCTAGCGCACCCTTCCTGTGCACATACTGAAACAGTAGCTGCTCGTATCAGAATCGAATCAGATTCTGTCACACTTCCCAACAGTCCAACCAGAGAGAAAGACATCACGTCTCACACGTGCAAACACACTCACTCCGTTCACACACACATACCCAACACACTCACTCCATTCACACACACACCCAACACACTCACTCCATTCGCACACACACCCAACACACTTACTCCATTCACACACACACACACACGCGCCCAACACAACCACTCCACTTACACACACGCATACCAAACACACTTCATCCTCACACACACACCCAACACACTCCCTCTACTCATACAAACACACACACACCCTCCATTTACACACGTTCACGCGCACGCACCAAACACGCGTGTTCGCACGCACACAAACCCACGCGTTCACACGCACGCACACACACACACACACACATGCCTTGTGAGGACATGCCTAGGCACAGCATGGGGGAAAAAAAATGCTGAACGAAAACTGAGCACATTGATGATACTGGTGAAAATCTGCTGAACAGAAGAACATCTGTGAGTGTGTCTGTGTGTCGGTATGTGTGAGTCACTATTTGTGGCAGTTTGTGTTATTCTGTGTGGGTGACAGTACGTTTCTATTTTCGTACATGTGCATGTATACACTCACCACCCCTTTTAATAGTAACATTCAATTATTAGAAACCAATGGCCTACAATGAGTGACTAAATGTTTATAAAATGCCTAACAAGACAGGTGTACTTAATAACTGAGCTGGGAAGAGAGGAGGATTACATACCAATGCACGTTTGTGCTGTACTGTAATTGGCTTGTGTGCGGCATGTATATCCATGCGGATGTTTATATGCGCCTTAATATATGCGTATGTATTAAAGGGTATATTTGTACGCTCACTATTATGTAGAGATCATGCAGGCAAGTCAGTGACACCGGTCTTGGATAACACTGAGAGCAACATGGACAGTTGACATTTTAGCTCAGCCATGACTCACAAGGCTGTCGCCACAATATCAATCATTCCCTCCATCCTCGTCTCCCTCATTTTTAATCTGCCATTATTGGTGCCTCTCTCTGTCTTTTCACCTCCACAGACTCCTTCTTCTCCCATCCCCCTTTTCTTTCTCTCTCTCTCTCTCTCCATCTCTCTCTCTCTCTCTCTCTCTCTCACTCCCCTTGCCTCTATTATTCACTAATTTTCTTTCATTCTCTCTCCCTCTCCTGCAGTGGTGCCAGTTGGCACGGCGCCAGAGAATGCTGCTATCAGCTGGTAGATTGGGTCCTGCCAACATGGCGAAGGGAGAGGAGAAAGAGAGGACTGAGACAGACGGAGGAGGACAGAAAGAAAGAGAGAAAGGAGGGGGGGGGTTATATGGAGAGAGAGACGCATCTGAATGAGCCATATTTGATTGGTAATTTTCTTATGAAAAAGAGGGGCATGGAGCGTTCCCTGGCTGTAGAGTGGAGGATGCTGTGACTGTCTTGGTCTGATGGCATTATTATCATATGAATATCGTTTCACGGCGATGCATTGTTCTGCAGTGACAGACACGTTCATGTCCGACCAGGCCTGTCACACCAATAAAGCGTTTTTTTTTTTGTTGTTTTTTTCCCCTTCCAAATTTGGATAGATGGAAGGAGTGATAAGGTGCTAGACGAAGGGGGGAGGGGGGGAAAATGGAGGCAGGAGAGCAATAAAGCAGCATGCACCAGCAACACACACACACACACACACACACACACACACAAACACAGCCCCCCCTACACACACACACACAGAAACACACACACGTGCATGCACTTATGCACGTGTACTCGCATACACACACACACACACACACACACACTTGCAATATGGCAGCAAGTCACCAGATGATTCATGCATGCTAAACACCTTTGTCTGAATGGCCACATGGTACACTCCCCTGGAACAACACATTTACACACACACACACACACACACACACAGTTTCATCCCCTTTACATACGAACAGTACTACAACTACCACTAGTACTACCACTAATAATAATAATAATAATAATAATAATTGCAGCCTGTGTGTTACTGTGTGATCAAATGTTATTTGGAAAGAACAAAAGCATTATATCAATAAACAACAGGTATTAGGGCCCATTTACTCTACAATTCTGAATATTGCAGTGTGTATTTTTGTGCATTCTCCACTGCTATGAACAGTATGAAATGTGATATCACCGGGACAGTTGTTGAATTCCTGGTTGTTATGTAGGTATATGGCACACACTGAAAAGCTTCAGTGTGTTACGAGACACTTATCTTTGTCACAATTCAACTAACGTAACAAAGCTTGTTAAATGATGCTGAATTTTCAAATGAATAATACAGACTTCTTAATTACATAACAACTGTAATGACAGCGTAATTAAACAATAGCTAGACTTCAACCTTTAAGACCCCTATCAGTTAAATTACATGTAATTTGTCCAGTGATAACCTCAGTTTATATATCTGGGGGGAAAAAAGGCATACAGTGGTAACTCCTTGAGTTAGCCTGCGCTAATGCTAAAAGAAAATGCGTCCACGAAAACTTTAGCGGTAAAGAATTTAACATTTGGAGTGGGATTCACAAATAAAGAATGTGTGCAGTTATCACATGCTGTTATTAAGCGAGTGAAAAGGTCCCAGTTAGCCACATTAAGTGCTGATGACTTTTCTGTGTGCTGAAAGCACATACAAATCACGTGGCAAATCAATACAGGAATGCTAATAAGACATAGCAATGCTTTTGATCTTAAAATTGCCACACCTGATGAATTAGTTTTAATCATTAAATCATTTATAGTTAATGAATACTTTTTTCTTTGTATCACACCTACAAACCAATATAGACTCAGTGTGTTTAGTCTATCTACATGTGTCCTAATGTGTGGGTATTGTGGATATACTGTGTAAAGTAAACCTTGAGGTATGGATTCTGCTATGGACAATTCCCTTCCTGTGTCTGTGTGTGTGTACATGCATGCGTGTGTGTGTGTGTGTGTGTGTGTGATATGTACATGCAAGTCTTTGCCTGTAGTCACACAGCAACTTTCTCCACACTCACAATTAATTTCTTGTTCTTAACCCTGGACAGAACTCTGCTCACCCTCTCTATCACATATAAGCCTACAGGTCTCTCTCTCTTTCACTCACACACACACACACACACACACACACACACACACACACACACACACACACACAATGACAGGCCCATAACAGTTTTCTTTTTTCTCATTCCTTCACTTTTTAGATTCTCCCTCTCCCTCTCCTGGAAAACCTGCATGTGTTGATTTTCAGTCTCTCATACCAATTCTTATCTTATCAGGAAACTTCATTGCATTTTACCACAAAATGTAAAAAGAGCAGTTTTATTGTCTCAGAAGCAATTTTACACTTAAGTTTTAGGTCAAAATGTAAGTGGCATAAAAGTTTATATGATTACATACATGCGCAATTTTGTCCTTGTATCATGTTCTTAGCTTAAGGAAAACATTTGTCTAAGGTGTTAAACTGAAAGGGCCCGACTAATGTTTTATTTAAAATGTTCTGTAATCCCATTTAAAATGTAGTTACTGTATAGAAAAATGTCTGACATCTAATCTACACGTCTAAAGTTTTACCTCTTAGTTCAGAAAACGAGCCTATGTAGTAGTAAGTGTCAAGAGGCTTGCAGCTGGTTGAAAAATATACGATTTTAATTTGATTTCTATGATTATCTCTGATTTTTCTCTGGTCATGAAAAGCTGGCAGCGTTTCAGAGGCGCAAACCTCTTGTACAGATTTACACAATATTGTAACAGAATATGACACAATATTAATAGCATGTGTATTTCTGACACTCTACTGTCAGGACTGGCCCGTGTTGAAGATACAAACAGGTATAAATGGTGAAGACTACAGAATGTTGCATAGTATCTTTAGCAGTTAGTCAAAGCTACTCAATGTGGCCAGAAGCAGTTTGATGAACGATAAGGTTTCCACTGAACCAGATCTAGTAAAACCAACGCAGCAGATACAACTTCTTATCAAAGAGCACCGCCATCTTACAGTGGTGCCTTTATAGCAGAACACTAGTTTCATACATACATTGTTTGTAACTTTATAGCAGGTTTATTTTATACCTTTTTGTAAAAGTACATAGTAAACTTACTAAAACTGGATTGACTTATCTGAGAAAACTTGATCTGGGCACCATTACTGTGCCCTGTGGTTTCCACCCTCCCCCTATACTGGACAGCTCCTGTTGTGTGATGTAGATCACGTGATGATAAGTGTCCATGAAAGATATTTTTAAGTGTATAATACTTTCACACTTGTGTACATTCACACAACGTGAAAATTTAGTGTAGAACTCAGACAGTCTGTTGTCCTTAAGGCAAGTGTTCTTAGACCTGCTCTGTGATCTGTGGTGTTTTTCTTACACCGAGCTGTCTGATCGAGCTCCTCATAAGTTCACTTTATGAGCCAAACTTGTGGTTTGGGATTCGCAAAAATGGTTGATTAGTGGGTCCTGGGAACTAGGAGCCACTAAATAGTTGTTCTCTTTACAGGCGCTGAATTGTGCTGCTCAACAAAATCCATGCTATGAAGGTTAAATTGACATAGAAGATGCAGTACTCTCATGCAGGGGATATGAACAGATCTGTACTGTGATATCATCTGTTTCAGCTGGTCATTCTTCTACAGCCTGATATTCTACCGATATACACCTGTTCTGATAAAGAACAAACAGCTGTCAATCATTACGTACCATTACATTAGTGCACGAGTTTTCATTTACCACCTGTTGGTGTTTACTATATGAAAACATAATTCTCTTGTTAAATGATGCGTATTTTAAAGTCTTAAATATTAAAAGACCTATTAAATTAAGTTTACTACTACGAAAAACAGCTTCTGTGTTCAAACTACTTTGGCATTCTAGAGATACACAGCTCTTCCTGCAGATTCACAAGGGATCTAAGAGAGGTGCTTTCTCTGTGGGGGAGTACTAGCAGATCTACCTCCAGCTGAGTGTTAATTGCCCAATTAAACCAATCAGAACTTTCATTAGTAAAGTCGTCACTTTATAATCCCGACAGCTGCAAAAAGCTGAGGCATCTGGTCTTATTTTAAAAATAAGAGATAATATAGTCTGATGTAACCTCAGTTATTAGCCCATAGGTTGTAATGGTTGTATTTATTTTTTTTTTCTATATGTAGTAAGTAATGCCTGCCGCTTTTTCTAGCGTCTCTTTTCATTCCCTTTGTCGCGTCAATTTTAGAAGGTTAGCTGGAAGAAACGTCTCATTCCGCCACCTCTCACGCGAGGGCAGTGACGAAAATACCAGTGGAAAATAATAGTCCTTTATGTCCATGCCCAAAATGTTTGTTAGCCCCGAAAGACCTGCCCAAAATCGTCGTAAACACTTTAATAAGAGATCTGCGTTTATAACGGACATCTGGAAAACGGACATCTGCGAAGTTTCTTTTCGGGACTGTGGTTTAAGAAGTATATCCGGAGGATATAAATGACACGTCCGCCTCTTATCTAGAGAGGAATTTCCTCCGCGCCCCGTGTGATGTGCGTCAATAACGTGCAACCATTTTCAGTCGTTTTCTCCCCTTCCCTCTCGCGGCCATCTCAATTAAAAAGCCACATTAATGAAATAAATAATGCCTCACAAACAAACGAGCGAGCGTACGGCTACTGGCTAAAAAAATTACAGATTTGTGTAAAGCACACGTTGAAACCAAAGAGCTTGTTCTAAGATTGATTCAACATTAGCCCGTTTTGATCAAATATAGCCATAATTGTGCAGTTTTCAGTTCTGATCTCCGTTGTAGCAGGCGGCTGACGGGATGTTGTTTCTCCCATATCCCGCACCATTTTCTTCCTGATTTTCTTTCAACAAAAGATAAAGGGAGGGGAAAGGACACGCGTGTACGAAGAGGGAGCAGCTGAAAAGTGCCATCATGGGTTTCATCTTGAATTTCACTGACAATATACGCCCCCCCCCCCCTCTTTTCCCCCCAAAAATGCAGACCGGTCTGTCTCTCATGTGGGCCAATAGCACCCTTTATAACTTTTTTGCGATTTGGCTTTTACGTAAAGAACTTTCACATCTATTCGTCTAATTCTGTAGCAAACAGTAATCCATTTGAAACGTGATTATAACAGGACTTGAGTGCACTTAAACTACGAAAGCGCAGCAGGAGCATGAAGTAGCCTAGGTTGACGACCGGAGCTTGTAGCCTTCTAAGCTACTATAAAGAGGTGACATTAGGACAAGTGGACAAACTGTAACTGCTTGTAATTGTAGGCAACAGTAGCACTAGTAGTGTAATAATAACCGTTGTACCGAAGTTCAAAGTCGCGCTGATTGCGCCTTGTTTCGCGTAAAATCCACACATAACAGAACAGTTTTTTCCTAGCGATAGTTTTGCTTAATATGGAGTCGTGTAGGTTACCGATTTGAGGAGACTTCATTTACACATTATGTACAATGAGGCTGCCTGTGTTCTTTGAATGATTTTGATACTGAATGAAAAGGCGACCTCGCTGGCACTTCGGAATTTCAGTTTCGAGAAAAAAAATATTCACAAAACTAGTTTTACAAAGATAATAACTAGCCTATCAATATATCACGTGTGACGAATGTTTTCCTTAAGCTAAGGCATGGATAAAACGACATTAGCAAAACGAGGCATTGGGGAAAATTTTGAGTCTGTTCTTGTTTAAGCAACGTTGTACGTTATTTTTTTATAACTTTCAATAAGTTCAGTTTATTTTCTCATTCAGATATCTAGTCACAATTACTTCTGAACACTTTTATCCTACTTAATCTACTATTTCCGATAAGCAAAGCGTACATTTTTCTTTAGCATATTTAACACTCATTGGGGCCCAGAAATTAAAGTTGATGTTTTCTCAGTCATTTTAACTCCAGCTTCGTATATACCCTAACCCAGGCTACCACAACACCCCGTCTGGTTACTCCGAAAAGCGCACATACACCGGCAACATACATGACACACACTAAAGTGCCAAAGAGTGCGTGCAATTACATGTATGATGTATCCTATAGCGATGCACGACCCGCCAATCAATCTGTTCGTCCGCTCACGAGACTAGTAGCCGCATATCAAAACGGAAATGTTTAAAAGCGTTAGGAATCGTAAGATTTGCATTCCACAGCCATACGGATAGCTTTTCATTACCCGGATTAGCACCCAAAAAAGTCGTCGTCGGATATTTGTTGTTTATGGAGCCCACAACAATCGTTACACATCCAAAATTAGGAAATATACAACCACAGTGTTGAGAAATGTATATCTGTATAATCATTCATAAACATACAAAGAGTGCAAATTAATAGATCATTTTAAATTAATAAGATTTTTTGTGATGAAAGTAAGACTCAATGTACTTACGGGAGAGGCGGCGAGGAGATTAATGACAAGACACGTCATGATTACGTTTCACTTGAATTAAATACATTACGAGTTGGAAAAAAATGGAAATCGGGGTAGTTGTATACAAGCATACGCCGTTTCCCCCTCCCTCTCCTTTCTCCTCCTCCCCTCTTCTCTCGCACGTCTCTCTCGCATTTTTTCAAAGATCCATTTATTGTGCAGTCGTGAGTGAGTGAGTGAATGAGAGAGAGGGAGCGCTGATGAAGGGGAGGAGGTGGTTGTAGGTTGCAAATGTAATTATAATCGGACGGTCTCCATTTTAAAACATTCTTTCATGCGGGGCGACTGCGTTCCCGTGCACACAGCGGTGACCAATTTGTAGAGTTCGGGGAGAAGCATTGACACCTCCTGCTGTTTTCCCCAGTTTTTAAGCTTTTCGCACCAAACGATTGCTTTATTAGTTACGTTAATGTGCAAGGTTGACCGACAACGGCGTCGTAGTATAGGAAAACTTTTTCGTAGCCGAAATAATATAAAAAACAGTCCAGCGTCTTAATCAGTGGTCCGTACTTTGTCCGCCCACGATTTAAAAACACGTCTACGATACGAGTTTTTAAGCTAAAAAAAAAAAAAGAGTAGTCTACATGAAGTTGTTTTCATTCGGAAGTTTGGGGAAAAAGTTTCTGGTAGGACTCCCCTTGTACCCAACTGAATAGGACGAACGAGAGTAAGCGGTTAGAGCGACTCGCGCAGGTGCAGTACTTCGAGCCGGTCGTAAGAACTAGCGTCCACTTGTCCACATGTATATGAAAAGGCAAGCACCGGCTATAAACCATAATTACACACGACTGCTATATTTTCTTTTCGGTAGTAAACGTGTGTGGTGGTGGTGGTGAGGTTCAGTTTAAGTCTATAAGTCAGAATTGATGGTCTTAGCTACAGCACTGTCTGTGACATGAGATTTTCTCTCAGAGTTTTCTCTGTGCCATTTGGCGAACCCAAATCATGACATGATGCTCTAAAATGGACACCTGATTAATAAGTCATTATTCCGTCTCAATCCGGCAAGAAATAAACAGGAAATATGTACCTTATAGAGGGAGCATCAGTTAGCAAAACACGTTTAGCATTTGTTTTTTTTTATTATTATTATTGTTTCAGATATATTTTATGACTATTTGATGTTATTACATTCATGCACACAGTGCAGTTTTGGGTGTGAGAGAATGCATTTGTGCATGGTTAGTCTATCTTGTTTCAGTCTTAATGCCTGTGCATTTTTGTATGTGTGTATGGGTTGTGTCTGATACAGTAGCTTCATCGCCCGCCCCTGACGCTTTGATTGTTTTTTTTACGCCGCAGCAGAAATGCACCAATTAATATGCAGAGAGTGAGTGAGACAGAGACAAAAAAAAACAACAACAACAAAAAAAAAAAAACCCATGCAGGCAGGGGGGAGAGATGACATGGAGAGAAAGAGCGAGGGAAGGAAGGGGAAGATGAGATATGAAATGAGAGATGATGAAAAACAAGGGGGAAAGAGAAAGAGATTGAGCGACATGGAAATGTAGGGCCTATAGAAAAAAAAATGGAGACTGATAAATAGGAGAGAAAAGAACGAGAAGGAGAGAAAGAGGGAGGGTGTAACAGGAGGGGATCAATATGTACATATTTAGTGGAAGATAGAGAGATGGAGGATCGATCGGGAGGGGTAGAGGATGGAGGTGTGTTGGGAGAGGAGGGAGAGAAAGAGGGATGAGCAGAGGGGTGGAGTGATGTGGCAGGGGCTGCTGTCTCTTTGTCGCAGTGTCAGGGTATTGATACTGTAGCATCGCCATGACAATAGGCACCGTGGCGACGGCCATGACGACGCTGGGGAGCACAATGCAGCCACAATACCGAGGGCACTGAGGCATCACATATAGCGGAGTGAGATCGAGAGAGTGATCCAGAGAGAGATAGAGAGAGAGAGTCATAGAGATGAAGAGAAAGACAGAATTACGAGAGATCGAGAGAGATAGAAAGGAGGGTCAGCAGGTGCCTGTATGTGATTTCAGAGAAAGATACACGACAAAATGTTATCCACAGTAGTGATCTCACAACACTTTAACAAATCATATATTCCCACCATGAAGTCTTGTCTCCCATGGTTCATTTCACTCAAGACATTTTGGTTCCAAGATGCGGGAGGAGTGACACATTTCAGTGAGCCACACTCAAGCCTATTTGTAGTGTACTTTAAAAACTACACGATGTATTAATGGTGTATTTCCTACCAAGCGTCACTTATTCATTTGCCTTGTTTTTTCTCCCCTTAGCACCATGCATGTGGCAGGCAGGTTCCCGAGGAGACAAACGGCTGCTTGTCAGCCCAGAAGTCAGTCAAAGTGACCAGCCCCCTTTCCCCCCACTATGATCTATAGTCGGGCTCGACTCCCCTCTCCGTACCCCTTCCCTCCTTAATATGATGTAAAAAGCTAATCGCATGCAAATGTCTGTTGTCCCGGTAACGGGGCCGAAAAATCCCTTTGATGTTTCACCCGGCTCATTCTCTCCACGTTTCTCTTTGTTCTCCCGAGTCTCTCTGCTTTGTCAACATACCCCTCTACACCCCTGGCTTGTTCTGTTCCTACTCTCCTTTCTCCATCTTCGCTCCTCTCCGTCCATCTCGCCTGTCTCTCGCTCTTTGTCCCTCCACTCTGTCTCTCTCTCTCTCTCTCTCTCTCTCTCTCTTCATCGTTCTACGTACATCTCTCTCTTCTTCCGCCTCCCACTTCTCTTTCTCTCTAACCTTTGCTCTACACCTCCTTTTTTATGTGGTTTTTTTTTCCTCTCTTTTGGCTCCCTTCTCTCCTACTTTGGCTTTGCTCACGTGCTCTTCAGCTTTACAAGCAGAAAAAGAAAAGAAAAAAAAAAAAGACCCCAGCTCTCGAACATACCCCTTTTATCTCTTTCTTTTTCTCTCTCCTTTTCCCAGTCTGCTGCATCCCCCTTTCACTCTGCACCTCCTCCATACTGTTGTCTCTCCCGTTCTTTCACTCTTGTTCTCCGTCTCCCCTCTCTGTGCCCCCTCTGTCTGAGCTCTCTCGCTGTCATTACCCATCATGCTGTCTTCTGCCTGGTCTCTCTTTCTGTCTCCCTCTCCTTCCCTGCACTGTCTCTCTTCCTACCCCTTGCTGTTTCTCACTGTGCTCTATGTGCCCCCCCCCTCCCCCCCCTTCAACTATCTGATCCCCTCCATTGGTCACTGAGCCGCTGCCATTTTCAGTGTGTCAGTAATGTTGTCAAGTGTGTATCCCATAATGCCTGGTGCTTTAGTGCAGCAATATGTGATAGATGTCATTAGTCTCCTTCACTAAAATGGCTGCAACAAACAGTGTTGTCATTGCTGTCCAGTTTTAATTCTCATGGGGGGGGGGGGGGTCAGAATATTACAAAAACAATGATCAGTACAAAGTTAATGTAGTACAACATAGCATGTATCCATTCAAACATTAATACTAATGTAAAATAAGAGGCTGTACGTTAGAAAAAAAAAATGTAAACATCAATATGAAAAAAAGAGTTTAAAAGCACAGAAGCTTAGAAAAGCACATTGTTTCCTTGGTAAGTGCTTCTATTTACATTGAAAACTATGAATCATGCCAAGGTATTTATAGTTATGAAGAGAGAGCTGCTGTAAATACACTGAATTGAACGCAACTTCCCACTGTGGAAAGCATGTTTGGACTGAGTTTGTTGTTGACTCTTAATGTAGCTCGTATGCGCGCACGCACACACACTCACACACAAACATAAAACAACACAAAGTCATATTATATGATTTTATATTTTTTGCCTTTTTCTCATCTTATACATTGCGATATTTTAGCCAAGATATATGATTTGGCTTCGATAAAGTCCGTACGTCTGGGCTTAACAAACGCTGTAATAAATGATATTTGTCAAAACGGGGGATGGATTGATTGTTCCAAAGTGGATCAGAAGTGTCATAGTTAATGATCTAAGAAACTGGAAAAGTCCTGGAATCTTGGGCTAGGCTAGATCAAGGCTGCAGAAGGTCTAATGGAACGTAATATAAGATAGGAGTGCAGGGCTCACCAATTACATAACACAAAGCATAAAGCATAATGTCTAAGCATTTTGTCTTATGCAAACCATCTTTGTATTTGGCTGGTGGAGCTACCATGGCGATCAAAGCCAGCTGGATTTTAATGCAACTCACAGACAGGGAGAGGAGGAAAAAATCTCCTTTTCACACAGTGAGAAAAAGGCAGAGAGAAAGAGAGAGAGAGAGAGAGAGAGACGCACACATGATGACACAATCAGAGCCGTGTGGAGAAATTTGTTCAACTCTGGAGAGTTTACTCAGCTTCAACTCCAAGAGACTCCAGGCAAAATCGTGGATTTAAAAGCTAACATGATAGTTTTAAGTGTCAGCACTCAACTAGCTTATGTTTAGAGCAAGATATAAATGTTGTCCAATGTGTTTTGTCTTTTAAGAAGAAAAGTGTCCCTGAAATATATA
>JAOYMR010000005.1:13029212-13045911 GCA_025802075.1 Tenebrosternarchus preto
CTAGGTCTCATAGTAACCAATAACCAGTAACGAGGTGCAGTAACGTTTCCTAGTAACCAATAACCAGTAACGAGGTGTATCTAGGTCTCATAGTAACCAATAACCAGTAACGAGGTGCAGTAACGTTTCCTAGTAACCAATAACCAGTAACGAGGTGCAGTAACGTTTCCTAGTAACCAATAACCAGTAACGAGGTGCAGCAAGGTCTCATCGTCACCAATAAAGCCATTTGCTTTTCGCAGTCCTGGAGAAGGTGTTACACGGCCCTTTGCGCAAAAGCAAATGTAAGAAGCACAATTTATGCTGTACATATGTGGTGTGTGTGTGTGTGTGAGAATGTCCATGCACATCAAGTGATGTCGAGACACCCATTGTTTGTACAGGTTTTTTTTTTCATCTCTCTCTCTCTCTCTCTCTCTCTTTCTTTCCCATCCCTCCCCTCTTCCTTTCCAATGTGGAAAATGCAGCATCATCCCAACCACCACCATGGCTCTCCAAGTCTCCCAAAATAAAGCAGGGCCTCTTTCTCTCTCCCTCCCTCTTTCACACACTTTGCCAAACTGCTCCACCCTGTCCCACACACCAAACACTGCCTTCATCATTATAAAGAGCTTTACTTTCTCTCTGTTAATTCAAACCATCTCCAGGCTTCCTCCCCGTTTACATACCAACCGCTTTTCCTTACCTTTAGTCACTATGATTAAACAGCACCTATTTGAGTTGAGTTTTATCACTATGGTTTAGTGTATTTCTGCAAGTTCACCCATACACAAGACCCTGCACAAACATCCAGCAGGACTACAGCCTGTCTAACATCCTCAGACCATAATACCGTCTTGTTCCTGCCTACTTATCAAACTCCAGACTGGCAGGAACTTTGACATGCTTAATGTTTTGTTTCTTTCCTGAACTTTCTACTACATAGTGCTTCTTTTTTTTCCCCCGAGTGACTTAACTGTTAACTTAAATCTCTTTCAAAACCCTTAGCACGAAGAGGCAACATCTACTCAAGCTTGGTGTAATCAGACACACTCCCCTTAGTTAAAATTAGAAGTATAACATTACTACATCTCAGCGCATTCTCATTTTTCTAACTTTTGTCTGTCACACGTATTAGTTTTAAGGTTCTCTATTTTACTAATACATAGAATTATTTTACTAATGTATAATAAGGGCTAGAACGAAATGACTTTGCGAAACTTTACATTTACTAAAATGTAAGTACATGTGTGCAATATAAACGACGTATCTACAAAAAAGAAATACATCTACATCAAACCATTTCAAAAGTTTGCCCGTTTAACATGGTTAACCTGTGTAAAAGTCATCTAATAAATAAATAAAAACGAAAGAAGCGAATAACATGCCAAGTTATCGCCCCTTAATTAAAAGCACTTCTTAAACGGTCAGTGAACTGCATCAGTAGGCAGCGTTGCAGAAATCCCCTGTCGGAATCTGCTCTAGTGACAGGGGGAATTCCCGAACCCAACCCTCACCTAAATCCACATTCCGAGTCGTAAAATAAATTTCTTGAGACAAGAACAGGAAGCGGTCCGTTTATCAGATACCTGTTAAGACGGTTTAATGGAAGCGCACGCTTGAAAACAAGTAGCCTACTGTTCAATGCAAAAACAAAACTGTTATGCAAATTGTTCAATTTTAACCCAGAGTGGGTCAAATGTGCTCATTGTAGACAGGAAACTGTCGAAAGTGGCATAACTGGGAACTTACCATGATATAGTTCGACCGTCGCGACTGACTACATTGCCGTTAATTCTTCTTTCTCTCGTTAATATCCACAATCTAGTCATGCACACCAACCAATCTGGTCAGTGTCAGTTAGCCACGCGTTTTTATAAAAAGGAGAAACTGAGATTATTGGGAGACATCATTTGTCGTCTTTGCCGCGCTTCCCTAACCGCTACTTCTTTAGAGCGCCACGAGAGAGGCATTTTTTCCTTGTTGCCGATCTCAGCCCTTCTGCCCCTCCCTCTCCTTTTATAACAGGGACGCTACAGTCCCCCTCGCAACCGCTACTCAACCTTTCCAATATTTCTCCCCCAGCAGTATAAATGCATCCTGAAAAACGGACTGTTTTTCCTTTACACGCACACACTGAAACACACACGCGCACAGTCTAACGCGCTTGTGCTCTAACCCACATGTGCGTTTTCAATTTAACTTTTAAAACTAGATATACAACTATTAAATTGAACCCTTGCATTGGCTTCCGTAGGTACTTGGGGGTATTTTAGTTTTTCCTCAAAACCCTGAGTTTTGTGTTAAACAGCAAAATGTCCATAAAATACAAATATTTTGTATCATGCTTTTATCACTACAAAAAATTATATCCCCAACACACATTCCTCTACATGAAAACGCGCACACAAACACTAAACACTTGTTGTTTATACAGATCGTCATTTAATACATCAGAACACATTACTGTATTACAAATATGTACTTTAGCAGACCACAATACGTCATTAATTGCGACGCCTAGATCTTACCCAGTTAACCCAGTTAACCCAGTTACTCTCGCATCAGCCCCGAGATAATGGCTACATTTTTAACGACCACCTTTCTTACTACGTGTTTGTCCACAACAGGAAAAGGTCAAGGTCCAGTACACAAATACCTGATTTTTTTTTTTCTGAAGAACAACTACTGAATCTGATCACCCGTTAAAGACTTGAGTAAATAATCGTCGCAGTAAATAAAGAAATAAATAAAAAATTGTGCAATGGCGACATCTGATGTTCGCAATATCTATAACCATCACTTTAAAAATGCATGAGAAATAGCAACATAAAACAAAATAGCAAAGGGTTATTTCACATTGATGGCTCTGCACCAACTGCTGGCAATTCCCTGAAGGCTCTTCCACATCCACTGTGGGTCTGAATAAATGGTTCTATATAATTTGCAGTTGTTTATGAGCACGTCCATGCGTCTAATTTAGAAGGTTTCCGCTGGAAGCCAACCTCGCTATTTAGAAAGTTTAGATTTAGGTGGACGCATATATTTGACGTGCATTCTCTTTAGATTATTGAGAAAATGTTGTCATTGCCCTTAATGATACTTTGCATCATGTAACAGACAAAATTAGTGATCAGAATTTAAATGAATATATATATATATGAATTTATCTTGGGCATAACTCAATTATTAATGATGTCCAACAATATAACTTAGTTATTAATATAATCCTACATGCTGTACTACTTTAATTTATTTTTTTAAGTATATAGATTGATTTGGCCTGCATGAATGAGCACTGGAATCTTACATAATCACCAGCCTTCAAAAAGCCTATAGAGTCAACAAAATCTTTTAAAAATGCTCATCAACAGAGATCAGAATGGAAAACAGCCCAAATCTGCTAATAAAAATCATTAATGTATTGTGATTATGTATTACTTTTCAACTAAGGGAAATAGATTTAATCTTAAATTATTTTAGTAAATGGGAAGAACGGATAATGCAGCAAAGATGGATTGTCCCAGCCGTTGTTGGAAATACCAATATATACCAATTAGTGGAAAAGAACGAGTGCTTCATTTCCACAGGGTACAACATTGAAGCTAATAAAAAGGATTTGAAATCATAAGCAGCTTTGTTTTACACCCAGTGTGTCATTGTGAATAAATGCAAAGCTGGCCTCCATAGCCAGTTAGACAAGGGCTCGCTTAAGTGAACACTGTGCGCTCATTTGGCCTCATCCAGGTACATTAAACTATGACCAGTGATGGTTTCATTCATCATAAGCACTTTTAGATGTTAGGGATGTAATATTTAGCAACACCAGTTGTAGATCAAAGGTGCTGGGAGTGTTATGACTTTTTTTTAATACTAATAAAGTTATCAAGACATTTTTTGTTTGTTTTCTGTATTTCCGCTTTGCTCGAGGAACAGACGAGGTGTTGATAAGGTGCACCTTGGGTCACGTTTCATAGCAGTTTAGCCTCTTTGTCTGCTGTAGCAGCTCTGGATTAATTAAGTCCGTCATAAGACATACAGGAAAGGAGAGCCGCTCCCTCCCCAGTACTAAAAGTCCAGGCCTGACCTCAAATGTAGTCCAATCATCCATACACACCACATTGTTTTGTGAGTTCCAGGAGTGCAGTGAAAACAACCCGCCGTATGTTACACTGTCACACTGCGTTGGAATGGGACCAGAGCATATTACAGCATCGGATAACATCTTCACTAATTTACACACCCCTATAATAAAGAGCTTTTAATTATGCTGTACTGGTATAATTACAACAAAGCGGAATTGATAACACGGCTAAACATACTGTCGGAACAACTGTGTGCAGGTGAGAATAGAAGAGTAATAACATCGATGGAATTTAGCTGACACTTCATGTTAGTAATTAATATATTAATATATATACAATATCGCTGTTATATATCCATGTTATTATATATCTGTAAAAAGGGTAGTTGATTAGTTGTGTGTGTTTGTGTTGCACTGAAACAAGAAATAGAATCTTACACAGAAGTTAGTTATCATTTTGGCAATATTTAGATTTTTACTGATATAAATAAATCATGATTTCTACACCATACACTCTGCCCACTTTGACTAGTGATATTACTGCACTCTTACATTCACCCCTGTAGGTAAAACTGAACTACAGTGGAATGGGAAAATTTACCAGTCCTTATACAGAAGATATACTGACAGAAATAATGCCAACAGGTAATAAATTTAAAAAGTAGCAAATTGGATACGTTGTGCCTGTGACAGCCCAGACTATCAGAGCAGTTTGTTTATACTGTAGAAATGATCTGGCCTTACTTAAAATGCTATTCTTACTAACTAATAACACAGAGGCAGGGTATGCTGTGTAATTATTCTGGATAGGGTAGAACAATTGGACACCCTATACTGTAAAGGATAATGAACTGAGTGGATGGAGCCACTCCTCCATCTTAGTTGTCACAGCACCATGTGCCTCCATCACCACTGGGACAGTCTTGGTATTAATCCTCAAAAATTCTCACCACTTCTTCTTCCAGTTCCTGGTAGTTTTCCATCTTTTTCATATTCCGTCCATCGCATATTTCCGTCAGTTGTGAAGGCCACATTTATTACTATTTGCTGTTTTCTGCTTCTTATCTGCCTAGTTCTACACAAGTTTATCCGTGTGGAACTGGAGGCCCCAGTGGATCTTAGCTTTCTTGTTCTCCACCACTTGGTGGTTCCTCCCATTCAGACCATATCTTAATCTCTCTATATATTCCTAAATAAGATCCCTGCCACTTGGTTGTTTCTCTCAGTGCATCCTTCACCTGTCAGCATCTTGCATCATGCTACTAGATGCTGGTTTAACCGAGGCTGATTTGATAGACTTATATCAGCCATCCCTGCTATTTATCGATGGAACACTCCATGGTACTTTCTTATCCTGCTTTGGCACCTTCTTTGCTTCCATGGTGAGCACGTCTCCATCATTACCTTATCCTTCGGTCATTGATTGGATAGATTCATGGGAGTTTTGTGTCTCACTACATATAGTGGATCTTACACCTCCTTCCCACTGGATCGAGAGTTTTCTGTCCATTACATTAGCAGATTTCTTCCCTTGACCATTTTATTGCGCTTGAAGAGGCATTAGGATTTTACGTCTACGTATTTAGAGCTTTGTTCTTATTGTTCTCCTTCAGCTGATTCTTGAATGCCAGACTTTACCCTATAAAAGGTATTTAAACATTGCTGTGCTTCCTGTTTGGTGGCAAAATTGCAACACGTTGGTTCCATGAGTCAGGGAGAAAGCATGCGTGATAACTAGGGTGAATAAGATGGGTGAATGGCAACCCTTCCACCAACAATAGTTTCACCATTTAACACGAGATAATGAGGTAAGACAAAACGTGGATTAATAGACCAAGGTCTACACGCCCGTTTCTAAAAGCAGCAATAAGCTTATAATGACTAGTTTAGCATGTAGACAAAACTGTTCAATTACCACCTTTTGTAAAACCGTGGTACAGCGCTTTAACAGTTCAGACATGAACAGCCTTGATTATGAAAGTGAAAAAGTAACTTTTAAAGTGCTTAGAGATGAAATGCAGAGCAGCAGCCCAAGGGCATTTCTAGTATAACGCTTTAACACGTTTGGCATAAACATAGACTAGTGCTGGCTCACAATGAAATCCATTTAAGCTAAACTGAAGTATGTCGGTATGTATAGTTGAAGCATCGGGTTGTCAGCTAACTGGTTGGGTCTTGTGTGTTGCACTCAGATATCCATGCAGTATTTCATTGGTTAGTCGAACCCATTATCTGGACTGATTGTTTCAGACTGAAAGTCAGCTGACCTTTACCTCTACTGCCAGTCGTCCAACTAAAAATGCATTTTCATTTGGTCCTGACAAAGGGAGCCGAACACTCTTAGTGTTCTCTTTTGTTTAACCACATGCCTTCCATTTTAGAAAGTACTATGACAAAATGAAATGTAAAAATAAAGTTGCAGTCCAAAGCCTGTACATGTTCACAGGCTTCCATCTCTTCTTTCAGACATAAATAACACTACACTGAATAAAAAATAAAGCTAAAATTAAATAAAGCTTCTGCATACGAGTCGAGACTTTTTGGACTCAAAATCTACCACAGTTTGACCATGGAAGGTACGTATGAATCATGCATAAAAATCTTAGCTCTGCATACTGCCTTGTCTAACAGGTTTGTCTCCTTGTGATTCCTCAGACTCTTCTTCTTCTTCTTCTTCTTCCTCCTCCTCCTCCTCGTCATCTTCCTCCTCTTCCTCAGCATCATCCATGATCATCTGCAGCTGCTCTTTGATCTTTTTCAGTTCGTGTAGTCCGTCCTGCAGCTCCTTGCATACCTCCCTGATTTTGGCGGCGAACTCCGTCTTGGCCCCCTTGCGGAGCTCCATGGAGTCCTTGGCCAGGAAAAAGACATCCAGAGCCAGGAAGAGGCCGGACATCACCCCGCTGGCGACAGTGATGGCCTGGGCGGCTCTGGCTGCCCCGCCAGCCGCGCCGAGCACTTGCACGGTGCTGATGAGGCTCTCGGCGTTGACGAACAGCGCCTTGCCCGCCCGGCCGCCCTCCTTCATAACGTGCTTCACGCTTCGGTTCATGGCACGTTTGGAGATGCTATCCACATACTGCTCAAAGTTCCACTCCTCCAGAGTCTCCATGCCTGCCTGAGGGAGCGAGACAGATGGAGAGAGTACGAGGAAATTGAATGAGACGGGAATGACAGAATAAGAAGCGTCAGATATGGTTAGTAAATCAGAAAAATTGTTAATTACATTTTTTTTTTGTTTAAGAAAGCCAAAAAAGGTACACATATCTAAAGTTTAAAAATAATTTAATGTAATGAGTTCACAGTGTGGCTCTAAAAGCAAGAGTACATGGTACATGTCCATGTTTGTTCATACTACAAACCCATGTTGTGATGGCAACAGGGTTAATTTTTTGGTCAGGTTTACAATACTGTCGAATTCCAAAAGCCTGATTGGGCTTTTAACCAAAACACACCATATGAAATATCCATTACCTGCAGAAACTGGAGACATTCTTTAATGTCTTTGATCTCCTCTTGGTAACTAAGGATAATCTGCTCCACTTTTGCCCTGTCTGTTCTCGAGTGCATCGTGTCCGTAATGTTCGCAGAGGCTGACGTGACGCCCCCCGCTGTGGCCACGCCCACTCCCACCGCCGTTACAATCAGTGACGTTCCGAATGTAAACGGCGCCAGCGCCAAGCCGGTGATGGTGGTGATGCTGCCGGCCACGCTGGCCAGCCCTCCCCCAATGCTGGCCGTCACGGTTTTCTTATGGAAGCTGTCTGCTGCATCGGCCAACTCTCGAAGTTCGTGAATGCGCTGATGCAGTGGCGCCTCCCGCTGGTTAAATAAATAAACAAACAAACGGGCGGCCATGAAGACACGGTCAGCGGCTGCTTCTATTGCTCTGAGAGAGAGACAGGACAAGAGAGAGACGGGACAAGAGAGAGACAGTGACGTACAACAGCAACGCTCCAACATGTTTGCAATGTTACAGAAAAATAAAAAGTTAACGATAAGGTTCTAATGTTCTTTAAGGTTCTTTACTGTTCTGCATCTTCATCCTCAAAGTTTGTAGAGTCATTCCATTCATTCCATCCTGAAGCAGGAAAAAAAAACCCAAAACATGTCATCCACATATTGGCAGCTAAACACACATCCAAGAAACAGGCCTTCATCCACACCATACCTTCCACAGCTTGCCACCAATCCAACAAACAATCTTCATCCTGTGAAGGTCAAACACAAAAACCCATACATCTTTACATCTAGACATTACTTTATTTAAACATATTCTCTCTCTCTCTCTCACACACGCGCACCCTGAGCGTGTTTATAATGTAACTAAATGGTAATAATGGTGTTACATACATCACTTTGTGATGGACTGCCTTCACCAGGTACTGGCACTTCTGCCAAAGCAGGAATCTCAACAGAGTCCTTCTGTTAAGAAAAAATGCATTTTCACACAGTTATAAGTTCATTTTAACTCGTCAGCAAGGTTTTCTAACTAGGCTTAAAATGTCTGTTGTCATGTCAGATCATGAGGTATGGCTCCACCTGTTACAGATCTCCGAGTCATATTGATACAGGAACTTATTTCAAACGATACTACGGGAGCCCAGAAAATGTCAACAAACATTTCATAATTTAGCCATATTAATTACTGGAATAGATTCCAAGACTCACAATGAACCACCTGAAGCACAAAATATTTAATTTACTATTAATCTGAACAGTTTACATTCCTTATCTTCTAGAATAAATCTCTACAAAACAAATGCTTAAAAATCAGTTATGAAAAATCTGACACCACAATCAACCAGCAGAGGGCAGAATCCGCAACTTAAAAGATATGAATGTAAAAAATGAATTCAGCTTTAAATAAACAGGTCAGATCTGGATTATGAAATATATTAAAGAAAATATAAAGACAATAAAAAAAAAGCAGATTTTGATCTTTGTGTATGCATGTATACACATACACACATCAAATACACAAACATACTATGTGCACAAAAGAACTGGGACATCTTTTGCACTTTTATATATAGTTATAACTATATATATAGAACTTTAGTACTTGTATATATTTTTCTGTAAATAACAAGCTCACATAGCATTTTTGATAGAAATTTGGAGCATTGTATTAAATGCATTATAAATTTGGTGCAATCTGTTAAGAGGTCCTGTGAAAATCTCTCTCATGTAGGAAATGCCATGGAATATGGAGAAGAAACCTTGAAATGGTCCCATTCAAAGCCAAGCACCTTGGGAGAGCCTGGTTCATTGGGGGTAGTGGAAGTTAGCATATCTTCCTAGAAAATAAAATGTATGCACACAAAATAGAAGCAACCCTATAGCATCTGCATTTTAGCAGTCATGCAAGCATGCCCATACACACACACACACACACACACAGTACCTTTCATATGTCCCATTTTTAAAGCAAACATGGCAAACACTGAATCATACCCATCACTGACAAAAGACTATTAATGGAACTTTAGAATGTGTTTTTATTTAATCTCCACCTAGTTGAGATTCAACAAGAAACACACACCTAGACCCAAAGAGAAACACTAAAAGACTTTGAACATGGCATATTTTTAAAACAACAGTATAAAGACTGATTACCCTGTATGAAATCTATAAAAATTAGCCATTCACTACCTGATTTCTCAGTTTTAGCATATCAACCTCCTGTGTCACAGCAGGATTCTGAAATATACACACACATACACACAGTTCACATACAGCTGCTCTTGCCCAGAAAGTGCTTTGTTGACACTTAACATAGGCATTAAACCCCTACACAGCGAGTTCAAGGACACCTACAGCATAACCAGAGAATGTATGAAAACGTAGAGATCCTCAACTCCCTCACAAACCTGTATTACCTGCTTGCTCTCATCTGTGTTTCTGGTGTGATCACCTCCACTCTGGCTCTGAAAACAAAACAGAAGAGGAAAAACAACAAGCTTGAAAAGGAGGGTCAGATGCTGAAACAAACCTTTACTGCTGAGCACCGAGAACACATTCGAAGGTGCTGATGTCATTGAGCTGTCTGCGTGCGAGTTTGTGCGAGACTGCGAGTGCGAGTGAGCTTTTGTTGTATGCGAGAAGATGGCTTAAATGGATTAACTTTAAATCCCATAACTTCTCCAGGGTTCTACAACAAATAGTGACACAGGATTACCCAAAACTGTAAACCTTCATCAGAAATCAATGCAATTTCAGTGGCACTAAACCCCTAACGTTCAGCATTCAAATACATGTAATATTTGTGTTTAAACTGTCAGTTGCCAAAAAAGATGACAGGCTACTGCAATTTCTAATGAACTTTGTGACCTTCAGTTTTAGGTGTTGGAGTGTTGGAACTAAACTACAGGAGGGGAGATCTTTTATATATTGCACTGGAAGCGCTGGTAGCCACAATAAATGTAGGCTACGTTTATAATGTGTGTTTGTTCAACTTTCTATCTTTAAAACTGTGACACCAGCAGATTTTGAATTGTGTTTTTTTTTTCCATTCTTGAGAATGAATTGCACTTTTTGTCTGCTGTATCCAATCGCAGTGTAATGACGCAAATACGTTTGAAGGCCGATGATTTGCGATAACGTCCCTGTCTATAGCTCAGTGCGTGATCAACAGCTCTGGCACTTTTAGGCTTTAAAAAAAATAGAAAACGAATTAAAAAAAAAAAAAACTCTCGGTAAGTGTCTCGTGTCTACCCAGAGCAGCACGAGAACCGAGTGTGCCAGCATTAACGTTACAACAGAAGTTAGCAGCAAGCTAACCACCTTCATACCCGTGAGTCTCCCGCAGCGTAGAAATAGGTAGGAATACTTTAATTGTATCGTCAGGTACTGGGTTTATGGTTGTTATTGTATCGGCTTGGTTTGGTCTTGCAGCTGTATATTATTGTTATTGTCTTTATGGCTCAGTATTGTTATGCTGAGGCTGCTAAATTATTGAGGAGTTCACACGTTTCTCTGGACTGAATTAAATATGAACAAAATGTATACATCTAAATGATAATACGCGATATATAATGTACAATAATATAGTATATTGTAGCCTAAAATTTAGCTAATTCCTCCTGTTTGAAATGGTAGGATAAACGGAGTTTATACGGTAGGTTAATCCAAGAGTTTTGTGATGGTGTTGTATCGGTCACGTGCAAAAAAAAAAAGAAAAATAAAACGCCTGAATTTATCTGAAAAATTGACCTCAATCGGTCCGTCTCTTGCTCCTTCGGTAATCTTATAGTCTTATGTCCGTGCGTATCCTACGGTGGAGTGGGGGGGGGGGGGTCTAAATATAATCCTGCTCGAAACAGCTGGAAATGTAGTCTTCTGCTCTGAAATTCACCTGTACAGGTTCAGTTGGTTCATCCTCTCCACGTTTGCCACTGAGGGAAGACGTACTGCTTGATTCAGAGCTCTGGAAATAAAGAATGGGAGGGAGTCGAAGCAAAATACTAGGCGGTGGCATATGTATTATATTGTGTTATATGTATTATACTGTATTATATAATGTTCCACACAAACAAGCATGTATATGCCCAGTATTACACATGCACACCTCCATGCAGTGTAAAGAAGGTTCCTCTCTTCCAACCTGGGAGGGAAAAAACAGGTTCCCAACTTTACTCCTTAACAGCATACCTGTGCCATGCATATCGACTATGGGAAAATATTTTGCACACCTGTGTGGTTGTGGGTTTACCTGTGGGGATGACTTAAATGGGTTGAGCCTCTGAATAAACCCACTTATCACACCAGTGCTCTGAAAACACACATTTTACACAAGTCCTTCGATAAAGTTCATTTGGGCTGCCAAGACATGCTGATGTGTTTGTATTCGAAGCCTCCTCCTTAATTCTAGAAACTAATCTGATCACAGGATGTTTCCTGTCAGCGTTCACCATTAGCACTTCTGGGTGGAGCTAACACGCTAAAATAATTTCACGCTTCGAGGACGAAGATTATTACACAACGCAGAACCTTCAGTATGGTGGAAATGAAGCAGATAACCTCACCTGACTTGTCACAGTGCCATCTCTGCTTTCCCCAGTGATGGAAGGTTTACTCGTTAATAAGGAGCTCTAAACAAAGGGAAGAGTTTTCACAGCCACGATCTACAGCTCTATGCACATACAGTAGGCTAATCTTACCTTTAATAATACCACAAAAAAAAAACAAAAAAAAAAAAAAACAAACACAATATGCAAATGCAGATGTGCCCACACACACGTACCTCTGATGAAGAGTGCTGGACAGACGTCATTTCATTCTTCCCCTACATGTAAAACATACAAACACAAGTGTCCTGTTTGATTGTAAACAACAATTTTACTGTGAGCCATCAAAAACAAAAAACAAAAAAAAAAAAAACACCATTTTCAACTCGTATGACATATTACGTGGTAGGGATAAAACTGCGATACCCAGCTCAGTCATCCTTGATCTATGATTCAAATCCCGAATTCAGTTCAACGAGGGCATGGAAAATAGCAGAGAAGATGAAACAGGCAAGTTAGAACAGGAAAAAGTAATGAATCCTACCAAGCTTCAGCCCAACAGCACTGGCATCGCCCATTCCTGGTATTTAAGGGGGGGGGTTGCTAGGCCTCACAAACAGGCGTCGCTGTTCACATGCTCTGCCCCACGGGTACGACAGAAAAGCAGATCCCCACTGCCCACCGATTACGCCCCCCCGGCCCTCGGTTGATCGTCCGGCGGAAGACAGAGATGCCGGCAGCAGAGACGCTCTCGGCCGTCTCCCCACCGAGCAGTTTCTCTGGAGGAGGTAGAAACGGCGGTGCAGACGGAGTTGGACAGCGGAGCGTCGCCCTGCACCGCCACCAAAGTCTTCCCTTCCTGGCTGCTGTAAAGAAATACCCCTCTGGAGCCTGGACCCGCTATCTGACTCCGAGCGTGTGGTCACTGTGCTCTCGACGTTGGCCCCA
Organism: Tenebrosternarchus preto; assembly: GCA_025802075.1. Taxonomy (NCBI): domain Eukaryota; kingdom Metazoa; phylum Chordata; class Actinopteri; order Gymnotiformes; family Apteronotidae; genus Tenebrosternarchus; species Tenebrosternarchus preto. The sequence goes on from JAOYMR010000005.1 coordinate 13,042,233, forward strand.
TCACAGAAGACAATGCCAAAAGGGAAATGCTAATTTCTCTGCATTGTCATGCAGCCACACAGATTCAATGGCTGCCTTTGAGCTAGTCAGACCCAGATGTCATGTGGCAAACCGTCTCCTTTGCAACCTCTGGCTATGGACAGAGAGCAGCTGAGACTGAGAACTTCAGGCTCAGCTGTAGAGCAGATCTCCGTCTGGAGTTCTGGCCCTGGCTGTTAATGTCACGTACAGATGTTATGTTTACTGTTGCAGATTCCTGCTGCAGCCTGCTCAGTTTCACTCAGTTTCTGCTCTCAGAAACGAGCTCAAGGTCTGCTGTGGAGTGCTGCAATAGGTTGTGGTTAGTGGAATTAGCTTGTGTGCGTGTGTGTGTGTGTGTGTGTGTGTGCGCGCGCTACTGGAGGCATACGATGACATTAACATGCATCTGCTTTTTACTCAATTAAATGTTACATCAGCTAAAATCAGTGAAACACACTTTTTTTCTGGTTGATATTTCCAAGCCAAAAATGCTTTTCAACCGATTTTTCCTGCAAGCGCGCACACATACAAGAGCACCCAGCCCCGATGCTCCCTATGAACTACAATAAGTCTAGAACAATGCATGTGTATTGATGGCCGCTATGGATGCATGTTATTACCTTTGAGGAAGATTTGAATGGATTCACCATTTGGAGTATATTCACTGTCCCTGACTTCTGTAGATAATTCAAAACAGTGGTATATAAATAACTAAACAAACCACAATGCAGTGACTGATATTTGAGAGCAGGTATGATGAGGTATCCATAATGCTCTCCCTCTCTCCCTCTCACACACACACACACACACTTACCTGTTCTGTGGGCCTTGGTGGAACCACTGGAGCCTTTTCGTTTTGAAACATGTGCATCACAATCTACAGTAGCCTATCCAATATGCATGCACACACACACACACACACACACACACACACACACACACACACACACACCCACCACATACTGTTACAAGTACACTTAAGTATAAGCATCAAATATAATGGTTTCCTCTGGAAGATTACAGTAGCTTTATACCCTCCTGGAGTCTAATAAGTACTTCTCTGAGAGTGATAGCACGGTGCTGTTTCTCACCAAGACGTTTTTCCTTTACCTTAATGGTGTACAATGAAAAAAGCAGCACTCAAACTGCCAGTAATAAACTGCCATGACTTCGGCAAACCTGGCTAGCTAAAATGTTAAAAGACGACGCGTTTTATTTAAATCCCATATAAGCAAACGTTACATGTAATTGACAGTTACATTACACTATTCGTCATCTAGGATACATTACGTCATACGCTACTAAAAACGCAAACACACGCAAGTTAACAATTAGTCTTACATAATTAAAACACTCGTGACGATTAAAAGCAAGACCGGTCAATTGTTTCGACGATATAAAAACGTATAGCAATGAAACGCAAGACCATTCGCAAATACGTGTAGCGCATACTGGCGATTTGCAGGTAAAACTTTGAAGGGCGTTTTATCCGCAGGTAATCCACCTGGTGTACCAGCCGTGCGTGATCAAGGTCAGTCACCACCTTGGGCTGATTGGGAAGAAGTGGACTTGTACAGCAGGGTTGAATATTAACTCGCCGTTTCATTTTTTTAAACTTCTGTTTTCGTGCCAACTTGTTTCACAAAGTTCCGCGGAACTAGCCTTTACTTCTAAAACAGACAAACTACGAGTGTTTGTGCAACTCTGAAACTACTCATTTACTGTAAGTGTTTAACTGTATTCCCGTTGTATAAACTACAGACAAATATCGTGGTTTCGGTGCGTCGTTTTTGTTTTGCCGAATTCTTATTAGGTCTGCTTCAGAACCTGTCAAAAAGTTCTTGTCCTGTCATGTTTCCACTTGAAACGAAAACGTAGACCAACAGTTACAATCGTAAAAGTCATACCGCTATTTTACAATTTTACGTAGACTAAAATAATAAAAATACCCAAACCTACCTAGTAATATGATAGAAATATGTAGCCTTGTTGGAACCGAGGAAGTTTCTGTTGAGGGCTTCCCCTCTTTTTTTAGTATGCAACGAATCAGTGGGAGTGAAAACACGGGCCTCTTTACGTCACTTCTGTTCCCAATGCCTAGACTACAGGATATGGCACAACTGTAGCCAATAATAATAATAATAATAATAATAATAATAATAATGTTGACGTTCACGTGCAGATTTTCACTTCGGAGTAACAGTTGAATCTTCACATGCCACGCCCAAGACAAAAATGGTAAATACAGAAAATACTCTAAAATAGAAACAGGCATTTACTGTTCTTAGACATTTAAAAGATAACTTTATTGCCTAATAATACTTAAACGTAAGACATGCATAACATTTTCTGAAATAAAAATTAGATTTACATTAAATTAGACTAGGTGCACAAGCAGAAAAAACGTGTAAGGCATCTTAATAAAGGCTTAACACTTCATGATAGTGTAGACTGTTCGAAGATGGAATAGAAGATTGAAGATGGAAGACTGTAAGGAGTTTAAAATAACATCGTTTGAGTGCTGTGCTTTGTGCACTCTAGATGCGCGTGCAAACATGACAGCATTTGTTATGGCCAACCTTAAAAGGATTACTACTCAATCTGCTTTCAGTTCATCAGTCTCTGATTTCATACCAACCACCATTAAAATGTAATGATTAGCAAGATGATGCAATATTAAAAACAAACAAACAAAAAAACAAACAACGATCAACCGTGTAAGGAGTTCTCACACTGTGGAAGTGATCATTCAAAAGGAGTGGCCTGCTGATTTAAGAAGCCAGGAGTACCACCAGACACCCATCCAAGAGAACATGTGACGTGTTCAACAACCAAAAACAATGAAAGTTATGGTTTAAACATTCATGTGTATGTGATAATTATGCTAATCATCTGCCTATGTATAACCACCGCGCGCGCGCGCACACACAGGAAAGTTGTACTGTTAACCTAGACTACAAATCAAATAAGATTCTCTTCTATACTGATTAAATCAGATTTCTTTAGGCAAGACGTCATGTTTACCAGCCATACCTTTCTGCAATCTTTGTAGTGGCCAGTCCTGCACAGTCTCCATGCAAAACGCCTCCACACAATTCGAATTTGGTAGCTCCGTCCAAAAAAAACGTCCATCCAAAACCCTAAACGTGTCCGGTAGCATCCATCAGCTGCTCCCTTATGGAGTTGAGCTCGACCAAGCCTTCTTGCAGCCGTTTGGCCAGCAGTCTCACTCGTGCCGTCAGCTCCTTCTTGCAGGCCTTTTTCAGCTCGCGAGAGTCCTTGGTGAAGTACTTATCCATACCTTTGCACTCGCTGTTCATGGCCGCCGTCGCCCTGTTCATTATCTCCTCGGCACGCTCCACCGGCTCGGCGACCAGGCTGATGGTCTGCAGCGCTCGCCGCACCTCCCAGTCGCCGGTGTAGTAGTTGTTACGGTGCAAAAGCGGATGGCGGCGCATCCGGCGGACGCCCTCGGCAACGAAGCTCAGGCAACGCCGGAGCTCCGTCAGGCGGGTCTCGTAGTCCTGCACTATGAGCTCGATCTTCTTGCGGTCCTGGTGGAGAAGGTAAGGGGGGGGGGGGGGGGGGGGGGGGGTGAAAAAAAATGTATAAAAAACCCCCCCCCCACAAACAGAGGAGGTGGAGGGGGGGGGCGGGG
>JAOYMR010000005.1:13046011-13062927 GCA_025802075.1 Tenebrosternarchus preto
CCCCCCCCCCCCCCCCCCCCCCCCCCCCCCCCCCCCCCCCCCCCCCCCCCGGCGAGGTTAAAAAAAATGTCTATACAACCCCCTCACCTCAAAAGACTCCTTTGATGGAAAAAAAAATGAGCCAAGTACTTTGTGGAAAATTAATGACAGCTAGGTTGTTTGAATATCATGAGGACTTGGAGGGAGAGTTTACTTTATTTCACATTTGACCCACTGGACGTATTTATTGTATGACTTGAGTAGCTCAGACAATTTTACATCCAAAAGCAGAGTTTCGTTTTTAAATCAACTGTACTTGTCAGTCATGTCAGATCTGTGTCTGACATGTTTTGCCTATGCAGGAAGTACTGTAGTATACGCCCAGTTCCTAAATAAACATTCACAGAAAGTTACTGAACACACAAGCAAAGAGAGCCTTTGTTTTTTGTCGCATTTCTTAAAAGGATTTAAAAGGTTTAAAAGGATATCAGCACTGACAAAATCAGTCGGCATTCATAGATTGATAAATTCATCCGATTATGTTTGCCAAACTCTTTGGTGGTGAAAAACCAAAGCATATACCTTGAAACCATATATACTGATAAACATGTTCAACACATCTAGAAAACACCCAGGAGTTTTGATTTTGAGTGAACTTCCCATTTAATCCAGAAAGCAAAGGCTTATTCAAAGTTTGGTGAGCTGTTCTTTTAAAATGTACTACTCACTACATTTCTGCCCAAGCTTCACAGCTCCTCAACAAAGTAACCAAAGGACAAGAACTTACGCTCGTGTCGTGAACGTTGTCTGAAATGGCTGCTGAAGCTGCTGCGATCCCACCCGCCGTGGCTACTCCCAGCCCGACAGCAGACACGATCAGAGACACCCCAAACGTGACCGGCGCCAGCGCTAGCCCGGCAATGGCCGTCACACCACCCACCGCAGTTGTTGTGCCACCCGTAATGTTAGCGATCTTAGCGCGGCGGTGGAAGTTGCTAAGGTCATCGGCGATGGCATAGAGGAACAGCACGTGCTGATACAGAACTTCAGCTTGCTCGGTGAAACCTTTATAGAACACACGGAGTCCCCGGTGGACCTTCCCAGCAATCTCAGTGAAGGATCTGATAAAGAGTAGGACATTGGTGTGTACACACACACACACACACACACACAGGTTTGTAATACTACAACAGGGAACCTTTTAAATAGAATACATTTTGAAAGTAAAGAGAAAATTGCATCATTTTAGTAATAATACAAATATTTGTGTTCTGAAAGACTCGGGTATCCAAAATTACAAGCACTACTCTTGAAATCAAGAGCTCTAGCTCTACTAATGCAAGTGTGGTAAATCCAGAGAGTAATGTTAGCATGAACTAATCCGCCACTGGGTCAGGGGTGACTTGTCTGCAGGTAGCCATCATTTTAGCTCTGCATCATTTCCTTCCTGCTGAAATTCAATAAATAAATCCCTGAAATTAAACAAAACAAAACGTCAAAAGAACATTTACTTAGTTTCATCTTCTTTAAGGCTGATCTCCTCATCTGATGGTACCTCATCCCACACTGGAGGAGGGGGGGGGGGGTGGAGGGAGAGGAAAAAAAACAAATCATACATTTGTTTTGTTTTTTTCTGCTGGTATGTTTAAGTGTTCATGGATGAAAGACCATCAGAGGACTCACATTCTACTGTGTTCCACCACTCCATCAGGCTGTCAGTGTCCTGAAAATGCAAGCCCAGTAAATAACAGCACTTACTGGACATGGATATATTGCATACCTTAGAGCCTTTAAAATACACGAGGAATATCTTAGCATTACATGGGGTGAATCCTGGTGTTGCCAGACTATAAAACAAATGCTGCCTGATCAATGAGAAAGTAAGGCCATTAGGAGTTCATATGGACCACACCTTCAGCCAGGTCACGAAGTGTTTTGGTATTGAGTTAATCAAATGGTTAGAAGGAAAGCTTCTTATTCACAAAACTTCATCTTGGAACAAAACATCTAAGTTTATTAAATATCTTTATTCTGTAATATACAATGATGTTTAATTTGGTTTCAATGATACTATGGGTTTTGAGTTTTGAGCTCATGCATGTCATTTAAACCATTTGTGCATTCTATAAAGAGTAAGCAACTAGTATTATTTAATGTTGGGAAAAGACAGACTCCTTCCTCTTCTTCCTCCACTGCTTCCAACTGCTGCTCATCCTCTGGTTCTCTTGATCGCCTCACGTCCATTTGGGAGGACCTCCACTCAGCCTGGGGGACAGAGCAAATAAGAAGACTGAACACAATCAGTTGGGGAGTGATTTTTAAAAAGGTAAACGCAGGATCAGTACAGAGTTTGTTAAACCAGTTTACCAATTTCAGACTTGTAAGTCACATGACTCTTGCCTGCCGCCCCCTCAGTAAAAACAATGTGTCATGATGCTGTCTGCTAATGTCTAGACACTAAATCAGCAGTTGTAGTAAAGAGTGCTGGAGTTTGTTTAGATACCTTAGCTGCCTCTGAAAGGAAGTAGTCACTGGAGGTAGCACCTGAGGAACCGAAGTCTTGAGGAAAGCATGTTTGGTCTTCGGCCTTGAGGGTCAAAAGTACAAATTGAATTAAAAAGTGAAAACTAAAATAAAATAGACTAAAGATCTGTAGACATACACACGCCCCATTACCTCAGATTCTCTATTTGGCATTTGTGATTTTTTGAACTTCTGCGGTTTTGTGTTCTAAATACACAGAGCAAAAAGATTTGAACAAGTTAACATTACGTGAGATCTGGGCAACGGATTAGGATAGAAAGCATAGGAGTTACACCAGTACCAGAGTGTACTCTTCCATCAAGATCCGATCATCCTCCCAGTCTCCAGCTTTAAACAGGTCTGCTCCTTTATCTGGTGTTCCTTCATTTCCCAGCTCCTAAATATCATGAAGGAATGAAATGAAAGTCACTGAAACAAGCACAAGCATTTGGAACTGTTTTTCAGATTTCCAACAGAACTTGCATTAAAAGATAGTTACTTAAATAGACAATATAGGCTATATAACCTTAGCATCACTGCAAGATTGCAGGGGAACTCTTAAGATAGGTGGCCTCGTCAACTACAAAAAAAAAAAAAAAAGGAACATATGAAATTCCATACATGAACATAAAAATATGGACGTCATTAAATCAGAGGACAAAAATCAGGTTAAATACCTCACTAGAGTCATCATGTAATTCAGAGGTCTTCACATCACCAGCTTTAAGGAGACTTGACCCTTTTCGTTGGAATTCTTCATCTGCTATGCTCTGAAGTCAATGTGTTACAGGAAATATTTTCACTTGATAGACAATTTTCTACACAATCAAAAGAAAGAGCAAACAAGATATTACCTTTGATCCTTTTCGAGGGAAACGGGGAACTCTGATTTTAACAGATTTCTTCTGCAAAAACCAAGGCAGAGAACCATTTCTTAAAGATGGTGGATTCAAAGATGGATATGACATTGAGAAGTGAACACCACAAGACTTACCGATCGACTGTCTTGCATTGGACTGAGGCCACCATTACCAAACTCCTCATCCTGACCATTAAAACATACAAAAATGGAATCAGGTTCACTGGCATTCAGATTAACAAACAAATGCTTGCAGAGGGGAGCACAACCCATCACACCTTTGACTGCCTTGAGGGAGAATACCCTGTTGCACCCTCTTCTTCATTCAGAGAGAAGCCCTATGAGGAATGGAAAAATGACTGAATGCAAGAATGAATGCACTATATTGTAATTACAAGCTTGACATTACAGAATACAGCAAGTCAACAAAACTACAAAGCTAGTATTACCTTTGATCCTTTCCAAGACAAACGAGGAACTTTCAGTTTAGTTGATTTCTTCTATAAAACCACAAATATCCATTCTTAAACATATTGGTTACTAAAAGAATGACAGCATATTGACAAGTTAATGACATCGGAGGCTTACTGGTCGACAGTCTTGCATTTCCTTGGGTTTTCCACTGCTGTATAAAGGCATGGAGTTTGTGGCACCTTTCTGAGCAAACACCTCATCCTGGTAACCTGCCTAAACAGTAAGTCATACCTGAAAATCAGGTCACATTTGCATTCCATGCAAGAATGTAAGAACGAGACTGAGGGAATGGGGCTTCAGACCTTTGACTCCCATGAGGGGGTGAACCCTGTTGCACCCATTTCCTCATTAGCAAAAGAATCCTTGGGGAAAGGAAAACATGCCTCAACACTTGATGCACTGTGTGGTCATTTCTTAGGAAGCAAACTATAAATGTGCACCTGATCAACCCTGTCCAACTCTAAATTCCTCTACAATTTAAAGCACCAGGAAGCAGTGAGCAACTTTTTTTCCCTCAGCATCTGATTATACCAACACATCTGCCTACAAAAACTAGATTTTACCCTTTATATGTTTGAAAATATAACCATAACGCACCCCACAATGTATTGCACCTTATGTGATTTCTCCCAGCACTGTGGTAGATATGTATTTAATAGAATTTAATATTAACTAAAATGTTAACAATATTAAACCAACATTTATTTTAACCATCATGGCCATATAAATGCAAAAAAAGTCTCATTTAAACACCAATAGATCTAATGGAAAAATACCGTTGCTTCATCTAAAAACTGGAGCTCTTTGATCTTCTTCAGGTCCTCTTCAAAAGGATCCTACAGAAACAGAGCGTACTAGATGAAATCGCCCGAGCTTTAGATAATCCAATATCAAGACCAACAATGCTTATTATGACAGGGCATAGTGTTTAGTGCAAACACTGTATGAAGAAAGAACTCCATGAATTAGCACCCGCTTAAGGTCCTTAGTGTGAAATGCAAAGGAGTGTGGAGGTGGTTGGGTGTGACGAGAACATCAGAGGGCAAAGTAGCGGAGAGAAAAACAGTTCTTGGCATCGTCTCCATTTTGCATAATTAGATTCCACAGCAATGGAAATTTCACTTACCTTTGTTAGCTGGTGGTGTACAGAGGGTTTCAATTTCACTGCCTCCTTCTGTTGAGCAATATTGCATTGTATTCACATACGTTTGCAGAAATTAATGCCATATCACAATTTAAATACTGCAAGACAATGAATATAGACATACAGGTCTACAGTCCTTCATCTCCTGCGATTTCTCCTTGCCATCCCACATACTTCCACTCTGCAGCAGAGATCCTCTTCCCTCACGCAGATCCTCCTACATGTTAGAACCACCATTAAGCCACAGGTTCATCAATTTTTCATGAGCAAAATGTTCTTGCCACAGAATGATACCTGAACTGTCAAAACTTATTTTGAACCAATGCATATTTTTAGGCTGTTTCAACTGTAAATATCGACCCTGCATCCATCGTGAATTCAGACGCGGTTATAGGAAACGGACCTTCACTTCATATTCCTCCGTTAGTAACAGCTGAACAGTCCAAGCAATCCATCAACCTGTAGTATAGTGCTATGCTTATTCTCCAGATTTCTGAACTACATATTGATAAAAATGGTACAAACCTTGGAGACTTGCAGAGGAGAGCGAAGACCTGTTCCATTTTCAAGACTTCCGTCACGCTTTAGATGGTTGAATAAGAAAGATTATACACAAGGCTTGTTTTTGTAATGTTACAAAAAAAACATTAGCGGATCTTTTTGGGTTCACAAAATTACCTTCGACAATCTGTAACGCAAATGAGGAACTGCAAGTTTCTTTTTTTTCTTCTGTTGAGAACAAGGACATTATTATTCCATATGTTCACATGGAAACCAAAAGATGATGCATTGGTTTTTACTGAGTGAAACCTTTTCCGATTTGTCCCCTGCTGCGCTCTGCTCATCTTGATCAGAAGAAAAGACATCATCCATGGTGCCATCATGCAACTGTGGGCAAAAACTCACCATTAACCAGACAACAACTAAACTTTATTATTAAACTTGATTATTGATTTTGCAATTGAATATTTCTACCTTCGTTTCCCAAGGCAAAGGACTCCCATATACACTGTTTATACTATCAGTAGTTCCTTCCTGTTCCATAAAACATTGAGAAAGTCACCGTGAGTGGTAACAACAAAATGGTCACCAATGCCGAAACGATAGAAAATAACCAACAATCAAATAAGCAAGAATGGTGTACCTTAGCTTCTGAACCGAGCACATCAGTCTGTGAAAGTTTCAGGTCGTCTCCAGGTTTATTCTGAAATTCAGAAAAGGTCATAACATGGATCACCCCACAATAAAAAAAACAAAATTGCATCTTATGTTTTAATAAATTTTGTTTCAAATAGAAAAGCACCAATAATACTGACCTGTGCCTTTACCTTTGAGCCTCTTCTAGAGAGGATGGAGGACCTCAATTTCTTGCCTACTTTCTAAAGTGTAGGAATGGCAGTGTTTATCAACTTGGAGACATTACTGTAAATATAATATATAGATACAAAAAGATGCATACTATTTTGCTATTTTTCCTTCCCAGAGAGTTGGTTAGGGCTCCCTCAGATTCTGCTGCAGAGATCTAAGAGTAACGAAGTGAACAGCGTTTTGTCTTCTATAATGAGGACACATTCAACCCAGAGTACTTCCAAACAATTTACACTTCACATAAAGGTTCATTTGAACCTGGCTTTTGTCGGTGGCTTACCCTCATAGATTCCCTCCTCAGTTTAAGTTTTCCAGCCTGGAAAAATAAATCGTGGTTGCAAACAAAGTAAATAACCATTATATACACACACACACGCGCAGGATTTTAATATTCGCTCAGGAGTTCCAAACATTATGCTTATCTAAGCACGAAGTAGGAACCCAGTTTGGTTCAGGACCAGCCCAAGCCAATGATGAAGTGAACAAAAGTACTGAAAACATTCCTTTAGTTGCTTATGGAACATCCATTTCTATACTGAACTGCTGAGTTCACTCTTAATCTGAGTAGTCTGAAGTGCATCTACTGAAACAGCTATTGAGCATCTAGCCAATTACATACGGGCTTCCAGTCAGGAGAGAGCTCAGGGCTGTCCTCTGGCCAGTCCTCCACGCACTTTTCCTGACACACACACACACACACACACACAGTTAAGAGCCAGTATATACATATACACTGATATGCTTCCAAAGTTACAAACACATACCTGACCGATGAAAAGAACGTCCTCATAAACTTGATCATTTTTCTCAGCTTGTGTAGTGCCCTTTGTGTTAAAACATTTTCCAAAAATATGCTTAACATTTTTATAAGTCATAATTATTTTTAAATTATTCAAAAATAGAAATAAATATTTTCAAGTCACCTGAATATTGTATTTGCCACGTGGGACAGGAGTGGGAGGAGCAGGTGTAGATGTGGGAGGAGCAGGTGTAGATGTGGGAGGAGCAGGTGTAGATGTGGGAGGGAACTGCAGGGGTATGGGAGATACCTGAACAGCAGAAGCAGTTGTGGGAGGGACTACAGGAGTGTTGGGTGTGTGTGGATACACAGTCTAAAACAAAGAAATATAGCAGGAATTGACAATTCATAAACGTACTACATAGAGACCAGGCAGACTTCTCCAAACCCTGTACTCACCTGATTAGGACTCTTTGAAACTTTAATCCTTGGAGCTGGTTTTGGGGCTTGTCTTCTGAACATCTACAGAATCAAGAAGTCTTTTATACAATTATTGGTTCTCAAATATGTTATCTTAAATACTCAGATGCACATGTGAAAGTGAATGATCTACTTAACTGGTAAAGAATATTAATAGAAGATGTTCTTACCAGTCCTCCATCTGCCATGCTATTTGGACGTGGCGTAGCTGTGGATGAGTCTCGGAATATTCCGGCTCCCAGTGTTTCTTGGGACTTCATAGCAGAGTCATCAGACAATGGATCAAATGCTTTAATAATGTCACCTGGCATGGTTGTCGGGGTCTGAAATAATGGAGTATCTTGGAGTGCTCCATGTTCTACACTGCTCAAAGGGGTTTGAAAGATCTCACTCGACACAGACGTTGGGGTGGCTATAAAACCATCCGGTGTTTGGAACAAGTCGGTGGTTATGAAGGGAGGAGGGACAGGCGTGTCCTGAAAAACATCCGACCGCCAACTAGATGCTGTGGAAGTAGGTGGTGTGGCTTGGAAATCATATTTTTTTGGATTGGACAGTAAATAGTCCAAGAGATGATCCTTTTCACTGGCTGACTGCGTATACTCAGTGCTCTCATTGGTCGCCATGCTCGGAGAGACACTGCCTTCCTCCTTGTAAGGTTGAAAAATGTCCCTTTTCTGTTTGGATGATTCAGTCTGAGAGAGTTCTGAAGGCCAAGACGTAGACGTGGCTTGGAATGTGTCAGACGCGTGATGGGTCGATGTACTTTCTTGGCGTTTTATTTCCTGTCTTAAAGCAGAAGGTGGAAAGACAGCCCAACTATTCTTTGCAGGAATAGGAGAACAATCAAATTTCATTCGCTCAAGTGCAGCAGCAGGTGATGCTAGAGGCTGAAACCAGCCATTATCTTGTTTACTGGTTAAATCCTTTGTATTTAGCTGTTTGTTTTCTTCATCGACAGTGCTCGTGTTGGAATCCTAAAAGATTAAAAATAGTTATGGCCCAACTATTTAATCTAAACATCTGCATTTAAAAACCAGAAGCACACCCAAATTCCATAGCCTATATTGCTCCGAGTGGAAAATGGGTCTACAGTTGATGCGCTGCGAATGAATCCGTTTACTTTGCTCTGAGGGTCACAGAGTACACGTTTAAAATCACAGGTCTTCATTAAACCGCACCCATAATCACTCGGTCACAAACGAATGAAATCGGAATAAAATAAACTAGCGTGACATGGTTACCTCTGTGGAAGAGAAAAACGGATTCCATGGTTTGCATGTAGTTCCGTTCTAGCAAATAGAAATTTAGATGCGTCAAATTTTTAAAACAATTCAAAACACAGCACAAGAACATTTGAGCTCAGAAATCCATATCAAAAGCAATCATTTTACGCCACCAACACATTTACTGCGGTCCATTTACAGACTGAAAAAAAAAACCGAAACAGAAACAGTTTTACCTGAAATGGGTTCATGAGGTCCTGACCACCATTCTGCTTACACCAAAAATGTACGTACTTAGCTGTGCATTACGATTATAAATCAAAAAACCAATGTGCACACATGGAACGCAGTCATTCAAATCTTACCCGTGGAGGCAGGGTAGCCGAAGTTTCTGCGCTCCAGAAGATATCAGAAATGTTACCTTCCTTTAAAAAAAAAGGGGGGGAAAAACGGGGAGAAATAACACACAAAATAATTATGTCCCAAATCACTTTGACGAGCAAGATTAAGTTTACTGCTCACACAGAACCAACGTTCTTCCAATGCTGGTAAAGAAGTTTGGTTTCTAGACTTTATTAATGCGGTTAGATTTTGAACCAGACATTGAGAAATTGCTGTATTAGGATGTACACGAGTGCAGACATAGGTTAAGAAAATGAATGACCGAGTAAGAAATAACATGCGTCTTTTGAGTGAGTTCTTGTGAACTGTAGACTGCGTTTGTAAATAAGCTTTAGCAAGTATACTGAGCTGACGTTTGAGGCCAAGGAAACAAAACACGTGAAATGTATGCCTGAAATTTCACAGTCGTCCATTTTCTAAAAGCAAATGCCACCGGTTTTATCAAATGTGAGTTACAAACGTTAAATAAGTAAACGCAATCGTTTATTTAGACACATTGTGAGGCTAAAATCATATTATAAATTGCCGTTGGTTTAAAGACATCATTTACGCACCATCCTTCGCCCGTCTGGAACTTCATTCTGAGCGTCAGTATTCACCTTACTCGCCTCCTAAAATATTTTATTGCACAAGTTGTAAAAAAAAAAAAAAAAACCCATAATGAACATTTTAAAAGAAGTTACTGTCAGTCAGGGTTTTCGTAATTTAGCGCTATACATTTAGCCAGATTTTTGTTTATTCGTTTTGCTTTTGCGTTTTTAAGTTATAAAAGGATCAGATTCGAAGTAAAAAAATTTACTTACCATGTATTCACTGCGCACGTTTGCTTGAAAATAGCCGACATCAGATGACAGTCGGACACAGTCCACCTGCTAAACTTGTTAGTGTACCTTACCTGAGTGGAGTTATGTGAACTTGTTCAACCTGTTGGGCTTCCCTGCACCGTTTAAATAAAGACTGCGCATAACACTCAGAAATGTTCTGTTTTCACCAGGTTAAAGTCCGCTTGTCCGTTCATTAAGACACGCTTTATTGCAATTATTTAACGTATTGCCTATTTGAGATTCAGTTCATCAAATCCAGGTGACCGCGTCTTTGTGGTAAATAATTAAAGTTACATCGAGAACATATTTCTCGTTGCCTGTTATACAGACTTTAGTGCTCTCTGCTTTTCAAAATGCCAGCAGGATTATCTTGTGTAGTTCACGTTATATTAAACAAACAAACAAACAAAACAACAAAATATATATTTTTTATATCGGCTTCATTTACCCCATTAAACAGTAAACATTTTGATTACTGTTCCTTTGGAAGTTGTGTACTTCTGGATTTGAGGTTACTTACTCACCAATGATTTGATTATGCTATTGAGATCTGGTTAGTTAGTATTTTTACATACGTTGAACCAGCCTGCAGTTAAAATGTATACGTACGTATAAGATTTCAGTGTGTTCAAATAAGTCAGAAAGTAAGTTAAAATATGGAATTATTAAAAAATATTGGCAAATTAAAAGCCAGGCATGGAAGGTGAGTTCGATATGTTAAAAATTAGCCCATGAATCACATATTTTATTAACCTAATCACTGGATCACTGCTATATACTCAAAATCAACCTACTGCCATCTAGTGGGCAATATAAGATAAGACGCCTTTATTGTCACTATACACACGTACAATGAAATTAAAAGCTGCTCCTTTACAGTGCAATGTGTGTAACATAATAAAACAAATAAATGGGGAAAAAAAGGGGGGGTGGGGGTAAGGTGCACTGTTCAGGGGTGCTATATGCATTACAAAAATAAATATTGTCATGTACAGTGTGGGTTATTGCACATTACACATATTACACAGTAGTGGTGGTCATATACAATGGGTGTATCAGTATTGTGTATTGGACAGTGAGAGTAGTGGGAAAGCACAATATACAGATATTCAACAAAATGAGTGAATGAGATGAGATTGAAAGTGCTGTATTCATCACAATATGCAGATATTGTCCACATTGTGGCTTTTGGGGGAAAACTGTTCTTGAATCAGTTTGTCTTTGTTCTGCTGCACCTGTAGCGCCTCCCTGTGATACTAGTGTGACTGTCCCAGTAACAGGTGTAGCTGTGGGTGTGGGTGTAGCTGTGGTTCAGCACATGGAGAAGCACCAACTGGAGGAAATGTCTCAGTGTTTGAGGTCATAACTGATATCATATTAAACAACTTTCCAAGTAGAATCCTCATCAATACCATAACATGTGACATCAGTATTGAATTCCTTAAGATTCCATATAGTAAAAAAAAAAAAAAAGAATTGCTTTTTTTAAATCTCATTGCAAAACAAGAACTCAGTTTTCTTTGCTTATTTGGTTATGCCTGTCTTGTCTTCAGATACCTCTTAGTCTCAGTTTCTGTTTTACCCTCAGTGTATGTCTAAGTTCGTTCCAGACCATTACACCACCAAAGCCTAATAACCATCTACACCAATAAGGTTCGTTAAGAGTTCCAAGACCTTTACAGTGACATTATTGGCTTAGTCAGATGCCATAACCTGTATAATTTAGTTCAACCCTGCTAAGCTGCCTAGCATCTAGTCAGTGATTCCTCTCTGTAATGACTGTATTGGCCTCCAGTGACCATCGCAGTGATGCAGGACTTTAGAAATAATGGTACAGGATACACATTATGACAGAAGTGAGATTGCCTATCTCTTTAGTAGCACCATTACTGGCCCTCAGAAAGCACAAGCTAATGTTTTCGGCAATGACAACTCCTGTGGTGTCTGGAAAAAGATTATTCTCAGCAGGCCTTTATTGGCTAGTAAACCAAGACCGTCTGGGGCTGTACATGCTTATGCAGTAGATCAGAAAGATGCTGGAGCACAAACAGCATGACTGTTCGGCTTCTGTGCCATTCATGCACTTACCTCAACAGGTTTTGTACCATTGTTTCCCAAAATCAGAGCTCTGTTGCCTAACGATATTTTGCAATAATTAATCAAGCAAAATTAATTATGAATCAACTAATCACACACGATTTGCATTCCCTTTTATTAATATTTTTTTTCAGTTGTTCATGGTATTACACAGAAGAATTAGCCACACAAATAATTGATTGTATTGTTATACTTTTTAAACATGTTTTTTTTTTGTTAATAATATTAATTCCCCCTTTTTTTAAATACTACTACTAAAAAAGGTTACAGAACTGTCACAAAGATATGAGAACACCAAGACAGTAATCTAGAACAACAGAAAAAGATAAGATTAAAAAAGGGCATGACTGAAGAGAAAGTAAAAAAACAAAAACAAATCATGTGGAAAAGCATTTACATTCACACTGCTCCACCCACCCCCACTATGATGTAGCTAATTCCTTGTTTTCTTTTTTTTTGGGGGGGGGGGGGGTGGTAAAAGACATCAGACTCCACCCCTATTTCCCTTTTTGGTTGCTCTGAATGGCAAATACAGGAGAGGAGTTGTCGTTATTTCCATGTCTGTGCACTCAGCTGGAAGATTTTCTCAGTGTCGGCGCCGACATGTACGAGTGAAAAGTTACCTTGTGACCTGCACATGAACGTCAACTTCCCTAACCCTCGGTTCTGAGCTTAAACACCATCGTGAAACAAAGTAAAAACACGGAGGCACAACTGCACACTTTCCCAAAACAGGCTGCCATCTACCTGCACACATACACATCCATGGAGGCTTGTATTTTTTAACTCTAGGGATTCCCTACTCATTGCAGCAGCGATTTAGATAATAAGGTAATGTTTTAGGGCAGTGCTTTGCTGACTATAATGGCTTCTTAAACACATTCATGTCATTTTATTATTATTTTTTTTTCTATTACATATTGCAAGTTAAAAACAGTCTTGGTTTAATTTGTTTTATAGGTTATTACGATGAGTTCGAGTGCTTCAGTTTATTATGTAGTACCTTTGAGGCTGGAGGCCACCTGTGGTGAGATTGTATTCGACATCAGTGTGGAGTAAGTCAGAGGCTTTCGGAATAAAATCTCAAACAGCTACAACGTTTTGGCAGTGAAGGGGCTGGTTAATAAGCGAATCAGGATTTGACTGATTTTTTTCCCTGCAAGGTGAACATGAGAGTGATTTTAAGCAGACCTCCCTTAGACTTTGCTTTTTGGGGGTAAATGTTGTGTCCAGACTCAGGTACAGACATGGACAACACGCATATACACACGTCAAGTCCGTTTAAACTCCATATAAGACTTTTAGAACAATTTATAAGACTTAGAACAATTAGTAAGTAATGATTTTGAAGACCTTGGCAAAGAAAAGAATATTCAGAGTTTATGTATTAGTGATAGAATATCTAGTGGCAGTGATATTACTGGCAGATGTTCCAGAATTGTTACTATAGCTACATGTGGCTAATAGCTTAGCAATAGAAAGTCAGCGTAGAAAACCGACTGCATTCTTAACAAAATGGGGAGAAGCAAAATCATAAATTGCTCATGTTACACGTAACATGGTTAATAATTACTGGATTTCCTAAATATGCTATGCATTCAAGCGCTTTATCTGATAAACCAGAACAGAGTCTTAGGGCCTAGTTGCTGGATGATGCAAGTTTTTCCCAGTCACCTCTAAAGCAGCGACTAACACTGACCTCTACCGGACGTCAGTTGAATTGCAGCCACCCTACAACGGAAGAACCTCTGTCTGCATCAGCGGTGTTTCTTTCAGTGACTTTCCAAGAAGCAGAACTTAAAACGTTACCCATTCTCATCTTTAGTCTCTGCGCAGTTCAACACATCCACGATCCATCTGCTCACACGTCATCAAAAAGAAAGAAAATTTTAATAAGACAAGCGCAAAACAATTCATGCATGCGGTCTGAATAGGCAAATATACCAATATCCCATCCTACATCTAAGCAAACCCAGAGGTATTAAGAGTTACAGTGTTTACCCAATAATCCACTTTTTGTTTTTATCTTCACCCGGCAAATGGAAGACATGAGCTGAGTGTGGAAGGACACCAGTATTTAGCCTGTTGCCAAGGTAATGATCCATGTAATGATCACATGACCAGTAAATTCAGAACATAATACTCTGCCTTCGTCTTGGCGGCGAGATTTAAAAACTAATATTAAATTACAAATAATATGAATGAAATAAATGCACACACCAAAGAGTGTTAAAAAAAAAGTTGACACACATTATACATAGAGTATTTCTACTCTATTATTTGTTTTCCTCTATTTTTCTACTCTATTATGTTTTACTCTATGTTTCCTCTATTTTTTTTTTTAAACATAATTAGGAAAGCTATTTTTTAAAAATTACATTATGGTCATTGTTATCATTAATACATATTTATAATTAGCATTCGTATTAGAAGTGTTACAATTGGTCAGCACTACATTTGGATCTCTCTACAGGCCCCGCCCCTGCCGCAGGTGTTAAAGAGTCTCTAACAACTGACAGCCCTGATGTTCTCTCTCCTCTCTCCCACAGCAGTTCTATCAGCCTTCCGTTCTCACATTTCTCATGAAAATTCCCTGCTGCCTTTGCCTCCCTCCACGCGTCGGATAAACAAGTCATAGAGGAGAATGAGATTAAGTGAAATAAGAGGAGTTTCACTGCTTTAACTTTCTCTCTCTCTCACAGTACTTTAATGAACGGATATTACTGATTGTTTCTTTCTCATAGTAGAACCTCCCCCTTTATCCGTCCATGCACCCCTCCATCCATCCATCCATCCATCCATCCACCCACCACTCTCTCTCTCTCTCTCTCTCTCGCTCGCTCGCTCTCTCTCTCTGTTCAGCAGGAGACCTCCATGGTGTTGGAGGGACTTGGGGGAAGGTTGTCCTGCGAGCCCTGGGAGAGGGTGCGAGAGCGGGAGCGGGTGCCATCGATGGAGTAGGAGGAGGAGAGGGAGGTGGTGCGCGAGCGCGACAGCCGGGTCATGCAGGACGAGGCCACTGAGGAGGAGAGGAGAGGCAGAGAGAAGACGAGAGCATCGGTGAGTACCAGCAACAGCACAGACGGGTCTGAGCACCAACATGGCCTGTATCATTTAAATGGAACGCTCCTTCTCTAGATCCATCTGGATTAATGAAAACTTAAAGGTGAATGAAGCTTACTGTATCCCATCCCTTGGATGAAGTATTTGAAAGCCTCAGTTAGCTTGCTGGGCTGCAGAGAGATGGAGAAGAATGTTGGAAAATTACGACATTTATCCACCTTATTGGTCGGCTTATGAAAAATGTAATACATCAAAATGAAAAATCACCTGGGTGAGTTGTGGCATCCCACCAGCATCAGCCATCTGTAGAGAATGATACAAGAAAAAAAATTGAGAATATTTCCCTAAGAACACAAAGATTAATTTAAAAAATAAGCAGTTTATCTATCCATCTCCGTAGCGATCCTATCTCATGCTTCGGAAAGACTGAAAGACATGGTCATAAAAACACAAACACGGCATTTCCCAAAAAAAAAAAAATTTGTATTTGCATGAAGACTCATGATTAATGGGAGATTCGGAAACTTGCCAACAAAGATGAAAACTAAAGGTAAAACCTCCTTTAGGTTTGTATAAGGCCTGCACAGCATACTGACAATCATTTAAAAATTAATTCGGAGAAAACAGTTTGGGAGTCCACACTGATTCAAACATCAGTCTGTGCTACACCATGACTGGCTGTATCATCTGTAATATTACTGCTAGGCCATATGGCACATTCTGTTCTTCAAAATTATATATAACAATTTCATTTTATGCTGCTGTGGATCAGTTGTCAAGTTTTTGGCAATTCGTAAACATTTTTTCAATGCACCTGCATACAAGTTGTACAAATTAAACATGTAGTCATAATAAAAGATGGAAAACAAATCTTATTCTAATAAATACATTTTCTTAAATAAATTAAATAAATATTTTTTTTTTATTTTTTAAGTAGGAAAGGAAAGGCATTGTGTGGTACACTGCTCAGGAGAAATT
This sequence comes from Tenebrosternarchus preto, assembly GCA_025802075.1. NCBI lineage: Eukaryota > Metazoa > Chordata > Actinopteri > Gymnotiformes > Apteronotidae > Tenebrosternarchus > Tenebrosternarchus preto. Next base: position 13,062,168 of record JAOYMR010000005.1, read on the forward strand.
GTGTGATGCAATGATTTGCAAATGCAAATATTGATCTTGTGAATTTCAAATATTGAAATAGATTTATGTCTTAAGTGCTTTAGTAAAGAAGAACAAACAGTTAATAAAGAATAAAGGAACTACACTACTGAGCATAAGCCACACTAATAAAATATTTTTATATATTTACATCTTCATATGAATAAAATAACTTCACTTTCATAAAATGTGTATTAAATGAGACGAGAACGTAAGAACATTTTATCGAAGGTATAAGACAATATGTGGTATAGTTTCTTCTTGTGGTTTACAAAATTCACTTCCATCACATACATCCATTAAAAACTGAATATTCCTTTTACACAACTTTGTCATCTTTTTGTTCACTTTGCAGCTGTTGACACTCTGTGAGCAACTGCACCGAACAAAATTAAAGGGTTTACTACTTCATAGTGAGAAGCACTGGTTAGGGCTGCACATCACCTTCAAGAATGAAGTTGCAGTGGGGTCCAGTTTGCAGTTGCACTCCACCTGGTGGACAGAAAGAGAATAGCAACTTTCTTGATCCGATTTTCTTAATCCGCCTTCCTTAATCCAAGGACAGTGTGCAGAGGAACGGCAGTGTATCCGAGTGGCTGAGGACTTACCGCTGCTTCCTCATATGGAGCGTGGTCCCCGACCACCAGCATAACAGGACATCTAGCACAGCGAGAGAGAGAGAGAGAGAGAGAGAGAGAGAGAGAGAGAGAGAGAGAGAGAGAGAGAGAGAGAGAGAGAGAGA
>JAOYMR010000005.1:13077356-13087961 GCA_025802075.1 Tenebrosternarchus preto
CAGCATAAGAGGCCTCTACCCCCCCCCCCCCCCCCATGTGCCCCCGTGTTGGATGTTCTTATCTCCTTCTGTCAGGACTGATAAAATAAAAAGAACTGGGGAAAAACACTGCATTTGCAATGCTGCTCTGGAACTACTGTTTACCCAAATGACAACTTTCACACCATTGCACTGTATTTTTGTACGTAATCGACTTGCAGAGTGCATTGTAGCAGATCGTGAAACACAAACGACTGCTCTGTTAACCTCGGTGTTCAACGAGTGTTTTAAGTTAAAACAAAACATTTTTAGGTGTAACAGACAGCATTCTACGGGAATCAGGTTTACACTTTGGAATTCTGAAAAGAAACACTACTTTGATGTCGATAAGAGGATCGCTAACATACAAAAGTGTTGGGATTCAGGGTTATTGATGACAAACTTGTCAAGCAGGGGCAGTTGCACTGGTGCTAAAGAAAAACAAACGAAGAGCAAGGTCCAGTTGTCCAAAAGTTATCTCGAGAACCTTCACCACAGGACTACATGTGTTGTGAGAACAAATACACTAAACGCACTGCCGTTACAAAAGATCTTTGTCGTTTGAATATTGGTCTTCTAGTGGAACACAGGTCATGAAAGGGAGCAGGGGAAACAAAACTCTATGGAACATGGACAGTTTTGTTCTGACAATACCTTACACTGTTAAAAACCTAAGATCAATAGGAATAGAAGCATTAGCATAAGAACACAAGACAGCCTTAAAGCAACTATTTAAATAACAAAAACTGCTAGGTATCCTGTAACTGGACTCTATTGTTGTGGAAATGAATAATTTCCTGAGGATGTTCTTGGTGGACAATGAGACAGTATCATGCCATTCAGACAGAAGTGGTTGGAAGCAGGCATAAACAGGGTGTTTGGGGGATTGTCCAAAAAGATGGGTGTTACTTCTGACTGCCAGTTTGCAGTATGCAGTGTCCTCAAGGGTGTGTGGTGTCTTAACTTGCTTCGTTAATTATTCTAGACAGTACTGTGTTGTTTTTTTTTCTTCTCGTGAGCGAGGAAGTGGTATTAGAAGAAATAAAGACCTAAACTGGGATTTGTGAGCAATGTCTAAGAATTTCTGACATTAGAACTTCTATTCCAGATCTTGCAGGTTTTCTAATAGGCAACTGTCCATGTGCTGGGAGATTGATAAAGGGCTGTGGGTCTCATTGTGCAAGGTTCTGAAGTCCTGGACCTGTTCTATCACCTGAGGAACCCCAGAGGGGAGGAGGTCTGATGTTTGCTTCCTTCTACAACAAAGCTCCTTTGTCTTTGTGATTTTTGACTTTGTGATTTTTGGCTTTTGAGAAGTTTCCTTGCATCAGGCTGTGGGTTCACACAGTAGTTCGTGGTTGTTAGCAAGAGAGCCCCCGTTTGTAAATTTGACCACATTTAAACTGGTCAAAGACATATTTTTGTTTGATTAAACTGACAGGACACATCTTGTTGGGAGTCGGTGGTCAGATTTAAACCCATTTAATAATTTCTGTTCTGCCAATAATGTTTAATCATAAAACAACAGTGGGGGTGCACTTGTAGGGTCTCTCCGTGCATTTGCACTGTTACAGCAGACTGGAGGGTGAGCTCACTGCAGGAAAATGTGTCCCCATGCATTTGAACAGGAGCAGATATGTCTGAAGTGGTTAAAAAGCTTTACATGTGGTTTACGTCAATACCGGAATGAAAGTTGTTTCCTGCAGCGCCTGACAAACAGCAGCTTATAATCAATAAGTCGATGAAACATACTAAGCATGTGCCCCAGAGGATTCCTTGAGAATGCCACATTTCAGGCTTTGAGGCTCAGAGAGCTTCTGAGAGCTGGATGTGTGAGGAGGCACCGATTACCTTCCCAGTAAAACAGAGTGGTTGTCAGGTGGGTGCCGTCTCTCAGAGCTGGCGTTGACCGGTCTTACATTTCCCCATCACGTTCTTTACACCGTGCCAGGACTGCATGTCTTGTCAAGCATTTTTCTTTCACTTTGTTTCTGAATTTGAGCTACTATCACCTGCTGAGTTCCTTGCTAGCTTCCTCATTGTGTGTGTGTGTGTGTGTGTGTGTGTGGATGGCTTGTAACTAGCTAGAGTTTGATGAAATGACAGTTCTTCAAAAAAAAAAAAAAAACTACCAGAGGGGGAAACTATCCAGGTAGAAAGATCCAGGCCTGTTCTTCAGCTGTGTAAAAATCACCTGCTCAGAGGATGTTTTGAGGATAAAGACAAGGGGTTCAAGACAGGGGTCTTTAGCCTCTAAACACTCTCGGAACATGTTAGTGGCTTCGTTATTTCATATCATGGTTCTGGACCTCATCAGTTTTATGTTTCTGCTTGTTCCAGGCGAGCCGGAGTATAACATTATGGTCAGAATGAGGCTGTGGGTACACTGCCAAAACACAAGTACAGTGTTCTGTTCAGTCTGGTAGGACATGCAAGATACTGCTGATGTAACACACTGAGTAGGAAGCAGAGTGGAGATATCACACCTGTTAAAATCTCAAAAGAGGAACACAGGCTGTTCGCCAGTCACACTTGCAGCTCAGTTGTAGCTGTCAGCAAGGCGCTCGTTCTGCAGCCCGGGAACAAAAATCTAAAACCATGGTAACTTGTCTGGCTTTCAAATTTAGTCGACAGCGACTAGATAAGGGTAAGAGTCATCCTGGTTGGTGGAAGCCATTAAAGTAATGGTTTACGGCCCTGGTGTAGCTGAAGCCTACAATATGTACATATAATCTACAATTTGTAAATATAAACAATCACAGCTATTTCTGCAGAAGAACATGATGGGAATGGGGAACATCTTGACCAGCATCAGGAATTCTTGATCAATGTTCCATGGGTGTTTCTCTGAGATATGGTACAACAAACGATTTATACAAAATGGTGGAGGACTACTAATAGTTTGTAACCATATCGAAAAGGCCACCAATATGTTTTAATAATCATTCATCATTTTTTTTTGTATTTAGGGATAAAAAGCACAAAAAAAAACTAACAAAAAAAGAGGTGAGTTTCCTGGTTGTTCAAAATACAACCAAAATCGTATGAATACAAATGGTTTAAACTAAAACATCTTCTGTTCTGGGTTTTGTCATAGTTTCTCATCGAAAAAGTTAAAACACTGACGAACTGTGAAAAATGAATGAATGAACACTGCTGAGCAAAAATATAGCACAGGCTATTTTTTATTTTATTGTTTTTTTTATTATCATTATGTTAGCTATATACTATAATGTAATAATCTGATAATGTATCCCAGTATTTAGAACCTATAAAGAACATGCAGACAGTTCAAGTAATCTCAAGGAATTTGAGACACAAAAACATTGTGAGCTGGGAAGGTTTTTGAGAGGATTACCAGAAGTGTTTTTTGTGGGGGTGGGGTGAACATTGGGAGAATATAAATTGTGTGAGAGAGGAGGTGTGTATTTCACTGCAGACGTGGCCAGGTAGTATCTCACCTGCGAATGGCTGCTGAACAGTTACCATGGAAACGATGCAGCGGCGGTGGACGGTGCACAAATGTTAGTGACATCAGCGTTGCTTTAAATTCACAGTCTTTCTGTCTCTCACGTTCTCACACACTCTCTCTCCCTCTCTCTCTCTCTCTCTCACACACACACACACACACACACACACACACACACCCATCCACTCTCAACCACACTTTGCGCATTAGCCCTGCAGACTCAAATTATGTTGACATGATACACAATTTGAATGAGTCAGAAAGACTGTGGTGTTACTACACCCTCTTTGAAATTACACCCTGAAGTGCAAAAGCTCTGCCTCATTTAGCCTATTATACCTACAGGTTTATAAGATCAAACTCAAGCAGGCAATTCACAGAGGTTGAGAGCACAGGTATATCACCTAAAATGACAGGTTCATATAAAAATTGAGATAAATCATATCTAAAAGAGGAAATCTAAATGATTACACCACCTCTGGATCTAATAGTGTGGTGGAGGGGGGGGTGGTGGGACATAATATGGTCTTACCTTAAAAATAGTGAAGGCAAGCAAGTAATTTATGTGAGAGAAAGAGCCATGAATGAGTAGATGTATAGAGAAAGAAGAGGAAAAACAGCCATAGTCTGGAAGAAGATCCAGTTTCTTCTCAGGAGGATCTTTATTCCCTCCTCTCCCTCCCTCCCTTCAGCTGGGCTCGTTCTTTCACTCCACCTTTTCTGTGCCTCAGTATTGCCCCTTCTCCCCCCCCGTCTCCCTCCCTCTGTGGGCTGTAATCCCCCCATCAGGACAGGAGCGCAGGACGGCGAGTGGGTCCTGCGTCCCGACCACCTTCCAACCCATCACGCGCACACCAATAACCAACCTTCAGATTTCCTCTTACTTTCTTGTTATTTTTTTATTATTATTATGGCACTCAATACTCAATAGTTAGTCTTAAAGAATATCCCAGATGCAAAAAAAAAAACACCTTTTTTTTGAAGCAGCCTCCTGAACAAACACATGCTCAGAAAGGAACAGAGCCAGGTATTTCAACACATACACACAGCCAAATTCTTAGTGGGAGCCAGGTCTGATAAATCACCTCTAGGGTGTTCACTGGCTTGCTTACTTTGTCGTTTTCTTGCTTGCTCAGACCCACACACACACACACGGCTATTTTTCTCCTCTACATTGTCTAAGAGTCATGACCTCCTGTTGGCTCTCTACTTTACTTTCATCTCTTTACTTCTTTATTCTCTCCTTCAGTCTCCAGCTTGGCCCTGTTTACATCAGTCTTTTTTTTTTTACCACTCTTTCCAGGAGATTCCCCTGCAAACGCAGAAGGCATGTGTACCAGGTTTGATTCTTACGTCAATCAATTGTTCATGCGCTGCCGAAAAATTAAAGCAACTCTCTGAATCTTTTTTATCATGCTACATGATGTTTTTATTCACTGTCCACATGGTTTCAATTTAGACTGTCAGTATGGGTGTAAGGTGAGTGTAGTAGAGAGTGAGACTTTATGGGTGTAAGGTGAGTGTAGTAGAGAGTGAGACAGTGGTACACATCTCCAGTATCAATGCCACAAAATAATTCTCCATGCTCCCTGTGTAAGGAAAACAAGCAAGCGTTCCCTCGCTCACACAGTGTCATACCTCCATTTTTCACTCTCTCTCTCTCTCTCTCTCTCTCTCTCTCACACACACACACACAGACACACACACACACACAGCTCAGTTAATGAATTCACAGTGCCTGACAGGTTACCACTGTGCCATCTGTACGATCTACCCCCCTGTAGTAATGGAACACACCACATCTGTACCATCTACCCCCCTGCAGTAATGGAACACACAACATCTCTTGTTGGACATTATGATCTAGTGTCATTTAAAAAATCTAGTGTAATAAAAAAAATTAATTTGATTGGAGAAAGTTTGGGTTTACCTCATCCCCATTTGGCAAACTGAGATAGAACAAAACATTTTTTAGAAGGTGGGGCTATCTGAATCAGGGAGAGAAAGAAAGAGTACACCAAAAAACACACAACTAATGACGACTAATCTCATATTTTCTTTGAGCTGGCAGTCTGATTATCCAAATCCTTTTCAAGCTTTGGATGAACCCTGCTGTAGGTGAACTGGTCTTAGCAAAACTCAGTTTTAGCTTTCTGTCTGTAGATCAGACAGCTTCATAGTTGGTGAACCATGTTTTCATCGATGACTTTCATCTGCACCAAACTAAATATATTTTAAGGGCTTGGTCCAAAGAGGAAAAAAAAAAGAAAGATAATATTAACTCGACCGTATCAGTGACTCACCTCTACAGCTTTGCCTCATTCCAATAGCAAGTGATATCAAAACCTGTAAAGAATCCATCAAACGGATTCCAAATCCACTTTCCCAGCCAGGACAATCTGGCTGAGACCGCAAAACAAGTATATCCTGCAGACCAGATAGGAAACTGAATACTACAAAGTAGGTTATTTGCTTTTACCAACTGCTATGTACCATAAAGGAAAGGAGATAGATAAAACTTATTTTAATCCTTCACAACAGTGCAAATGTGAAAGCCTCATTCTCTGGTTAAGATTTAATCGAAAGTGTTTTGGCCCAAAACTTTTCACATAATGTAAAAAGAAAAAAAAAATGGATTAAGAGACAGAAAATATACCTTACCATGGCCTCTGTGATAGATAGGCTTTTGAGTGTCCCTGGGAGCCACAAACAATCTGCATAGAGGGGAGAATAATTGTGAGTAATGGTTACATCTTTGAGTATAAATGTTGTATTGTATTTAAAGCGATATGTTGAAAGAAACACCTGCACAAAATAGCTCTTATTTCTGTTCTACATTCACAATTACAATCCAAGATGGAGAAAATTTTTTAAACAATACACTGTACAAGCTTAACTTTATGCAGTTACTTTTGATTATGGATCAGTAACTCACACTGCAATATCTGCTTTGAATCAAATCTACTTGACCATTGCAACTGAAAAAGTGAGTGATACTGACACTAGCTGGTCATATTTGGTACTGCAACAATAAATTATTCTAATCAACATTTAAAGGCTGTTGCAGGAGGGAGGAAATGGAAGAAAGTGAAAAAAGGGGGACAATAGGGGGAAAATTTATCATGAATACTTACACTGGAAAAAGGAGGAAGAAAGAAAAATGAGTTTATCGGTCCCTTGGGGATTTTTTTCATTTGTTTTTAAGTATCCGCTTGAGCAACATACATGAGAAGCATGGACTTAACTCCACATGTGGCAAAGACGTGTGTTTTCCACATAAAGTCTCCGAGTGTGTTTGTGGGAGACAGAGAAAACTTGTTTAAGAGTGGTCTTCTTTAGCACCATCTCTGTCATCTACCCTTTCCTCTTCCTCTTAATATTTTTCTACTCCATGACTTTGATTTTGTGGACACACACACACACAAACTTTGAACAACAAACACAAAGTTTTTTTTTCCCTTCAAATATATTCCCCTTTATTATTTCTCTGTTCTGCTTTTCTTTTCTTCTGACTAATTCCATCTGACTCCTCCACTCACCTCCTCTTCCTCCAGAAGGTCCCCCTCCTCCTCGTAGTCCACGCTTTCTCCTTCCTTCTTCCCGCTGGGGTGCTGGGAGGACGTCTCCTCCACTTTAGCGCTCTTTATCTCTAAAGCATGCATAGGAAAAACAAAGGAGAGAAAGCCCACGTCACTAGAACAAAGGAACAGGAGAGCGCACGTGTCCATGGAACCGTTTGCAGCGTGTTGTGATGTATGTGCAAGTAGGCGCGTGTACCTGATTTCTTACTGTGTTCTCGTTCCATTCTCTCCAGGCTCTCCAGCAGGTAGTCCACTTTGTGTTTGATCTGGGTCAGCTGTTACTTCTAACACACACTCACACTGACAGGCTCAAACACTTTTATGTTTGTTTTTCCGCAGTCTAACTTTTTTCACATTCGCACACTTAACATATCGCTTCGAGGAGACCACCGACCGGGAGAGCGGGAAAGGGGGAACCCGTGATGGGTACGATTACACCCTATGGAAGTGCAAGCGCACACACACACACACACACACACACACACACACTGCTTTTTAATATTCCGGCCACAGATACATAGTATAGCCATGCCAGTGCTGATATGTGACAATCATATACGTGAGAGGGTAACCAGTCATAAATTATTTAACACATGACTAATAATTAGGAGTATAGGTATGTCATGAGAAAAATTACTCTTATGCAAAGACTGACATGGGAAAATGTGAGACAAACTAATTATTCATTAGTTATGAAATACCCATCTAATGATTCATTGACTTAATAGGCTTGTAAACAGTAACACAGGTGGAGAGATGTTCGTCCAAAGCAAACTAGACAAGACAAGACAAACTCTAGACATGAGTGCTTATATGAAATATAACAATGAGCAGCAGAATGATACAAACCTGTACATATCTCCGGCTGAGCGCTTGATGGTCTTTGATCTGTGAGGTTTCGGTTCACCTGCCAGGTTAATGTCTGCCAGAGAAAAGAACGATGAGAGACAATTACGGTCCCAACCGCATGGATTCAAATGCATTCTCCTTAAATTTAAACCACAGTAATGTTCACATCTTTAAAGGGGCACCGAGCAGAATTTTTCTATTCAAAACATTAAAAATTTGCATGAAAAAAAGGAAATGCTATAAAATGTCTACGTCACATGAGCAATAAATGAAACTATTAAGTTGTAGGCATGTTCTGTAAATAAAATTATGCAAACCCTCAAACAATCCAATTTAATTAGCTAAGTGGGGTAAATTTATTTAAACTAAAACTGCTTTCATGAGGTAAATCTTTTCTGAAAAGTACTTGATTGATCCTAATTATGGAGTGCTTCATACGAAAATTATTTTAGCATCAATATTTTTGGTTTAGTACATGTTTGGGGAACTCACTTTACATTTTACTGAGATTATGCAAACGTTGGACTAGACCTGCTCAAGATAATGCCAGAAAATGTCCTGGTGCTGCCATGAGATGAGCTGACATATCTATCCAGCAACTCCACTTACTTGAATGGACGCAGAAAAGGCTTGTCCACCCTAGACTGATTTGAGACGCCCGAATTTTTATTGAAGTGACTACTTAGACTAATATAAACATAATGTAGGATGGAGTGTTTATTAGATGAGCCACCCATGAAGGAAGTTTTCCCTAGAGTCTTGTTCATCCCAAGGCTTCTACCTTAATTCCACACAGGGAGTTTTTCCTTGCCATTGTCACCTCAGTCTTGCTTGTTACAGATCTGAACCCATACATTTGTAAAGCTGCATTGTGACATCTTGGGTTGTAAAAGGAGCTATATTAATAAACCTGACTCCATTCTGTGTGTTATTCAGGTCGACTCGTCTGTCTGCCTGGTTCTGTTGTAGAAAAGAGGGTCATTACCGATCGCTAGTGAGCGAGCAGCTGCTCAACAGTGCATTTTGGGTAATAGTAATATGCGAGGGGGGTGGGGGGGTGGTGGGCGTATAACTTTGGGTCTTGAGAAGCAGTTAGACGTTAAAGACTCTCTCCCATCAACATCAGGCAGAACTGGTTCCCCCCCTAGTGTTAAAACAAAGCAATGACTGTTGTGATTAACCCACCTACATCAGTCTAAAAGTGATTTAAAAAAAGGCCTTTGTTCTACTGTGATAACCCTGAATATCACCACTGCTTCCTAATCATTTTTGAGGGAAACAAACAAACAAAAATATATATCCCCACCAGTCACAAGATACTAGGGATCATTGCACATGGTATGGGAAGCGGTGGAGGTCTCATCACTCTTACTGCTGGTAGAGTTGGATGATCTAAATTGTTGGACCCTTCCCTCGACCCCAGACGCAAACTATTAAGCCCTTTATACAGTCAAAGGAGCTATTGGTGTAGGTTTCCAAAGTTATTACCGTTGTTGAAGCACTAGTCTATTATTTAATACAGCATTTATGCAGATAGAATCTCTACCCACTCATTGACACTTGCTTTCTTATATTAATAGTCTGGTCCTTGCATTTATGTGATTTGTTTGAACAAAGTTGAAATGCTTCACGTAGAAACATTACAGTGGAACCGAGGCAACACAAACAGCTAACCGGTTTAGTTCACATGATTCCTAATCACTGTACACCCATGTTTTCATAAGCCTACATATCACAACACCTACTGTACCTGCTAATGTTTGAAAAAAAAATGCAAAGTAGAAAGGCTAAATAAAATATAAATTGTGAGCATTTCTATCTCCAATTTCAAATAAATACTTGAAAAGCCTTTGGCATCTTAGAATAACTTGTGTCATATTAGGAATTTAATGTGAGAGGTTCTTAAACACCAAAGAAAAACTCCACAAAAACAGCTAGAATTTTATTGAAATCTATTACATGGAAGGAAAATGGAAATAAAGTAGAAACAAAGCAGTAAACATGAACCACATTTTCTCTAAAGCCGATTGCTCCCATTACTGTACTACATTCACAACTGCAAACCAAGACAGAAAAAATTAAAAGAATATACTGTACAAGCTTAACTCCTTTACATCATTTCTTTTCATTACTGCAACTCACTCCTACTGAACATGTAAAATTGTAATCAAGTCCAATTGACCATGACGGCGGAAAAAGTGATACTGAAATCATGTGGTGAGGGTGGTAAGAGCAACAATAAATTATTCTATTTATTCAGCTTTTAATGACTGATGAAGGAAGTAGGAAATTGGAGAAAAGACGAAGAAAAAAAAAAAAGTACTATAGAAACAAGAATCATCATGAACAATTAAACAGGTAAAAGGAGTTTGGAGTGAGGAGAGTGAGAGAAAATGTGTTTATCGGTCCCCTGGAGGGGAAGGTCAACATGTGGAAGAGAAACAGATAAGGAGATGTGAATTCTTAACCAGATTTAATTTCTCTCTTGTTCATTTCAGTACCAGCTTGAGTAACTTAAATGAGAAGCATGTATTTGTATGCATGCATTTCCCATCTGTGGCAAAAGTTCTAGAGCGTTTCTTTCCACATAAAGTCTGTGTGTGTGTGTGTGTGTGTGTGTGGGTGTGTGGGGGGGGGGGGGGGGGGTTATTGAGGGTGTGTAAGAAGTGTTGTTTTGGAGTGGTGGGA
>JAOYMR010000005.1:13094409-13122652 GCA_025802075.1 Tenebrosternarchus preto
CCCCCCGCCCCCCCCCCCCCCCCCCCCCCCCCCCCCCCCCCCCCCCCCCCCCCCCCCCCCCCCGGGCCAAGGAGGAAGACAGACAGGACATATGAGCCTCTATTCTGCTCTGTTCTATCAATGACAGTGTCGTAGTACATGAGAAACGAGAAATCGTCCTGGATAATCAAGCATTCGTCATTTATTGTTTATCAACGCAACCATTTGACCTTAACGATCGTGATTGAATTTTAATGACAAGATTCTACTTTTACAATAGTTACGTAGCAGTGAACCAGGTCCGCACAATGTTAACAAGGTTACACAACCAGCTTTAGCTGGTCCATACAAATACAACATAATTCTCCTGATATGACAGATGACTCTGCAGTCCATAAAAATGCCGACATTCATCAATCAAAAACATTGCCTGAAAAAATATCACATAATTGCATAGGATCCAAAAGGAAAGCCAGTGTTCAAAGTGTACCAACGAGCCTCCAAAAATAAACAATGCATCGAAAACAATCGCAATAAAGCCGACAGGCTTGGTCCAAACGCCTACGCTGATAACAAAAGCAGACTATGGAAAAAGTCATAAAGTTAAAAATCAATTTAAAAGGCTTTATGACTCCTAATTCCAGACAAAATGGGGAAAAAGACCATCTTGGAAACACAAGCAAGCTCGTCCATTCTTAGGCTACATATCCTTCACATCAACTTCAAAAATATGCTCCGTAACAAACAATCTGCTCTACCGGAAGTAGTCTTGCAAAAAGTTAAAAATTACTCTGACAATAAAAAACCAAAACAAAAGAAAACAAAAATGTTGTCGCCATCTGAAAGCAATTCTTTTCACTCGTAGGCTGCTCTACCTCGGCATCACAAAATGTACGCCAACAACCCATCACAGACCGAGTAACACTCGCCAGAAAAATGCATTAAAAATAAAAACAAAAAAATGCTCCAAAGATAGTTCAAAGTCAGAAAAAAATAAAAATCACAAAAAATCTCTCGAACCAAAATACTCACCAGGAGCTTAAGACTAAAAATGATTAAAATTCGACGCAGTACTGTTTGATGACAAAGTCCGTGTCTGCTCGCTCAGAGGATATCGTGAGGCGAGTGCACGAAATGGCGTCGTGCGAATGCGCAAAGAGGCTGGGCATTTACACTGTGTCCCTGCCTCAGAGTGAGCGCCTCTACTGGCCTAAATACTATTGACAAGATGCGCGAAAAGTGTAAAAAAAAAAGATACAAAACGCACAAAATCGAACCATGTAGTTTAGTAAGTATTTTACTCTTTCTGGTGATCAGAATTATGATAGTTAGCGGTAGAGTATAATCAAGTGTGTTAAATGAACGCACTGAGCTATGCAGGTCCTCGAGTCTCACTAATCTCCAGTAAAAAAAGAAGTGTATCTTAATTAGTTTGAACAATGTTAATCAAGAGACCAAACCACGTTTACTCATGGAAATTTAATTTATATACAGGTAGACCATAAAAAAATAAATTACGAAGACTGATAAAGTTATTGCAGTGCTGTAGACTGTGAATTAATGTTGAATTTTGTTTTCACGTTTCCACCAATCATTTTGCTTTAATTGGTTTTGTACTTTGTAGTAGTTGGATGCTAGAAAACACTAGTGGTAGTCTGCAATATGAGAAGCAGACAGGACAGTTCAAGCTTCTTTTAAAACTTCAGTCTTTGGTGAAGAGAACCTGAAAGTGAAAAAAAAAAAACAGTATTAGTAATAGGCCTGAATTTATGGATGTATGTGTTTTGGGGGGTTGTGTGTGTGTGTGCTGGAGGGTTGTGTGTGTGTGTGTGTGTGTGTTGGTGGTTGTGAGTATGTTACCTCTGGTGTTTGGTGTCTTGCTGCGACGACGGGGAAGACTGATGTCAAAGCGAGAGGATGACGTGGGAGTCTTCAACACCTCCTCCAGCTTGGACTGCTCCTCAATGTCCTGCAGAGAGAGAAATCATTTTTTCCTGCTGCCTCCCCACCCGCCACATGCACTCAAAGATTCTGCTTTCTGCCTACCGCATTTAGTCTATTTAGTCATTTTGTTCCATTTTGTACACAGTATCTCCTGCGCCTCCTTCTTACCTGACATGAATTTTGTGGAGTCTGGCATTTGCCCCGGGGAGAGGAGACGCCTCGTCTCCTCTCCTCCTGTGTCTCTCGTTCTTTTTCCCGCTCCTGCTCCCTCTCTCTCTGCTGGAGGATGGCGTGGCGGGTGGCCCTGTAGTCCAGAGCGAAGTCACTGACGCTCTTGCAGAAAACACCTGCGCTTGTCTCCTTCACCATGGAGCGAGAGTAGCCCAGGTACAACAGGAATGAGTGGAACCTCATGCAGAGAGAGAGAGACAGACAGAAAGAGGAAGAGAAAATAATAGAGTTATTATTACATTTAAATACTATTTACTAGTATTATTGTTACTAATAGAAAATATTACTGCCATTATATTTTCAGTGTATTTGATAATACCGTACCATATACACTCATGCTAATAAAGCTAACCTGAACTGAAACGAATTGAATCGAATGTTGTCTTGTATATTCCACCAGGCATATTTTATGATTATATTATAAACACTTATTTAAAAATGTACTTCTTTCTGGTTCTAAGAGATCATTTTTGCGTTTTTGCACTAAGCTACCTGTTGATGACCCTCCGATGGACAGCCCGGAGAACCTTCAGCCTCTCCTCACACTCTTTAAGGAAGTGTGGCAGTCTTTGGCGGAGGGACCCCTCCCTCCCACTCCTTTCCTCCAGTTCTCCTCCTCCTGCTCCTGCTCTCTTCCTTTTCTCTCCATCCTTCTCTAGCAGTTGGAGCTGCTCCCAGGATGCTTTGCAAAGGGCCTCCAGCTGTGAGAGGTTACCCTGAACCTGCGAGTAGTCACACTGGCAGAGCCAAGGATTCCACTTATTGATACTGCATTATTATTATATGCAGGAAACTCTTACTAAGACTCACTTCTGGCAGAGCTGGATAGAAGCTGTTGTAAGTTGCTCTGGAGAAGAACTTCTACTAAATGCCGTAAATGTAAGCAAATTTGGTATTCTGATGCTTTCATAACTGTTAAAAACAAAATCTGTCTCTCACTACAGAGATACCAAGTATTTAGGATTTTTTAAAGGCATTTCTTTGATGTATTTTTATTCAATTTCTCCCAGTGTGTTCATATTTGTCTTAATAAAGAAAGTCTTTCACCAGCACAAATGTACTGATGTGTTGATCTGGATTCTTCTGAAACACATCAGTGATGAACAAATGAAATGCTAGTTTGTCATTTTATGCATAAATGTACACATACTGTACCTTACTGGCTCGGGTGACTGCTGTGATGTCAGAGTACAGGTCCGAGGACTGTGGGTAGAGCTGGAGCAATAACACACATACATGGTGTAGGAGAGGCTGGCGACTATGCGTGTCCCTCACCTGGGAGAGCTTACCCAGGTAACTCAGCTCAAAGCCTCGGGCCTGATGACGTAGGAACACACAAGCGGCAGTTAGAGCAGGAAGTGTGAATGTGTGTGTGCGCGTATGTGTGTGTCTGTGGTACAAAAGTTTATTATATGAGTTTTTCTATAGGCTTCTGTTGATTATTATCATTATTCTTACCTTGCAGCCATTTAGAAAGTTACCAATGGCAAGCACTGTTGCAAGAATACATCGGAACGTCTGATTGGCTGCTAGCTGCTCCATTGCAAGTTTCAGATGAAAGAGAGGCTCGGCAATTTCCTGTTTGCATAAGCAAATCACGAAGCACAAAAACAAACATTCTTGTAAACCATTAGGGATCTAAGGAGCAAAATTCAACAGCCTAACATGCTGTATTTCAGACTTCATACTTAGATCTGTGGTAACTGGAAAGACAAGTTCTATTTTATACAAAAAGTACTTACCGAAATATACATAGTCAAGTGAGATCAAATCAGAACTGAGAGACACAGTAGATTCCTGTGCCAGAACTGTTAGTTTTAAAATTAAGCCTGTTCCAACTTGAAACTTGAATTATGTTTTGTATATTCTATTTTGTATATTCTATTTATTAGCAAAATACAATAATAGAAAGCAAATTTGCAAATGTTCTTCTCTCTTTCCTTCTCACCCTTTCCAGCATATCATAATCCAGTGCAAAGGCCCAGAGTTGAAGCCTGGGGCTCAGGTAAGTGATACTGCTCAGGATGAGAAGGCATTGCTCAGCAGGGGCCAGAGGAGATCGTGGGGCCTGTGCCTTGGCCTCCTTAATCAAACTCAGCTCCTCTTCAGAGGGGACCAGACACTGAAGCCTCTACATGAAAATATGTCAAGATGCAAAGTAAATAATACCATCCTCCATAATGCGCTTCATAAAAGCCATCTCAACAGCATTCTGAAGCTTGCCAACATTTGTAAATCTTGTCAGTATTTGAAAATAAGTGACATTCTTAACTAGTAACTGTCTTTGCATTCTAGTAAAAAAAAAGCATATTTGCTAAAACTGGAAAGAAACAGAGCTCTTCGTCAAATCTTGCTGGTCACTAAAGAAAGTCTTGTGATGGTGGAGGTAGAATTCATACAGAAGAAGACTGATTCTTGACGAATTCAGCCAGTAAGGCTTTCGGTATCCACCTGCACATCTTCTCTGTCCAGTACGGTGGAGTCCATGCTGTATATGGCTGGGGACAGAAGGTGGGGAGGTGGCAGGCTGCTCAGGGCTATAGTAATGATGTTACTACGCTTCACTCCCAACACAGACAACGTTAGCTGTTTCTGCTAAAGACAGAAAAAGAGATGGACTTCAGTCAAAGGGAAATTGACTGGTAACTTGTAATAGCGAGAGAACAATTGCTATGACTACAGTACTATCATTCACTCCTGATTTAACTTAACTTGAAATGAATAGATAACTTGAAATGGAGCCACTGTTAATAATGGAGGAGTTAGTGTTATGGAAATGAGATTGTGCTAAATAGGCTACTTTAACATAAATAATCACAACAGCCACAACACATTTTGAAACAGTTAAACAAAATGGAGTAAATGTGCAGTGATTGCTCTTACCCGTTTTCCAGCCATAAGACCACAGACGGTTAGGTTGTTGCTGATGCTTTTCGTCTTAAATAGATACTCCAGTCTGTTGTGGTCTAGACACACTTGATCCAAACCAGCCCAAATAGACAGTGGACCAAAGCGACTTACTCTAGGCAGGGGCTGCAAACTCAACAGCTCCTTCCAGTGGAGCCTCAAAGTTCGACGGCCTGACTCAGAAGGCATCGGGCTGGTTGGAAGAGGGGGCGGAGCCAAAGGTGGGACGGGCGGAGGTGTTGGAGGATCCAATTTCTGTCCCGGGTTTTGACTGGATACTGAAGTGATTTGAGAAAGGTCATCATCAGCAATTCCCACGTCGAGATCCTCTTCATCCCAGAGGTCTGAGAAATCGAGAGTGTTGAGCCGAAGATGGGGGGTACGGTTTATGAAGGAAGCCCAGGATTGGGTGAGCTGGGAGAATTCCGATTGTTTCATTGGCTCTTCTTGGCAAGATTTATCAAGTACAAAACTATTCACAGCTACTTTTGTTTTAATCATTTAACCATTCAGATGGTACAAACTAAAACATCTACCTCTTTAATTTGACAGAGTTGTCCTTTCAGGTTGCTACAATCCTTTCAGAATAACAAAACAACACTAAAAAATCTGAGGGTCATCATTTTCAGTTGTCTCCAGTTTGCACAAAGCACCCCATTCTGCTTGAGGTAATCACAACAATCACCTTCAAAGTGTTCAAATCTTGTATATCCATACACAACCTTCAATCCTATCTTCAACTCAATGCTTAAATGGTGCGTTATAAAAGCTTAAAAAAACTTAAATGGTGTTCTTCTTCTCTCTGTAAGACAACTATGTCCAGTCCCAGTTCATAGACCCAAAACCACAATCTTGTTCCTACAGAAGTCTTGGTCAGTCCAAAAACAGTCCAAACAAACGATCATTCCTCTGAATGTGCCATCATAATCTGATAACAATGTCCTTTAACAATACCTTTATTAAAAACCTTCCTTGGTCACAATCTCCTCATGATATGTCCTTTCAGAAAAGATCTCCAGACTGCTTCTTGACTTGTCAAAGTTCTTCATGGTCACTACCTTTAACTCTCAGTCACCAGGATCTGTGAGAGAGAAGGGCTACTCGGACTCCCACTCTAATGTATGTGTCTAACATTCTGAGTAGCTTTCAAGCCACCAGTGTGTACGTATATCAGTCTGGTGTTTATTTGAGTTGCACCCTTTTCCTTAATTTCCTTATCACACCAACGTCTCCTGTTTATATGGCGGCCCGAATATACACAACTGCTCTATCTTATTCTGTTGATCTCCAACCCCCCACCCATACCATGATACCCTCTCTCTCTCTCTCTTTCTCTCTCTCTCTCTCTTTCTCTCTCTCTCTCTCTCTCTCTCTCTGTCACTCTCTCTCTTTCTTATAAAAAACACGACCACTCCATATTTGCTGAATGTATTCACCATTCATACACTTCTTTTTTTATTCATACAGTCATTTTTTGACGGGAAGTTCACTGAAAATTTGTAGACATTACACATGCTCTGTGGTACATGTTGTTGGATATTCAACATTGAAATGAAATAGGTACACCGAAAACACTTTCATACTGTCACGAAACACATTAATAAACATAATTTATTAATAATTTAATATATTCAAAACTTATTCAAATAATGTGTGCAATATGAAAGAACATGTTAGGAATCTATCTTGTTGTTAATGCTCTCATGGGTTTCCTGAGTTACGGTAATTAAGCAAAAAGCACACACAAAAATATTACTGTGCATGTCTCACAATATAAGAGATGTAGAAATTTGTCTTTTGGCACTGGAGCCTCACAACACACATTACATTATTCTGTGTAACACAACACACATTACATTACTCTGGCTGTGTAAACATGCTAATCTGTTGTGTCTAAATTAGGTGCATTGCTACGCAGTTTAAACTTTGAAGACATCAGTACATAAGTGTTGACTATGCAGTGTAGGTCTGTAAGAAAAAAAACCCATCTGTTGTTTGCAATTAGACTAATGTGGTTTATGGCAATTCCAAAGAGGACTGCCCAACTATATACCCATATGGTACACTGTGTAACCATATGGCCTGACTTAATAGACTGACTCAATAGCCCTACAATATGCAGCTCTTGCTCAAGCAAAAAACCTAAACTAGACTAAACAAAGACATAACCACTAACTCATATTAGTCACTTATAGTGCATGATTTACAAAAAATAATTACATTAAAATATATTTTTTTAAATTACCAAACACTGCGATTCGTGACACTTCTTTTTGAAATCTTGGGTTGACTACATGTTGATTTTTTTTTTCCTTTTCTGCCAACAGGCAGATTTAAGTTGGCTGTACAAAATAGTTGCATTCACTTGTAAACCCTGGGGAAGTGATGGGAATCGCGTGCTTGGATCTGCCCAGTAATTATGTATGATCATGTTTAATTAGCTAGGGGCTCCAGAAAGTGGAGAGCCCAACATCTATTAGAGGTCAAAGGGAAGAGATTAAGGCTGCGGTTAGTAAGACAGAGAGTGGGTTTATCTTGAAATTCAAACGAGTACAACTACTAGGCCCCTCCTAGCCACTCTCTGCTGCGCTCCAGTCCGTTCTCCAACGCCCCTTCCCCACAGAAGAGGCAGCTTCACAAGTTGTGAAATGTTAACCCTGTTGGTCAACAAACAAGCAGAAATAAATTTTATAAATATGATAAGTATTCAACTGCAGTAGTTATTCTGTAAAAGAACCAAAACATACTTATGCTTCATGGGCAACTTCATAAAGATATTTTTAGCAACAAGCTAATAAAATAATGCCTTAGCATCAGTAACAAGCTAACAGTTTGTTTCTGAAGGCTTCTGTGCAGTTATTTATTTTCTTAATCAAATTAAACATAAATCAAAAAGGTGTAATTGGATGCCTGTCAAGCAGAAATGCGGCTTTGAATCTTTTCAGGCCCTGTAGCGCTTGGAAATGCTGATCCAACATTTGATCTCGTTTTATCTCAGTCTAATTCTGTTTGCTGGCTTTTCTCATTTAAGATGTTGTTGCCAAAGGAAGGATGAACAGTTTTTTCATTGTTCTTCACAGGTGTTATCTTTGGATGGGCAATTGGATGATTTGGGTGGTCAACAACAAAATTATTTATTTTCCTAAATAGGGAATGTAAACAAGGACATAGTTACATTCTGAGAAAGGTTGGGGGATAATGAATGTAAAATAAGACTAAATTAGTAAACCAGAATGGAGACAGTATAAAGAAAAGCTTGTTTGCCTACAGAGTGCAATTAAATCACAGACAACGTTCTGAATTTTGCGTTTAGATCAATGATAGGTAAACGACAGGATTACCACATAACATTTGATGGCAATGGGGTAGATAGGACAACAAAAACAAAGGTTGGTACAGTCAGCTTTCTATGGGAAGCTAGGATGCCAGTTTCCAACACATATAAATTAATTACTGGACAAGTCTGCGTTTAGCCTTGGCAGACTCTGAAATAAATAGTAGCAGATCAGATATAGCTAGCCTGGAGCTAATTAGCAATAATGCAAAGAAAGGTTGCAGTGCATAGACACTTTCAAAATAGACAGTAGAAAAATATCTTTTGATGACCAATGGCAAAACGATGAATAATGCTTAAAAATAGTTAGAACAGTGATTTTGTTTTTTTTCACAGAGATTTTTTCCACATTTTTTTCCATTGGCTGGGCAGGTGATTCCTCTGGGTGGGAAAAGCCCACCTCTGCACACACCCTCAGGCATGACCCTGTTGATACTGATGGTTTCCATTGCTGCTTTTGCAAACGTCCTGAAGCCACTCACTAGTTGTGCTTGAGCAAGTGAGAGTACGAGTGTGTGCAAGCAGTGACTGACACTTCGTCAAACTCCTCCTCCTTAGCTCTGATTGGTTGTTTAGATTTGCGCGTTAGCTTCTTGAAAATGACATTAAGCTAACTAGGTGGAACCCTAAGAGCCAGTTCTTTTCACAGATCAGATTATACCAGAGGCCTTCCCCTATGTCTCATGTACACTACATGAACAAAAGTATTGGGACACAACTCTTAATCATTGAATGCGGGAGTTTCATTCAGTCCCACTGCCATTTGTGAAAGAATGGGTCATTGTAAAAAGCTGACTGAATTTGAGAGCGATACTGTAGTACAGGATGCCACTGTTTCACACTTTGTGAAATTTCTTCCCTCCTGGATATTCCACGATCAACTATCTGTGGTATTATTGAAAAGTGGTTAGTTACAATAGCCACTCAGGCACAAAGTGACGGACCACAGCGTGGGATACCCATGTGGTGAGGTGCTTAGTGCATAAAAATGTCCAACACTCTGCTCAGTCAATAACTACAGAGTTCCAAACCTCCTCTGGCATTAACATGAACACAAAAATTGTGCGGTTGGAGGTATTCATGACACGGCTTTCCACGGCTGAACAACTGCACACAAACCTTACATGACCAGGTACAATGCCAAGCATCAGATGGAGTGATGTCACACTGCCACTGGACTCTGGAGTAGTGGAAAAATTCTATGGAGTGACAAATCATGCTTCTATATCTGGCAGTCTGATGGACGAGTCTGGATTTTGGCACATGTCAGGCTGCACTGTGCCAACTGTAAAGTTTGGTGTAGGAGGTATAATGATGTAGGATTGTTTTTCAAGGGTTTACCTAGGCTTCTAACTTCAGCATACAAAGACATTTTGAAGAATTGTATGCTTCCAACTTTGTGGATAAAGTTTGTGGAAACCATTTTCTCTTCAGCATGACTGTGCCCCACGACACAAAGCAAGGTCCATAAAGTCAAGAGTTGAGACTGGTGTGGAAGGAACTTGACTGGCCCAGAAAAAACCCTGACCTCAAGGACTTTCAACACCTTTGGGAAGAACTACAGTTGTGGAAGAACAGAGAAGAACAGAGATTGTGAGCTACGTCCCCTCGTCCAACATCTGTCTGATCTTGCAAATGCTCATCTGCTGTTCTGGATGAACAGCCAAAAACCACATTAATGCCTATGGGTTTAAAATGGTATAGAATAACAGCTCCTGTAGGTGTAATGTGTGGGTGTCCCAATACTTTTGTCCATATAGTGTATTACTGTCAGGACACAGTGACAGTTTTAGCAAATATTACAAAAAATGTTTTGATACAGATTGTATGCTGCTAATTTAAATGTGCTTTAAGTGTATATCAAGTTCTTTTTTTAGAGGACAGAGATACAAATGACGGAAGCAGCCACATACATTCGTTTTACTGCATTGTGATCTATTCTGAAAACCACTATACTGTATTCTTGCGTTTTCGATAAATGAGTGAAAATACCTGTCTGCTGTGACATTCTTCTAAAAAGACTGCTTTTCGGAGTTCGTTTTCTTTTAGATGTACTTACATTTGGGCTGTTTTTTATTTAACAGCGTCTATTTAAATCAAGACCACACGCTATTCGAGAAATGAGTGTCTCGCTGCTCTCTCAGCAGGAACAGCAACAGTTTCTGTCCTTACTGTTGCTTCCCTATACAATTAATTTATGTAGTAGACGTAACTTGCAGTTTGATTTACGCCTGCGCTTAACGTCACTCCGTACTTTATTGATTCGTTATACAGCCCGTCAATATTGTTTCCCCGCCCCACTGGCGTGCACGATTCCGTTCCCTGTTTTGGGGGTTTTATTTATGGCATGCGCGCTCTCGATGTCGTCGTTGGCACTGGACGTGTGGCTCGCACTGTAGCTGACACTGTCGCGGACTACAATGTCAAACATTTTAGGGGCATCGCGAGCTTCCGTTTTTATGCCAAGCACAGAAGATCCGTCGTGATATTTTGCTCAGACCGTCTCCACTGATACTCAAAGTAATATTTTGCGCTATATACTGAAGTGATGACATCTTCACAATAAGGTAAGCTAGAGTATGAGTAAATAACCTAGCGTTTAAGTTCAAATAGAAAAATGTGCTGATGTGCTGTCAACACGCTAGTCTTGAACTATGGACAATTTCTTGCTTTACACTTCGTCTCATCGTTTTATGATTGCTTTTAATTGCGTAACTGAGCATTTACACACTATACAGTTTCTTTGGTTGCGATGTTTTAGAGTGTAAAATTAGTCGGATTGTAACACTCGAAGATTTATGAAGAATGATCAGCATCAAGACAGTAGTCACGCAGTGACAATCCGTATTACGTAATAAGCGCGCAGACCAGCTGTTTAGATAATGCGTGGGAGTTGAAATCATCGCTGGATCATTTGCATTTCGTCTGCGTACGATTAGTATCTGGCGTTAGTTTTAACTGAAAACTTACACAAATCAATATCTGTCTCGCACTCTCAGTATTAGAGGTTCGAACAAAAAGTTAAAGAGTTCTTCTCAACGTAAATGTTTACTCAAGCCTCATTTAAAGGCTTGAGTAAACATTATATGTTAAAACAATATTAAAAGTATGACACGTTTATGTTTTTAAACATATAGGTCCATGTTAAAGAAAGATGAAGGTGACGCAGCGACGAGATTCAAACGGACTATTCACTGAAACCTCCGACAATGATTGTGAGGTACAGAGGTGTGTGTGGGTGTGTGACTGAGAGAGAGAGAGAAAGAGAGAGACAGAGTGACAGGGGTGTGTGTGAGCACCTGAGTGTGATCACTTGGTGATGGCCTCTCGACTGTTAATAAATCAGCTTTGATCCATCTCTCAACAGGATGACGTGAGTGCAGAATCTAGGGAAACTGGGGGTTTCTCTTTGTGTGAGAAAGGGCCCTGCACGAGCCTCTGCAAACAACACCCACAAACAGTGAGTCTTTCTCTTCCAAAGCTTGCTATCTGCATGCTAACATATGACTTATAATCACAAAGTCAATTCCAATACATCAGTAAGGATATAACTAGAAACCCACACACTGCCAGTTCCACACAATTATAATCAACAGTCTAGCTGCAAGAACATACCTTTTATTACCTCTTGTAAAGTACGAGGCCATAACAGTTAAAATAAAATACTTCAAGGTCTCAACGTTTCAGGTTCACTGGTACACATATATTATTGGTATAGCAGACTTCCTGCTCTAATCACCCATCAGTGAGAGTCGGTGTCCAGCCAACACAGTGTGATGAACCCTGGCCGTCCAGCGCTGTAGTTGGGCACCCTGCCTTACAGCTTACATGAACATTTATAGAAATTGGGAAAGAACGTCTATAAATCAACGTGTGTAAAGAGGATACAGTATAAAAATAGGATAACACAGTTAATTAGCAAGTTGTGAACACAGCATTATTAATAAACAGCTAGACCCTCCTTTGCCAGAACAACTATTATTATTATTATTATTATTATTAGAGTATTTCTAGACAAATCTCATTTTTGTAATTTTTTAGCCATATCCATTACAATTTTACACTCATACATTTAAGTTGTGTATGATTTTAGGACTGATCATTTGTACAGTATTGTGCACCAGCCGATTTCATAGGCACTATAGATACAATCATTAACATTAATTGGCTAAAATGGTTTAGTGTCAACCTGATATGAACCAGATATGCTACGCAAATCGTAATTGTTTTCTTGGGGTTTGGGTGACTACCAGCCCTCAGGTTTGCCCTTCTTTGTCACCGTCACAGGGTAACAGCCTGAAGTGTAACGAGTGTGCCCTTCTTTGTCACTGTCACAGGGTAACAGCCTGAAGTGTAACGAGTGTGCCCTTCTTTGTCACTGTCACAGGGTAACAGCCTGAAGTGTAACGAGTGTGGGAAAAACAGAGCAATAATGACCAGATACTCGGAAGGCTATGGCACTGAGGTAGGTAGGTGTGTGCCTGTGAGGGAAAAAACATTTATTTTGGAGCAGATCTGCCTAAGAATTGGAGTGTTTGGTGGCTTGTGCCTGTGACTCAATGTTGCAGGAGGAGTGTGTCCTGTCTGATGCTCAAGGAGAGAGCGATGCAGATGCAGATATAGAGGACACAGACAGCAGGTAAAATCTGACTAACGCACGATAGGCCCTCTGGCTTGAAACTCCAGATATCTGCTCAGTGCACATGTAATCACTTACTGACTTAATTCTGAGGCTGTAATGTAATACTGACGCTGTCATGTCAGTATTACTGACTTATTTGACACAAGTGGTTTTTTCGTTTGCAGACCAGATTCTTCTGGGGTCGATGACGTTTTTTTGTTTTTTGTTAAAGTCTTCTACAACATGTGACGTAGCCAGGATGCATATGCAGAGCGAGCTCGTTAATGACAGAATGACCGAGATGTTCATTGTGATCATTTTGAAATTTTTAAGTAGTGCTTTGTCAAAATAGCCCACCCATGTATGTTATGTCAGTCTGTGAGTTCTGTTATATTAACACGTGTTGTAACCTGACGTGAAATTAATATTACAAAACACAAAAAAGGTTCTGAGTATTTCTAACTCAAAAGGCATTATTACAGTTTTTCCTGCTATTCCAGTATGTCAATCGTTACCATAGCAATGCGGCTGTTGTTTACCTCAGAAAACATCTGGTAAAAACTGACAAACAATTTACCAAATAAATGTCATCAACAGACTAAAATCACATCAACAGAATAAAACAACAATAGAATATGCTAAACAGAAATTAACAGGATAAAACAGAAAAGTGCTAATTCCATGACAAACATTGTGTTTGTAACATTGAGGAGGGTTAAGGTAATGATAATCCAACAAAACTGGCAGGCAGGGTTAGGGTTAGGGTTAGGGTTAGGGATTCCTTCACTACAGTAACATGCAAAGATATAATGGAAATGACAATATATAGTCTATAAACAAATAATGAGTCCATGTTTGTCAGGTGCTGACAGGTGCTAGGGAGGAGTTGTATCAGGTGCTGACAGGTGCTAGGGAGGAGTCGTATCAGGTGCTGACAGGTGCTAGGGAGGAGTCGTATCAGGTGCTGACAGGTGCTAGGGAGGAACTGTATCAGGTGCTGACAGGTGCTAGAGAAGAGCTGTATCAGGTGCTGACAGGTGCTAGGGAGGAGTTGTATCAGGTGTGGACAGGTGCTAGGGAGGAACTGTATCAGGTGCTGACAGGTGCTAGAGAAGAGCTGTATTATCTGAACATGTATTCAGCAATTTTTTTTCATTATAAATCTACACACAATACTCCACAATGACAAATAAAATTTGGTCTTTGGAATTTGGGATGAATTTGCATAGGTATTCAGATCCTTTGACATGCCGCTCACAGCTAATGCTTTGGTGATTCCTATCAGTAGCGAGTGCTTGAAATGCTTCTACAACTGGACCTAATTGAATTGATTGGACTTAAGTAGGAAAGGCAACTGTAAGGTCTCACAGTTGAACATAGTAGAAACCAAGCGCTGGGCATTAATACAATAACTGCAGTGAAACAGTGGAAGCAGTATCATGTTTTGTGGATGCTTTTTTTCTCCCATCAGGGAATGGAAGTCTAGTCAAGGAAAGATGGATGCAGAAAAATCTATAGCAGTTGTAGGAGAAAAACTTTTCAAGAGTGTACAAGATCTCAGGGTGGGCTGAAGGAGTTAATTTTAACAAGACAATGACCAAGATGCTTACCACCAAGAAAACACAGTAGAAGCTTTGGGAAAACTGTTCTAGAGTGATTCACCCAGAGTTTGGACCTGAACCCAATAGAGCATCTTTAGAGAGACTTGGGTGTGCACCAGTACTCCCCACCAAACCTGGCTGAGTTTCTGTGAAGAAAAGCAGAAACTTCAGCTAGAGATGTGTGCCAAGTTTGTAGAATCATTCATAAGAATACTTAAGACTGTCATGGCTGCCAAAGGTGTTTTAACAAGGTACAAAGTTATCCAGGTTTTTGTTTTTAATAAACTTGCAAAAAATGTCCAAAAAACATTTTACTTTGTCGTTAAGGACTATTGTGAGGTAAAATGAGTTGAATGGGTTTAAAATATGTTTGAAACAGTGTGGAAAACTTGAAAGGGTTTGAAAATATTCTATATGCATGGTAATATATGCGTTTGCATGCAGAATTACATCACTACCCACAAAATTTAAGTGTTATGTTTTTTTTTCCATGCCACACTATAAAATGCATCTATAAGCCCAGTTGTTATAGCACTATATTAGCAGTATATTATTTTAAACACATTTGAGATCTTTACGTTATTTCCTATAGTATTCTGTGGGAGGTCAATTTGCTGTTGCCTGTAACACTGCAACCAAGATAACTTATGATAATAATTTATGCTGAAACAGAGTTATTAACATAAAGAAACATTAAGACATAGTTTTAATCTTTTTTGGATTTAGGTTACTTTGAACCTATGCTAAAAATATGACTTTTGGACTTTTTAGACCTGGCCAGCTGGTAGCAAAAATCCAGATATTGTGTCAGTCTTAATGTTTTTTGTTTCTTTGTTTTTGTCTTATTACTCTTTAAAAATCTCAATCAGAAAACGATTCTATAAATCATACAATAATTTCCTGAACTAGTATTGTGGCACTTTTCATGATGGACACGTCATGTGTTCTGAAAGCTGAGAGCATTGTGTTGGTCCAGACTGCAGGCTGCGGGCTCTCTTCAGCGAATCAGCTCTCGTAAGCGAAAGCGTCAGCGAATAGCACGGCAGGACACCACTGAGAGCGAGGACGATGGGGGTCGGAACCAGAGGACTCACCGCTGGAGTCTGAGGCTGAGTCCCCATCGTACACACAATCGAACCATCCTAGAGGTGCACAGCTCCATGTATTTACACTCAAACGCAGCACTGATGTTTACATTAGTTGGATATACTGTTTTGTGCGTTGATCAACTACCATTTACAATTTACGGCACTATATATGGCCCCGTTATACATACAGCTATAGAGCAGGTGTACGTAATAATCACTCAGAGTACAACAAAAAACTAATTTCCCCCTTTCTTTCTTTCTGGTTAACTCGGTCTGTTGTCCTCAGGAGAGCATTTCTCAGGTAAGGCCGCTGGTGATTTCTTGCTGTAATGCAGTAGAACCTCCGGCTGGCTCGAACAACGAACCCCAAAGAGGAACACAGTCGCTTCAAGTGTGGCCTTTCACACTCTCCCTTCCTCTTTTCTTCATCCTCATCATCCTCCCTCTCACCATATCTGTCATAATTGTGTTCTTTGTATTTCCCCTCTCACTTACTAATACCTGACACCATTTTCAACTGATTCCTTGTGTAATTCACTTTTTTTTATTTTTTGTTGATACATATGTTACTGTGTGTGTCATTAGATGGTATTACTTTATAATCAGTCTTAGAATGAAAGTGTTGTAACAGCTCATTGAAACTGTCAACTCACCGTCTTTGGTTGATACATGTTAGGTAATGAATATTAGTTATATTAGTTATTTTAACTCTTTTTAAAGAGCTAAAATAGTCCTTTAGGATTCTTTAAAGTCTAATAGATTTCATCTAGATTTTGTCTAATGCTGTAATTCACTTTTTTCTTTTTGTTCCTCTAAATTTGATCAAATGTGGTAACCTAATTATCATTCTGTTGACGACTTGAGGACTTTTAATTTATTTTTGACTCAACCTATGCAATGTACAGGCAACAGTCTTGCAGTCACACAGCATACTCACATCTCTGTTGCCATCTCCTTCTGTTCATTCCTGTGAGTGCATGTCTGATTTTAGCACTGATAGAAGTTTTTACTGCAGGCCAGTTGGCTCCAGCATGATTTCTGAATGTATGATGAGTGGCAAAACTGAACATTTATTAATTGATTTTCCTTTGAAAGTCAGTATTGAAAGTTAAGATGAATAAGACTTACATGAAAAGCTTACAAAAGTCTCATTATTATTATTATTATTATTATTATTATTATTATTATTATTATTTTGTCCATATTCTTCTTTGATTTGTCACTGCCTTAGCATGTAATAGTCCAAAGTTCATACTGGGCTCAGGCATTCATACTGGGCATGTATGTTTCAATTTCCTTTGTGAATCTATAGTTCCATTAGCCATGAACTTTTTCCTCATAGTGTCCACCTGTACCCTTCTGAAGCTTTAAAATGAATGTTGGTGTGTTTGTGAAGCTTTAAAATGAATGTTGGTGTGTTTGTGACGACATTTGGGTCCAGATTTTAAGAGAATTAAAAATATAGTTTGACAGCATGTGACTGAATGGTTTTATGTTGGAAAATCGTACACAAATCTTTTACCTGAAGTATTTTATCACTTAGCAGTTTTTGCTAATTCCATTTGATATAAAGGCAGGGAATCCTGTGTACCAAAAGCTGAAATGTCTCCTACTATTTTCACCAGTGAGTTGCATACCTCAATGAATAAATAATACATTCAACACAAGCACGTTTTATGATGGTCTCTAAATGTCTCAAAAAATGTGTGTGTGCCATCTACTCAACACGACTGCTGAGAGGTGAGGAGATGAAAACATGCTTACCACATGTTACACTTGTGGGACTGAGACTCTAAAGAACTGTTTAATGACACCTCTCTGAGGTCATGCAAATTATTCATAATCTTTAACCAAAGGAACATGTGGTAAAAGTGCTGGTCCATGAAGCTCCAAGTTTGTGCTTCTCAATGTAATTTCCATAGCAACCTGTTTTGCATGGAAAATAAGTTCCTGTTGTTAGATAAGTTTGTTGTATCATTTCCCCTAATATTATGCATTAGTAGACAATTTCATCTACATCTACTAAAAATAGTACCTGACTGTTACCACATTCATGTCCATTATCACAACAATGCAAAGAACTTGACACTGATGTGAGTTTAAAGCGTAACATTGAGGTCATGTTTCACCTGGTAATCCCCTTTGCCTTCTGGCACCTCAAGTTGGTTTCCTTTCCAAATCCAGCTGCCCCATTTGCTCTTCTTGTATGTATGACTTGAAACACTGTAGGTTTTCCATCTGTTGTGTAGTGTGTTGTGTCTCTCCAAATATACATAGATTCTCAAAGAAGACCTGTACACTAATCACTAGCCAAGACTAAAATGACTGAGTCTGTGTTTATGTGTAACAACATGTTAAATATACCCACCATGAAAACTACACTTGACCACAGTTTAAGATCATACTCATCTGGCATCATGAGCACATTGTCATCACAGACGCATCACATACTTTTGTTTCTTAAATAGAAAGGCCTCGTCATGTTTTGCAGCTATTCAGTGTGTTGTGTGTACTTTTAACAGCAAGCCAACTAAAATAAACAAAATTTAAATAAAGAAATTCACACTCTGTCTAAAAACAGCTTTGCTGATGTCTAGTGCTTGACCCAAATACCATTCTGTATCTTTGGAGGAGCTACTTGATACCTCCTGACTTGGTAAGAATCTAATGCCTTGAGCTGTCACATGCTTCCTCAGCTTCCTCTCCAGACTCTTATAGACTCAAGGTCAAGATAAGGAGTACAGTTACTGGTACAGTAAATAACAAGTAAATAACAAGTGATCCACTTTGCGTAGATGGACTGACATGCACAGCAGTTTGGACTTCATACAGAAATGGCATTGAGGGAAAATTAGGAGGAGTAGGTTATATTTAACGGCTATTTGTATTGTCCAGTAAGAGATTTTTTTCTACTTCTTGGAAAACGGACAAAGGAGCCACTGAAATAAGGAGAAACAGAAGGAAAATGAAAGTAACTGGACAAACATGAATCACACAAAAGATGAAAAGAACTCTGAGGCAGGAGGGCAGAAAGGTAAAGGGACCTCCAAAGGAGCTGCAGGGAACTGAACACCAACATGAAATGAGTGTTTATTGTAATGTTTCACTTCTTTCTACCAGGAGTGATGATGACAGTGAAGATGACGTCTACAGTAAGGGTTTTACTGTGTCTTCTGCCAGTGGAGATAACAAGAACAGCAATGCTGGTTCTTCTGCTGATAGTTGCGTTTGTCGCAGTGGGGACCCTTTTTTTCTTCCCTCAAACAGATTTGATGATGACGAAGATGATCTTATAAACATAAATGGTCATATGGTTAATTCTGAACCAGAGTTGGATATGGAAATTGTAGCGATAGAAAAGTCTTCAGAAGATGATGAAGGAGAATATTGGAATGATGATGAAAAAGGTAAGATTGAAAGTAAAAAGCTTTACGCCTACCAAGCCTACCCAAAAGAGGTGTTCCAGGCTCTGAAGGAAATGAAGCAGTGTTATTTTCTCACTGATGTCAAACTGACCACTGACAGTGGGCTTAGTTTCCAGGCTCACTCCCTTGTCCTGGCTGCAGTAAGCTCTGTGATCCAGCAGAGACTTCGGGAGAGGGGTGTGGAGAAACCAAAAGAAATGGTTTTGTATTTGAGCCCAGGCATCTCTAGTTTGGGACTGTCTTCTGTACTAGAGTTTGCCTACACTGGGACCATTACTGGTCTGAATAGAGAATCTTTGTCTGAGATCCAGAATGCTTCTCTTTGCCTGGGAGTTCCCAGGGTGCTGGAGATCTGCAAACAAGAAAAAGAGAGGCAGAGAAAACACGATGGAGAGCAGAAGTTAGAGGATAAGTGGAAGACTTCTGCTGAAGAGCAGATGAAGATCAGTCTGCAGTCCATCAGGCAGCTGTGGGACGACAGAGTGGGTTGTGATGTTGAGCTGGAAGCTGAAGGAAGAATATTTCATGGTAAGATGTATAAATATCACACCGTTAGCACAGTTTATATACTTAACCTGTTTTTCAAGCTCTTACTTTTAAAGGAAGATGCATGGCAAACATGATTTTTCAGAATGTTAAAAAAATACAAAGGTTTGCCATAGCATTGAGGATGGCTTAAGCTGAAATATGTCTGCCTCGTAATAAATAAAAGAAACTTATTCAATCAGTAGCACCCTTGACAATCACCTCAATTGTTTCTTGAATGTGGGCATTTTTGTTTTCTTTGTATTCTGAATGTTGTGTTCCTCGTGATGTGCTGGGCCTATTTGCAATGATTGTGAATGTATGAACCTTGATAATATTCTTTAGGCAAAGTAATATGCTTTTCTTTTAAATACCTTTTCTCTTCATTACCAGCACATAGAATTCTACTCGCTGCAAGCAGTGACTACTACTATGCCATGTTCAGGAGTGGTATGAAGGAGACCCATCAGGTCTCAGTGTCCCTGCTACTGATTGGGGCACCTGAGCTCGAAGCTTTCCTTTATTGCTCCTACAGTGGGGATCTTCTTCTCAACTGGGGATGTGTGTTTGAGCTCACTGGCGCCGCCCTTCAGTTCCAGTTCCGTACTGCTCTTTCATGCTGTCTCAGCTTCATGAAAGAAGAAATGGATATCTACAATTGTCTTGATATAGCTGCTTTTGCTAAGGCATATGAAATGACAGACTTGCAAGAAACTGCAGATGACTTTGTCCTTAGGCATTTTGAGGATGTAGCAACAACTGTTAAGTTTAAGGACCTACCAGTGGAGAAGCTGAAGACATATCTGCAAAGCAACACTCTTTGTATTGGATCAGAATTGGCTGTGTTCAAGGTGGTTGTAACTTGGATCGAGGCCAATCCCAAGAGGAGAGTGAAAGAGGCCAGGGATCTTATGGCAACTATCCAGTTTTCCCTTATGACCTTCAAGGAATTCAAAGAAGTGAAGGTTATAACCTCATGGCCACAAGTCAGTGCCAAGAAACTCTATGAGTCTTTGTTAAAAGAGTTCTGGTCTGGTACCTTTAACATCCAATCAGATTTTAGGACCTACCTTCCTAAAGAGACCGTGGTCCTTATTGGAGGAGAAAGGGTCACAGAAAACTTTGACAAGCGCATTCTATGTAGGGACATATGGTTCAGCAACTCATTACGTAACTATGTAGGGCTAACAAAGAGGATTGAATGGAGGATGTTGACAGACTTACCAGAGAAACCGAGATTTAGTCATGGTGTTGGAGTGATAATGGGAAAGCTTTATGTAGTCGGAGGAAGATATTATTATGGAGACACAGACACTATGAAATGCACCTACAGGTAAGACAGACGAGTGGATATTCAGATTCTCGTGAGTCTGTTAATGCTTTTTCTGGATAATTTCTCACATTTACTCTCTACTCCAGGTATGACCCAATCCAGAATGTTTGGGAAAGGTTGGCCAACATGCACGAAAAAAGGAGCAGCTTTGCTCTTTTGGTTTTGGATGAAAAAATATACGCTATAGGTGGAGACCGAGAGTCTGATGTTAATGTAGATAGTGTAGAAGTCTACTGCCCCAATACAGACTCATGGAGGTAAGAATAATAGAGGGCACTAGAATTAAGTTCTTGATTTGCTCACAAAATGTGCATACTGCTGTTATGTACTAAGATAAAATGTTAGCATGAGTTTTAAGGCACTAGGTTGAAACCTTTTTTTGTCACTTTCTTTTAGCTTTGTTCATCCCCTGGACCAGTGCCTAAGTGGCCATGCTGCTAGTGTAATGAATGGAGAGATTTTCATCTCAGGGGGCTTTGACTGCGGATACCAGTGCTTGGTTTCCATGTTACTCTACCATCCAGGCAAAGGCACGACGTACTTGGCAGACATGTCCCAGAGCCGGGCCCAGCACTGCATGGAAACCTTTCAAGACTACCTTTACGTGGCTGGAGGAGTCTCAGTTGCTGACGGACAATTGGTGGATCAGTTAGCCTGCGAATTCTATGACCCAGTTGGTGACATTTGGGCATCCATTATGCCCTTGTCTGTTCCTCATGTTAGTGCAGCATCTGCAGTATTAGAGGGGAAGATCTATATCCTCGGTGGCTATTCCCAGGAAGACTACAGTGACACAAAGCTAGTGCATAGGTATAATCCTGCAACACTATGCTGGGAGACCATGTGTAGCACACCAGGCCCCAACACATATACTGCAGCTTGTGTGCTTTCCATACCTGCTCACCTAAGACAATAAAAGGGCTGTAGGCCCTGTAACAAGTTTCACACATGAAGACCTGTTATATTGCAAAATTTACTTACATACATTTTAAATGTATATTTATGATGCATCAGAAATTAAGCTTCTTGTATGCTTACAATAATTCTAACACAGTTATGATAGATCAAATTCTAAAATAATAACTCTGAAGTGTTAACTATACTTAATTATATTCTTAATTCTTAATTCTATTTGTACTTTATACTACATTTTACATTTACTCAGCATATATTCCCAGTACACTTTCAGTAGTGCTTACATGTCTATATGGAAGAATGTATTGTACTCATAGATTATGTAGCATTATATTAAGAATATTTGATGTGTTATGCAATTATATTCAAAAATACCTTCACATACAAAGCACAAAGCATGCCAAAGTGTTCATTTTTTTGTTCATATTGTACTTTTGTGTCAACACTGGAATGTCTGATATATAACCTTATCATTACAAGTGTACATATGTTGGGGAATCAGAATGGGCTTTGTCATTGTCTCCCTCTATTGTCCTTTACACAAATCCATCAGGCCTTTTGATTCAGGGAAGAATAGTGACTATGTACTAAGACACTAGCTTCCTTTCAAGGAAAAATAAAATGCGTTACATGAAAAGATAATGTCTCTCAGTGCTGAAATTATAACCAAAGCATTTGCCTGTTGTAAAATCCAGTGATCAATTTCTAACAGTGATCATTAATATATGTAACTTTTGAAACAATGGTGGCATTGAGAAAAAAAAATCAGGAATGTGTAATTGGAATCAATTACCTTTAAGGTAACGCAAACTAATAAGTGTTCTCAGATTCACTACTGTTACTTGTGTTGATGTGTCCTTTACATACCTGCAAGATATTAGGATGGCTATATCTTGAATTGAAGCGAACTTTGGCATTTTTGTTGTGACGGTTCCTCCAGCAGTCAATTTATTGCTGCTGGTTTTAAGACGACTCTGCGGTATTTAAGATGATTATGTGCTGATGTGCCTAAAATATATGTATTTTATGGTGATGTTTCCAGTAATTGAACACCTCGTATAGTATCTTACCTATATAGAGTCTAGTTTTTATGCATTGATTCAGTAATAATGGCATTTTGAGTTTTTTTTTTTTTTTTGCTGTATAGCTGTATATGATGTAACGTTTCTGTGCGATTTGTCGTTTAGATAGCTGGACGGTTCGACATACTTTCGCCTGCAGCCTGTGCATATGTTGCCGTTGTGGGTAGGTTGTTAACAGCACGACTTGGTGGCTGCAGATTGCAGAGGCGTCTTTGCCTCATGCTGGGATCACGAAGGGGTAGATATGGAGTGCCTGCTGTCTTGTGTCCTTTGATGTCTTACCCACAAGGTAAATCTCTTTTGCTGCAATTATTCATTGTCATTTATGTAGCCCAGGGATACAGCTCAACTCCAGCTGTGTTTTCTGAAGTGCTGATTCACATATACATTTTTCTACATAATATTCACGGTTTGTGTAGAATATGCTGAGATTCTGTGTGGTCTAAATATGGTTTCAGGAGCAACATCAACTGGAAGTTGCACATACACAATGGAAATCGATGGTGCCATTAACTCACAGTGTAAATCCTATTGTAACGGTGGCGTGTCGTGTTGAACACACGGTGAGAGGCCAAGGTTTTTTTATTATTATTATTATTTTTAAGCGTTATTTAAAAATGAAAAGCGGAAGAGAGCTAACGAACTCTGACTGACAACCAACGCCACGCACAGACACACGCTTAAATACAAACACATTAACAAGACACGGGTCCAACACGTAACGCTAATGAGACAAGTGAAACTGCGCGCGCGCATTGTTGCCAACTCCTCAGTAAGAAACGTAGCTATTGGCTGTCCTAAAAGTCGCTAGAAGTGGCTAAATGACGCCATCGCCTAATTTGCATAATGCATGTTTTTTTTGAAGCTGTAAAGGTATAACGTTGTGGGAGAGAAAAAAGTGAGTAAAAAACACCC
Source organism: Tenebrosternarchus preto (assembly GCA_025802075.1). NCBI lineage: Eukaryota > Metazoa > Chordata > Actinopteri > Gymnotiformes > Apteronotidae > Tenebrosternarchus > Tenebrosternarchus preto. The sequence goes on from JAOYMR010000005.1 coordinate 13,118,310, forward strand.
TAAATATGTTAGAACTACAAATGAACTCTGAACAAATGAACAACTTCTGTTGCCTTTGAAATAGGTAGTCACTTCTCAAAATAACTTCATGACTTTGTCTAAATAATTTTTACGTAAATTCTGTTTTTTCGCCGTGTTGTTAAATGTTAGCATAAGAGCAGCAGTTAGCAGGAACAGCTATTCTACGTTCAACTCTCCTCCTTTATCCGGGCTTGGGACCGGCAAAGTGACCTTAAAAGAGACACTTTGGCAGAGTTACTTTTTTCTTTCTTTTAAATTTTGTTTGTTTGTTTTTATTTTATTTTAAGTTTTCTTCATCTTCCTGTTATACACAAATTGTTCTGGCTCACAGAAAGACTAGGTCATCTTCATTTTGGTCTTCTATGGCAGGTTCAGCTGAGGGAGCCGACTTAAATGAATAAGCAGCTGATGTGCCAAAAAACTGCAAAATATTATCAGGCAGCTTGTGCTCACAGCAAGCTTCACCGGACAAGCTGAGACCATATCGGATATACAGGATTGAGTTAAGGGTCTCCAAGGACCCTTTGGTGTTTACCACACTCATCTGGCTGAATAGTCTCTCAACTTAAGCATTTGAGTGTGGCAAAGATAACACAGACACAGCAGCCATGGCACACACTGTGGACGAGGTGAGTGACCCATTGAGACTGAGTGAGTTAAATGCAGTGATTTCTTTTCGTGTCACACTGAAGACGCATTTATATTTACATCCCGCTCTGTAAATACGGTCGCGGGGTAAGTCGGCGGCGGCTTTGGGAATGCGCAGTTCAACTGGAACGCGCAGTTCATTTGCAAAGTGGACGTGGAGCGGTGTGGGTCTGCTCTGACTGTGAGACTGCACTGTGAGTGTTGTGGGACGGGGCTCACGGCAGCACCCGATGCTCGCTGAGGACAGTAACTGAAGAGCATGTGTGTTCATCTCAGAGTCTCCAAAAGCCTCCAATAACACCACAAAAAGTCACTAGAGGGTCTGAAAAGTCGCTAAGTTGGCAACCCTGCGCGCGCGTCCTTCTGTTTTTACAGTCCCTCCACCAACAGCTAAATTAATAAAAACACTATGCAAATTTACTGTGTGTATATATATGCCAAAGCAGTATTCCACTTTTATTCTTACACAAAGATTATGTATATATGTAAGCATTTATTGGAAGTACACAGACTTAAACAAAATGCCATTAAATGGGGAAAAAACTGTCCATTATTACCATGTGTCCATCATAAATCATTTGGGTTCTGGCTTGATGCTTGTGTAGTATATTAGAATTGTGATAAATTCTAATGGGAGTTAATGGGATCACTTTGGTTAGCATCAGAGCACATACATAGCCTCACAGTGTATGACGTGGAAGTTTCATGCGTAAGTGACCCATTCCTGAAATGAAGACCTGATACGAGCAGATGAAAGCACAAGAAGATTCTTATTTCACACAATAAATTTCATTTTCAAACATGTTTAAATGTTTTTATTTTTAGTCATGTCAAGCAGGGAAAAACTTGGAACTTCGTGCCAATTCCTATCAAGCATTAAAACACATGGAATTTCTTGCTCTCACTGCAGAGTCTGTGACAAAACTTCCACGGTGACACCATAGTATCTCCGAACATTTCTCTGCGTACGTTCCGGTGATTGAATGCAAACAAATATATGTTCACGAATAATTTAATCATTGTTTTAAAACAAAAAAAAAGCAGACACAAAACCGCTTCATCACAGTAAGTTGTCCTAAGAGTCCTATTATGAAACTATACGCCAAGCATGTTTTGAGAGTTTGGGGAAGTATGAGCAAGAAGGAGTTACAATGGAGGTTTTTTTTTTTCCCTGAGAACTAGATGCGGTAAAGCAGATAACCAGTGAATGTGGAATAGTTATATCGATAATCCACGAAGACCCAGCTACGAACCCAGAGTCGCATGTGCACCTCTTCCCCAGCGTCCAGTAGCATAACGGCACCATTTGACACGTTGTCGTTCTTCTCCCCCGAATTGTATTCATATGATGATACAAATCGTGAGTTGCCCTTAAAGATGCTCAGACCCATATCGTGAGCCGAGAATGCATTACCAGAGTATCGGAAATAGTAGACTCCTTTAACAGGGGCAGGGAAAACACCTGGAGAGTTAGAGTTTTAATGTATTAGAAGGGGCATCCCAAAGAAACTCTGTCAGATTCCAGTTATATGGAGGAAAAACATTTTTTTATACCTGTTTTAACCAGTAGAGAGCAGTGTTGACACGTCTTTATATATGTTAATTTTTATGTATTTGCATTTGATTATTTTTTTAAAGAAGGCTTTTTCAGATTATAGTAGTTAAAATCAAATGTCCACATCTTTAAAAACATTTAACTGATGCACTTCAACCTGGAGCCATGTACAGGGATTGGCCACCATCATAGTACATGTATTTTTTTACAAATCCAGAGAGGAAAAAAAGTAGTTTTGCCCTTTAGGATACCACTTTAGAAGAGTTTTGGATGTTCATGTTTATTCATGTATTTAAATTCTGCTCTACTATCTATACATTTTAATTTGGTACTAAAAACACATCTAACTGAATTCATCAATGACTTGCTTATAAACCAAAATGTTAAATCAGGTGTAAAAAATTCAATGGTACAAACGTTTTTGTCACTGTAACCTGTAAAATTGCATTTTATTCCTTTTATTACCAAGTGCAAAATACAACCTTCAAGAGAGCAATGACAAGGTGAACACGAACACACATTTTGCTACATTGCACTACTTAAAAAAAATATATAATTCACCTGTTTTGGGGTTGTACGCATCTCCAATGTTGGTGAGGACTTTATCAAATATCAGTTTTGTCTCTGAGGTGAATGGCCCCCTGTGTAAGTTCTCTTCTGATGTCATAGAAGCTGTAAATGCCACTTTAGGATTCCCTGCAAGTATGAATAAAACAATAATAAGAATGTCATAGGATGGTAGTCATGCATCTATAGTCCATCTGCACTGAATACACTGCTTACCATTTTACTCATTAAGGGCCTGATAATTGAATATTAAAAGTATTAAATGAAGTTAAATCAGGGAAAACTATCGGTCATTGTAACAGTGAAACAGCCACAAAAAGTACAGTTTAAATAGAAATATATATATATTCAACATTACCGCTAAAAACAGCATTTACCTGCAATCTGTTGCTGCAGGTTTTGAACTAAGTCCTTCTGTTTTGCCAGTTCATTTTTTGTAGTGTTAAGGTCTGCCGACAGTCCCTCCACCAAGGTCTGAAGCTTCAGGAACTCGGAGTAGATGTTAAACTGTGGATTCATGATATCAACCTCCTGACCTTTACAAATGAATATCAGTGTGAGCTGTATTATTATAATCAGCATCATATTCCAGAATGTTCTTTGCTCTTCTGATACAATGGCTGGATGGATGTCTGATGGCAAGGTTTAGGTATGTCCCATGTACTTTGGATTAAAGATTGCTTAGGTTGTTTTTCTACTAAAGTGACAGGATTTCGCAAGTGAGCACTTTGACCCAAGCTCCAGCTTTATGTGTGGCACACAGAACAAACCACTTATTTTCTTTCCAGTGAGAAAGATTGGCTGTGAGTTTTCTGAGCATCACAACATGTACAACATTACATCATCTCAAACACTTAATACAAACACTTAATACATACAGCATAACCCAGACAGAGGATAAAAGACAATAAGAAACAGATAGTGGCAAAATACACAAGCAGTAAATGTCAGTGGATTCTGAAAACTGAAGTAAACAGAGGTGGTGTGGGGCCTAATTCAAGTAATTTCAATAGTTTAAGCTGTACATGGTTTATCTGTATTGTTTGCCGTTTGTTTAAAATGATGCAGGTTGTGCATTTGAAGATGAAATACATAAAAGGTGGTAGTGGAAAGGAGCCAAAAAAAATGTAACATGCAAAGTATTATTATAAATATTATAAATAAATAAAAACCGAGACCAGCGCAGTTCTGAACAGTCTGTTTACAGGCTATTCTGAACAGTCTGTTTGTTTACACCAAGGTAAGTGAAGCCATGTATCCTTGTCCTGGGGTTGATGATAAGAGACTTGTACTTTCTGTTTTGCGTCCTACCAAAATCCACCACCAGCTCTTTAGTTTTGCCAACTTTAAGTTGGTAGGTTGTTACTGTGTGATTTTCTCCACTTCCTCCACACATGGCTGCTCCTTGTCAGTGATCACACACAGCATAGCAGTGTCACTGTCAAACTTCATGATATTGAAACTTCAGCTCCATGTCACAACCCACTCTGTCGTCCCACAGCTGCCTGATGGACTGCAGACTGATCTTCATCTGCTCTTCAGCAGAAGTCTT
>JAOYMR010000005.1:13152275-13172770 GCA_025802075.1 Tenebrosternarchus preto
CCCCCCCCCCCCCCCCCCCCCCCCCCCCCCCCCCCCCCCCCCCCCCCCCCCCCCCCCCCCCCCTATTTTCTAATGAATGTCAGATTTCAGTGCCATTTAGTCATGGAAGAGTGGAGGACGTTCGTGGCTTTGTTGCAGGCTGTGAAAAAAAAAGAGAAAGTCTGGTAGGCCACATGTCACAAGTCTGTTGCTTCTCTGTGTTCCCCTAACATACAAAGAGGCAACAGAGACTGACATATAAGGTCTGTAAAACATGCCCTGATTACACACACACACACACACACACACACACACAGTCCCATCTGCCACAGTGTCCTCACTGTCTCCTGAGCCAGCCCCACTTACAGATGGCTTTTCACTTTGCCTGCGTGCAGTGGTGTAGACTTGGGGAGGGAGGGGGGGGGGGGGGGACTCGAAAACACAGTTTGATTTCCTTCTCCTCACCGTTTCCTCTCCATAACACTGCAAGATGCTTAAAGTGCAGATGAGAGGACAAACATCATCTGCTGATCTCGTAATCGGACACATGCCAAGCATCTTAGCATAGTAACAGTGACCTAGGATCTGACCTGGCCTAATGGTATGACTGTGTCATAAGACTAAATCTTTATATTTGTACTCCTACTTGGAGAAGGAGTAGAAATTCTGGAACATGCACTTCCTCCTGAAGCATCTTTAGAATCACTGGAAGGTTCCGGCATCCCCTCCACCCTAACCAGGCACCCAGTTGAATTCATAACAGCCTCACAGTGATGCATTGGCACACTGGAGACTCGGGCCTTCAGGGCCCAGCGCAATAACCGATAGTCGCCGTTTGCAGATCGCGGAAGATGAAGCGCTTTTGGGGTAGAGACGTTTCTCTGAGCAAACTCGTGTTGTCGGGGGAGTGAGGGTTGAAAACAGAGGAAACACTAAGGGAGGGACGTACAGCAGACGAAGGGATCGAAGACCCGCGAAGGCAAGGCCAGGAATGCAACGAAGGGCGTTGTAACTCAGAATCCTGCGGAGAAGTAAGAAGACACATGGATGAGTTCCTTCAACTTTGTGCCATTAAGGTTAAGGCTACTAGTAGGTCTCGGAGTTAAAACGTAGCTTTAAGGAATGAACATTTTCATACATGATATATAACATAGGCAGGACAAAGTATTCGATGTCAAAGCGTAAAATATTCGTATTCCTCATGCCACGAGGCATATTAGCGCTTGGAATTAGTGGAAACTTACAGGGTGGTGAGCTGACTCATGTTGGCGAAGGAAGAGTTTGTCAAAGAGTTGATTTTGTTGTTACTCAGGTCGCTAAAAATAAACAAGCACACCCATTACCCTCCTTGCACAAATCATTTCATCTTGGACTGCACATGAATAATGGACTGCAAATGATAGAAGACGAGGGTGGTGTTGACGAGGGTGGGGGTTACTCACACCAGCTGCAGATACTTGAAGGCGGAGAGTTCTTTTGGCACTGTGCTAAACTGGTTGCCATCCAGGTACCTGCAGAGAGTCGCAGTTAAAGGCCTGTCCTCTTCCAATACCATCAATGAGAAAGCATCTCTCTTTTCCTCGACAATTGACTTCCATGCCAAGTTTTGTCTCCCACAGAGTGTGTGACAATGGGGAGCCCTGGCTAGTGCTGGATGTGCTTGGTGGAGTTTTGTGAAATAATTAGTCTGTATATGATTGGCTCGAGCATTTTGTATGTGCGTGTAACTCACTGCGGCCCGAAGACTCTTACACTGATGTGTGTCTGTATGCACCGCGGCCTGTGTGTATTTAGCATTGTATACATCTGTCTGGATGATTGATGATCACATGCTTTGTGGCGTGTCTGTTTGTGCCTGTTTGTGGGATGTGTTTCTCCCTCACACACACACACACACACACACACACACACACACACACACACACAGGCAGAGCATTTTAACACCTCTGCTCCACTGTGTGCCTCCTCCAGCCCCTCCCACTCTCTCCCAGTATGTATTTTTGCTGCGGACAACACAATAGGTGCCCCTGGGGGGTGACATATTGCAGGGGGTTCAATGAAATCGGCTGTGACCCCTTTACACCCGATCGCTCCTCCCTTGGGGGTCACGTCCATGACGGACCCCATTGTTCTCGACTGGCCAAGGGCTCGCTGGGGAAAAGAGATAGAGCTGGGTGCGAGAAGCAGGGCTGTCCGTTTTTGGGGGCAATAACGGAGCAGGAAGCAGAAGGAGGGTTCCAGCACGCACTTGGACCAATCAGGTTTGAGTATCCGGTGCGTCCAGCTCGTCCGTATGCCCGCCCTTTTTTGGCCGTCAGTCCGATTAGGTTTTCCCGACCTGAATCGGCCTTGCTGGCTACAGGGAGGGAAATGGGATGGGGCGTATGGAGAGACGGCAACACTTACAGCTCGGTAACATTGCGTGGGATGCCCTTGGGGAGGGCCCTCAGGTGCTTGTTGCTACAGCGTACCACCGTCTCCAGGCAAGTGCACTCGCTGGGGCACTGGGGGCGTGGCATACAGCTGGCCTCCTCTTGGCCTGCATCATGGCAGAGGGGAGAGTCGGAGATGGAGGGAGTGAGAGAGAGAGAGAGAGAGAGAGGAGCATTCAGTAAAGGCAGGGATGGGAGAAGATGAAAGACGAATGGAGAGATCCGAATAGCGGGGAGAGGGAGGCATCATAGGGTCGGAAGGACAGATGAAGACCAATTAGGAAAAGACACAGCAGTAGAGAAAACTGCCACAGGAGAGGTATAGAGAAATAAGAACAGAACATAGAGAGGCACACCCACTGCAAAGAGATAAGTACAGGAAGTACCCACAGTCTAATACAGTATTGATCTGGAACACAAAAACAAATGTCCAAGTGAGGCAGACAAAGGTTCCTCTTTATTCTGCGAAGAACACTTGAAAAATGCAGTAAAGCTGGCGGATCGATGGAGCAGTTAAATATTTATTGACCGAAAAGTTAGCTAACGGAGCCACCCCTTAGCTGGGACGTTGAGCGAGTCACTTCTCGGGTTAGCCAGGGCACAAGAGTGCAGTCTACCTTCTTCGCAGTGGAAATCTGGCAGTGCCACATCTTGCAGCGGGATCTCCTTCAGGAAAGCCGGCCGCTGGCAGCGTGGGTTCCCAGTGACGATCTTGCGGCTCCGGAGCCAGTCACCAAGCCATGCCAGTCGGCAGTCGCAGTTAAAGGAGTTAGCCAGCAGGTTCCTGCCACAAGAACATAAATAAGAATTAGAAGACAGAACAGGCCAAGCCAGAGGAAGCTCAAAGTCTGCTTCCTGCGCGCTAATCAAAGCCAGCTTTTCATTCTCCTAGCCCGCAGCGCGAATCAGACGTGTCTGAAATTCTACACTGCTGGTGAAATCGCCACAGCCATGGATAATTCGAAAGACATCGTCAAACAGATGGTCGGATTTATTGCAAGCTGGTGTTGCAAGGCCATCGACAGGAAGACCAAAGTTCTGGCTTGTGTGCAAACAAACAAATAAAAAAAAAAAAAAAAAAAAACAGAACACGATTGAGGACGTACAGAGTAGACAGGGTCTGAAGGGTGTCGAAGGCTCCAGGTGTAATGGTGGTCAGCTGGTTGTCATAAAGGGACAACAGGCGAACATTATACAAGCCAGTGAAGCTGTTGTTATGGATACAGCTGATGCGGTTGTTGCGAAGCATTCTAAAACACAAGGAGAAGTTTTTTTTATTAAAATCATTTGTGCCATAACAGTAACTGAAACTTCGGTCTGCACTTAAACAAATGTCTTAATTGTCACCGTATCACAGAAAATGAGTTTAGTCTACAACTGTAAGACAACTGAACTCACAGCATGCGTAGCCCTTCCAAACCCTTGAACATGCCACTGCGTACAGAGTCCAGCTGATTGGCCGTCAGATGTAGCTCAGTGACGGAAGAGGCGCCCTCGAAGACGCCATCCTCGATTTCCGAAATCTTGTTGTTGCTGAGGTTTCTTTGAGACAAATGCCGACATTGGACAACGTTTGCCACACTGCAGTTGGAAAAGCAGGCACCACTGAACCTTTGCTAGGCAATGCTTACATTTTCTTCAGCTGCGTCAGAGTCTTGAATGCGCCAGTAGCCTCCAGAGACGTGATCTCGTTGTTGTTGAGACGGCTTCAGGAATAGAAAGGCAAAATAAGGTCAGGACGGGAGTTCAAAAGGAGGGTGCTCAGAAGGACATGGGCAGATAGCACCACAAGTTCTCCTACAACAGTAAGCTGTGTTGTCAAAGCAGATCCCACACAAAAAACTGGGTTCCCTTCTAAAGGAGGACAGGTGTTTAAGCTCTCAGCATTAATGTCTACAAAAAAATGATAAATAAATCCTTAAAAATCAGATAATGAATTTTGCCACTGCACAGGTACCATCTACAGGAAAGAGAACCAGATCTGGTACATGTACTGGACTTTTTAAGAGGTGAGAAGGTAAATGAGGGTTTTTGTGACAAAGTGAAAGGCGCTCACAGCTCGGCAGTAGAGGCCGGGATGTGTTCGGGGATCTTGGAGAGGCGAAGGTTAGAGCAGTCCACGACGTTTGACTCGCAGCGGCATTTGGCAGGGCAGACAGGGTCGTCGTTGCACTCGTTGTTCAGTCTGCTATCCTCCGACCCTGTGGAACCCACACAAAGGTTTCCAAATGAAATGCAGTTGTGAAAGGTATTCTAGGACCAGCAGGTGCTGTTTTTTTCTGCTTTCCTTCACCTTCAGATAACCTTTAGGCTTCACACAATGGACCACCAGAATAGCAGGTACGTTCAGTTTAATCCTCTTAGTGCGTCTGTGGCACATTAGCGATCAGTACCTTTGCTGATTCATAAGGACTTTTCCAGTCATTGTTTCTGCAGTCATTGGGATCATGTGTTGTGAAACACTGGTAGTTTGGCTCTCAGAGATCTACTTGGGAACTGCTTTGCCAGAAAATCATGGGCTGTAGAATCAAAGCACTTTAACAGAAGCTCTGAGGAGATGTTTCTGTAAGTAACATAACATAACATTTTCCCAACATAACACATGAAAACCACGAGGTCCATGAGGACAGGTCTTTTCTCTCACTGTTTGTGACTCGCTAAGAATAGACTGCATGTGCCAAAGTGCTTGAAGGCAGTTATATAATAGGCGTTCAATAATTGAACACACAAATTCCACTCAAACCCACTTACAGAGGGAGCCATTGTGTGCTTTAGGTGGATGGTGCACTGTTGTTGTTCTTCCTAAGGCTGTGGGTAGCTGTTAATGGGCCGAAGTGCACACAGTTATGATGTGTGGGAGAAGAAGTCCATGCTCACTCACCACAGATGAAGTCCATTTAATGAAAAATGAATATGCTAATTTGTTATTTAACTAAAGCGCTCAGGCAACTAAAACTGTTCAAAAGAATTCATTCAAATGGAAGCAATCAGTCCTGGAGCAAGTTTACAAACTAATTTGTCGATTCTTGATACTTTCTGGGCAGCAAAGCAGTAAATAATGTTTGTTTCCTAATTTCTACCTCCACCCAATTATTACTGTGGCATTTAGAGTGGATCTATTTGGTCTTGTATGGATACATGAATCTGGCATGTGATTCCGAACAAGGACTTTGTTTCTCAATCAGTTCAGCGATCCTGCTCAGATTTAGGAAGTTCAGACCCACTAACGATCTGCATTAGTGACTGTTCTGGAAGTGACTGGTGGAAATGGAATTTCCTGGTAGAACAACAACAAACAAAGCAGCATGAGAGGAAGAGAGGAAACGATAAAGTTGTCGGAAGCTCTTTGATATTTTCGTGGTTGGGGGTGGGGAGACGTGGAGGCACGAGTGTTCCACTTTGTTCATCGCTGGTACTTTAGTTCCAGTTAAGGCCTCGTCTGCGCTGGAGACTCTCAGTGACTCATGTATCGCTGAGAGCTTCAGCAACGAAACGAGCGTTTCCGACACAGACCATTTCAGCTTTCCTGCGGCTGTTTATCTTTCAGAACTTTTTGTTGCACGGAGAGGAAAAAGGTTGGGGAGGGAAGGGCAGGGGATCGAGAGTGTGGTGGGACTGATGGCATCAGCTTTTTATGGCCTTTGGTGTAGCAGTATAAAACCCCAGGGCAGTTATTTTGCCTTATGACATAAAACCTCCCATTATTCCTCTAATAAAAGACCGTTCTGCAGAACAGGATTGAGCCGCCTTCAGCTTTTCATTATTATCTGAGGAGGACAGATAACGGATTAATCAAGTATCACTTTGATCTTTTCAGTACTTAAATTTCCATTAAAGCGTTCTGCTAATGTCAGCTCTTAATTTTATTCACTTGACTGCTCTCTGTAAAATTATTTTCTTGGAAGATGGGAACCCTTTACACACTTCCCTTTCCCTCCCCTAATTTAAAACCTCTCTCCACTGCCTTCTCCACAGAGGTTAGAGATTCAAAACTTACAAACAACTTCATACAGTGTCACAAAAACCAAGCCATCACCAAGAAAATGAATAACAGTAAAAACAAGCTTGCATTTGATACACAGTTCTGTTTGGAGACTTTATGGAACACCATTCATCACTGAATGAACACCTACAAAGCAGTGGAATGGGAATGAATGCGAGGAAAAAGAGGTAGAGGTTGAGAGAGAGAGAGAGAGAGAGAGAGAGAGAATAAGCCAAAGAGAAAGGGGTGGAATGTTGAAGCCCACTCACCTGGAATGGAGTACTGCTCTTTGGCTGTGATGGAGACAGGAGAAAGCAGTGACATCAGTTAGGGTGCAGTCAAATGGATGTAGCTTTAGACCCAGACAGAAGTGCTCCAAAGGTTTCTGAATTCAAATAGAGCTGTCAACTCTTCATTTTCTTTTGATTTTACCTAACAGGTGAGTTTCTTGCTAGGATATGGTAAACAGCTGAGGGGCTTCCTCCAGCAAGCATTTCTGTACCGTTTTTTTGTATCACCACCACAGTTAAGAAGTTCAGTAAGTCCAAAAGTCAAGCAAGTTGGTCCAAAAACCGCTAACAGTCTAATCTTTGGGCCTTAGAGAATAGCTCAGGCAAGCTTGCACGCCTGTGGGTCTCTATTCTCAAAAAAAACCAGCATGTTTGGCAGGGGCTGCAGCTCAGACTAAAACCCTGCTCTGAGACTGTGTTTACAGGGCTGGGTACGTCCAGACCGGATTAGACAGTTGTTAGAGGAACCACTGGGGAAATATGTGCCAGGCTGCTAAGCTCCGGCATCAACCCATTTCAAAAACTCCAAGGCCCAAAGCAGCACACCTGGGGTTTAGGTTTTGTACCGGAGTGGGACTATGTGCACACGGAACTCGATGCCACGGCCCGGGTAATGTTCCATGGCTTCCACGTGAAACCAGAAACGCCGCGTGCTAATGTGCTAATAAAACCAGACCAAGGGAAATGACACAGGCGGTGTACGGAGGAAAAAAAATAAAAGCAGCGTGGGCCTCTGTCGCTACGCCCCCGACCACAAGTCGCTCATTCCTGCAGATCACCTTTCCGTTTGCTTTCTGCTGCTATTCGGGAGCATATCGATTAGTCTGGGCCCAGTGGTTAGATTCAGCTTAGCGGTTTTTTTTTTCGGTGTAGCGATGACGGCTGCCCCCACCGAAGTGCATGTTAAAGCGACAAGGGGAGATGGATGAAGTGCAGGAATCCGACGATTCTGCCGGGGAAGAAAGCAAAGCAAAAACTCACCAGAACAGCGGAACTTCTTGCTCTTGATCTGACCGATGCGTTTGTTAGCGAGGCGGCGGGGACTGGCGCAGCGTGCCCCACTGGTCTCGATCGGGTTGGAACGGAGGTAGTCAGCCAACCACTTCAGGTTACAGTCACAGATAAATGGGTTCTGGGCCAAATGACTGTGGCAGGCATGAGACAACGACCTCACATCAGTATGTCATCGCATAAATAATAAACTGTACTGTACAGTAAAAAGCATTACTAAACAGTTAAATAGCATTGGCTACTAATAATATAACAACGACTAATGATAAATTACACTTTTTATTAATGTAAGCAGTTTACTAATGTACACTTACTTTAAAGCATTTCCAGAGAAAGTATTTTCAAAAGAAAATCTTAATCATGTTTAATACTTTTTTTTTTATATACTAAAATGACTGTAGCCTTTGTACTTTGTATGGAAATCGCTCTCAAGTATTACATAAGAAACAAATGCTTTCAAAAAAAAGAGCCGTGGTATAATTCCCTTTGAACAGTTCCTGATAGGGGCTTTAAGGCTATTTGATAATGCTGTTTCCAGCTGGCTCAAAGCTGTGAGAGGTGGCACACAGTAGCTGAGAATGTCCCAACCATAGCTGTGCTCAGCTGAGCTATGTGTCTAAATCCGCAGCAATGCGTACTGTGCACAAAGTTTATTTTAAATCTTTGTCTCAGAATTTGGTCTAAATATGATTATTTTACCCAGGGTAACTCAGTACTTTCTTTCTTCCAAGGCATCATTCAATCTGAATGTCGAGTTCATGTTTTTTTTTTAGGAGAGACCTAAATTAAGGTGTTAACTGAATGCCATATCTGTATATGTGTGTTCAGATACTCCACTATTTTCACTGATAGTTCAGCATTGGGGTGAACCTGTGATAAAAAATGTACTAGACAAAAGGAGAGGAAAGGAACATGTCATCAGGCGTTGAGATGATTTCAAAGTGTGTGGGCTGAAGGTTATTCTTCTTGATATTCCTTGGGGTACGGAGCAGTTAGTGAGTACGGGCTATTGTTTGATGTGCCTGCCAGGCTAATATTACCAGGCTGAAAGATTTATGATGCTCTTTACATTCCCTTTCCACTGCTGTATTATTAGATAAGGTTACAGGTGTCAACAAAACGAGCCCGCACATGGTTTGCGGTGGTACCAGAGCAGACGCCTGGCTGAGAAAGCGGGCTTTTAAGCTAGCTGCGGAAACAACGTTGCATACCTTTCCTGCGTTTGCCAAGCGTGCGCTCCGAGAGCAGGATTACCACGAAGATTATGCAAAGGATTTCGAGTCTTTCTGCATTTCCAGAGACGTGCGCTTGAATAAACAGTATGAATGCGTGTGTGTGGGTGGGTGGGTGTGAGGTGGATCAGACTGAGGTAAGTCAGCTGACTTCGCCGCGGGACTGGGAACAGAACTCGGAGGAACGGCGGGTCGGCACTCACAGAGTCTGGATGGCGCGCAGGGAAGTGAAGGTGCCTTTGGCCAGAGTCTGAATCTTATTGTCATACAGAGAGAGCAGAGAAAGGTTCTGCAAGTCCTGGAACGCGTTTGCACGTACACAGTGGATCTTATTGGCATTCAGAAGCCTGGGGGGGGGGGGAGAATCCAGGCAACAGCAGAGGGAGAGAAAAACAAGAGAGGCAGATTAATCAGAGTGAGTCAGATGGGACTAGGTGTAAACAATTTTCTGTTATGCTAGTAATAAACTGAATCAAATCATATTGATTCTGCATGTCTGATATTCTAGAAACAATCACACCCAAGGGGCCTTGCAGTAGTTATAGAAATGTGTCCTTGTAGAGGGACTCTGTTAAACTTACAGCAGCTGGAGGGCATAAAGTCCATCGAATACACCTTTGGGCAGCTCAGTAATCTTATTCCCATATAGTACTCTGTGGGTCAAAGAAATTGCTTTTGTACTAACAGAATACAAAGCCCGATTCACATCTGGTATCAATATTTCAAGAAAGTATAACTCTCTCAAGCTGTCGAACTAGACGTGTAGAGAGATATGCAGTTTAAACAATTAAATGTACTCATAAACCTAAACCAAGAAGTTTAAAAAAAAAACGTACTGTCGACTAAATATGGGTTAAATCGTTTACTTGGACAAATGCAATTCCACAGGTCTCATGTGAATTTTTTAGACATGCACACACGCACGCACGCGCTCACACACAGTTTGACAAGAAACACACGTACAGAGAGTTGAGGGAGCGCAGACCCTGGAAGGCGTCAGGGGCAATCTCAGATATCTGGTTGTTGCTGAGGTCTCTGTGAGAAATCGAGAGACAGAGGAAGAGAAAGAAAAAAAAACCAGATAAGATATAAGAGAGGCAGATACACCAGTGGTCTGACCCATATTTGCACCCCCCCCCCTGCTCCACACACACACACACACACACACACTCATACACACACCACCACCACCACCACTACCAAGACAGTAGCACCAGCAGAATACCAGTCACACATGACTGTCTCCACACAAGCTCCAGGCAGAAAGCTCTCAGCACATACTCAAACTGACACCAGATCGGTCTGCTGTTAATGGGCATGGGGCTTTGTGGCCTCTGCCTGCTTACGTGGCTACCCGCAGGGAGCCTCGCCCGGGATTGCTGCCGACTCCACAGCCCCGAGGCCTGGCCGCGGGCTGGCTGTGTCCCCCCGTCCCTGCCGTTGGGGTTGGTGAGCTAGGGCTATTAATAAGGCCCAGGGGCTCCCTCAACAGCCCCCACCCCCCTTCATGGAACGAAGTTTAATAAACTTTGCAAGCCGGTGGCTCTCTCTCCAAACCACAGCGGGTATCCTCCATCCTGTGAGCTCCTAGCGAAGGAGGGGGGTTTTACGATGAGGGCGACAACACTGCAAAGGCGAGGACGGGCTCAGAAGGGAACCGTCGCCCACCGTTTTACGGGTCAAGTGTTGGAAATTGCATCCTCTCTGAGAAATGGATGCTTGTCTTCTGACAGAAGCCCCAGGCTTTGCTGGTTGTTGCCTGGGGCGGATAACAAGTCTGCGAGATGAACCGTAGAGACCAACCTCGGGCCTCCAGCCAGCCGTGGGTTTAAGGCGGAGGTCTCCTTGAGCCACAAATACATCTCGCACCTAAAAGCGACCAAACAAACAAACGTAAACGCCGCAAAGGTCAAGATAGCTGCGTCTGTGATACAGACACACACACACACACACACAGGAAGTACAGGAAGCACTACAAAATGGTGGTGAGTAGCTTATTTCTACCTAGAGGAATTTTTTTTTTTCCCCCCTCCCCAGCACTGGTGGCTTTCTCTGACTCCTCAAGCGTGGTGAGATCAAGAGAGACGGCTGAAGGGGCAGAGAGGACACGAGGATACACGGACGCGTGAGCGTTATTTTTACGAGCAGGTCAAACGGGGTCGTTTGGCTACCGAGCCGCCAGATCGCTAAAGGATGACGGAGAGGAGTGGCCGACGGAAGAGACGTCGGGGGAAAAAAGGAATAAAAAGAAAACGCTTCTCTCGTTTTTTTTTTCCCACGGATGCTATTTGAGAGCTGGAGCTGGGCAGAGTCCGAGGTTTGGTGGGTGTGGCGGTGAGCAGAGGCCTGTGGGTCGCTCTGGCCCCGCTGAGCCGTGAGCGAGTCCTGAGTCCTTCCCGCCTTCCCAGGGCCGCGATCACACCGGCCACGATTTATGGCGTGTTGAGCAAGAAGCTCCCACGCGCTGCTCTCCACACCTCTGCGCAACACACAGTGCATCGGGCAAGAGAGTCCGTACTAAATATAACACCCCCCCCCCAACACACACACACACACACAAGCATCGTCGCTTCTATTCCCATATGCTACAGCATATTTATGGGAATAAAGACAAATGTGTCTAGTGAGTAAACGAGAAAAAGGTGAAGCTCCACCCCCAAATCTTTTTTTTTTCCTTTTTTTTTCGTTTATTTTCACTGCTTCTCAATGATGCACCACTTGCTTTCTAAGATATATGTTTCATTTCCAGGTCTTGATGTGCTAAAAAAAAAAAAAAAAAAAAAAACTGAATTTGGAGAGTCCTAAAATAGAATATGTTTATTTAAAAGGTTTCATTTTCCTCTGTCAGGCAAGAGACTTCAAGAAAGTGTAAATCAGAATTTTCTTTCCTTTTGTTTGTCATTGACAATGATGGCCAGAAATGGAAAATGAAATATTTTGGATGGAGTCCTGCATTAAAATTCAGCAATAATTCACACTGGTGGATCATCATGAAAACACTACCACACACACACACACACACACACACACACACACACACACACACACACACACACACAGTGCGTGCTTATCTTTTATACAGGAGCCATTCCACATTCCATGTATTTAACATCTTCCAAAATGTACAGGGGTGTGTTAACATTAATGAAACACATTAATTACCATATGCCATGAAAAACTATTTATTTACAGTTACATTTTGGTATGCAGAACCATTAATGAGACCCATTTTTATTGTGGTTAAGGTACTCAAAGAGAAAGGAGATGCCCTCCTTTCACTGTGTTGTTTTTCCGACGGGCCCATAAACTCACATTCTACGCAGCTTCTTGTAAGGAGAGAACGCTCCCGGAGGAATGGACTTGATGCCGTTCTGTTCGAGTCGTCTGTGGAAGGGAGAGAGGGGAGGGACATTGTTACTAAGTCAGACACCCAGACAACAAAAGAACACCATGGCAACAAAGCTCATTAGCGCGCCTTAGCCAGGGCCTGGATTGCGTAATGGTCAGGTGCGATTCGTTATCCCTGCCTTAACTAGATAATATTTACATAATGTCCTGTAGCAGGGCCAATGGAAAAAGGGAATGCGAATCGCAGGAATGCTTCAAATAATTTGCATGGGGTTTTTGGGGGTGTTTTTAGGGGGTTGGGGATTTTTTGGACATATTTGCTCTTGGCTGACTACATTGAACAGGTCACAGCACCACGAATACAGTGTTAACCCAAACCACACAGCATTTACATCATCTGACACACATAATCTTACATATATTAACCTGTATGACAGTCTTACATATATTAATCTGTACGACAGGACGTGTTGTGCCCTGGGGATTGGACCCATGACCTCATGTAAAGTATACCAGTTCCAATAATGAGTGATTACCAGTGTGGGCTGTTATCTTTCCACGAAGGACCACAACGCCTGCTATGAGTTCGACAGCGAATGAGCTGTGGAGGACGGACAAGAGGCGAATGAACGGGAGGGAGAGAGAGAGCCGGAGCCACGATCCTGACGACCACCCCCCCCATCCCCGCGCATTTCCCGCCATCACCCACGGAAATCCACGCGCCTTCAACAACGCGCGCGACCGGCTCACCTGCTAGCGCTGATTTCTCCCTTTATTTTGAATCTTCCAGGCGGCGCAGACAAAAGACCAAAATAACAAAGTGGCATCTGTGAGAGACTTGGAGTGTGGAACATGCGAGAGTGAAACAGCGCCACCAAAACTCACTGCAGGAATCCGAGATCCTGCAAACCGCTACGCTGTTGGGATCATTAGAAACCACAAATTGCTGTGGGTCTTTTCCACTTGCAGACACCCAGTGAGAGAGTTTAGCATCAGGCCACACGCAATCAGTCCACGCCATTAGTCTCCCAGTTCCAGTCTCCTTGGCTTTATCTCAAAGCACCTGCCCTTGTGCACCATTATACATGTGAATTAATGTGTAATGTATATACACACACACACATATATATGCACACACACACACACACACACACACACACACTTTCTTTGTGAAAGTGACATCCTTTACAAGCATGTAAACATATTTGTACGTGCTTGGCTGGTGATGTCCTGTCATTGGCTTTCCCCTAATAGTGTGGATTCAGGCCATTGGATGTGTGTGCATCTGTGTGTGTGTGTGTGTGTGACAATAGTCAGTAAGCTGAGAGCCAAGGGCCTGATGCTGGAAGGATCATCCGGACTCTGCAAATCTGTCTTATTAATCGCATGTGTGCACCCCCCCCCCCACACACACACACCAGAACAATCCTTTCACTCATTCGCAGCAGAACCTTGAGGAACTGGACCGGCCTAATCAGCATCACTTGGACTGGAAAAAGCCAGGGAATGCAATAAAGTCTTATTTCTCTCGCCCCTCTGAGAATCCCATTAGCGGCTATGCTGGCTTGCCTGTTTTCCCTCTGTTGTTTTTTGTTTTTTTGTTGTTTTTTTTTTTTACGGAGCTTTTGCCTAATGACGGCACATTTTGCCCTTGCGGTGGAGCCCAAAGCAAGCAGCTGCCTCTGAGAGCCGATACCCCCTAAGACTTATTAAAAGGGGGGATTTTAAAAGCTGTGAACTGACCCGGGTCGCTGGTGCCGAGCAAACGGCCCCCGTTTGCATGCATGAACTTCTAAACTGTGCAAGGCTTGCACACCCTTTCCTTACTAGGCAACCGATGATAAGATGATGAAGTTAAACGCTGATGCCTTTAAATGAGGGCCTTCAGAGACATCTGGAGACGTTCCATTATTTTTTGCGCGTTTGAACTGGCAACCCGAACGCTGGGGGGCGGGAACGACTCACACCATTTTCAATTAAGCCTGTTGCTCAACTTCAAACAGCAACTTAGTGGGAATTAGTAATTCTGTGGACTGCAGCGCCTCCAGACCGCAGCTAGGGGGGGCCGCCGTGCACATTCCTGTGGATCTCACACGTTTTTGAAACGCTGTTTATTGGTCTTTGTTTATAAAGCGTGTGTCCGAATGCATTTACTACAGATGTCGCACTCGCAGAGACAACTGAACGCTGGCGGTGTAAATCCGGCACATCAATACTTTAAGCTCTGTCACAAGGTGATGGAGGCCTGGAGAATGGCAGATTGAAATCGATTAAGGGTCAGAACGGAATCTGTAGGGCGAGAAGAGAAACGCTCTCCTGTGGTAAAACCCCTTTGGTGGATAATGAGTGCTTTGCCAGTCATTAGCTCAGCTTGGAGCTTTGAGAGGAGGGCACCACCATCAGCTCTTAGCCCCTGGTCAGGTCAGGCTTGCTAGCTGATCGAAGCCATGTGGTGAGGTGTTTGGTGAAAAAATAGAACATAACGCTCTGGTCGGTTGATCCGTGTTGTCTCACCCAAAAAGGCGTCAGAAGAAAAAGCGTCAAAACAAAACTTGAAAAGAGAAAAGGGCCGTTTGAAAACCCCGAAACATGCAACCACACTCCCATGGATGGCCAGAGCATGAATCTACAACCCGAAAAGAAAAATGACCTCCAGGCTTCTGTGACTCATTACGAGGGCATGAGCGAGCACTGGTGCTTTTAGCGAAGCAGCTCTGCTCTAAATGAAACTGGCTTTTATAATGAGGGAGGAGGAAAGACTCCTGAAAGCTGGATGCAGTTTGATTGCCCAAGCAATGGTGGTGGTGGTGGGGGGGTGGGGGGGAGAGGAGGGTGGTGTAGTCTGTCACAGGAGGAACCATGAGACAGGGGTGAGGGGTGTCTATAGATGTGTTAAAACTTCAAACGTGTGGACAGGAGGCTAGACTGGCTGTCTGTGTTTGACTGGGGGACTTTGGTAACTGGCTGACAAAGGAACTGTAAAACTGAGCAGTTCTTTAAAAGAAATAAAACAAGTTTCTGTTTAGTCTTCTAATGTGTGCAGATGTGAGCTGCTGTCCTGCAGGGTCACTATTTCAACTCTCTACAAGATTCTAGTAGAGCTGTTGAAGTTGGAAGGGAAATGCATTAATCTCATATTTCAAGAGATTTTTTTTCAGAAACTCTACTGAAAAGGGAAGACTTCTGTCAAGGTCATTGGAAGTAAAAGCTCCCTGGATAGCCATGGATGAACAATTTTTGGAGGCCAGAGGAAGGAGATAGAGTAGTTTGGGAGAGAGAAGACACACCTGGCTGGACTTGGCCTAAACACATGAGATTCTTGGGAAAAGACTAAGACTCTTGGAGCAAATGCATATAAATGTTCCAAAACCTGAAGCTGTACAAAATTTCCTGCAGTGGGGCTGTGTGTGTGTGTGTGTGTGTGTGTCCACATCGGCCCCCCGTCTGAAGATCTCCCCCATGAGATCCCAGTGCTGGACAGAACCAGGACTACCAAGCCACTTCAAACATGAACCCCTCTTCTGGACTCCCATGCCACCTCGAAAAATCTCAGCGCCCTTCGCACCAAATGCCACTGCCAAGGCTCTGGAAATGGGTCAGGGTTATTAAGGAACACCCGTGTGCGTGTATTTTTAAACAGTCGCTTTCTCAGAACCTAAAATGCAGAAACCAGTTCACCCTCTCGCTCGATTTAATGAGGTGAGAGGAGAAGTTTGTCTTTCGTTCACCTCTGAACCTGCAGCAACCCAAAGATACCTTGTGTGCTGTTTGTGTTTGCGGAAATATATATATATAATTACTAAGGACTAAGGAACCATGTTCCTTAGTAATTATATATATATATATATATATATACACACACATGTGAGTGAAAAATGCCTGCCTAAAAAATGATCTGAATGTCTGATGATGAGATATTCTAATGCTTGTATAGAGTCTTCCACGTGTCCATGAACCCTGATAACATCATCAGTAGAAGGAAGCGTGTGATTGGCTTCATCTTGCCGCTGATGCCGTTTCCTTAGCGTGTGTGTGTCTCTGCACACACCCCTCCCTCACATCCAGGCTCCAGGCAGATGAATGAACTGCTAACATGGCTGCCCAGAGCTCTGGTTTGCATCGAAGTGCAGTCTGTTGAGGGCTGGTCCATTCCACGGGTTTGCTTTACTCTCCTGCTTACAAACGCAGGCAAAACAGAGAAGGCTGGGTAAATGTTACCATGACCACGCCTTTATCCTTTTCCACACTACTTGCTGTTTATTGACAGCAATTACAAGAATGTACACGAACACTGTACTGATGTAAAAAAAAAAAAAACTGTCAAAAATGTCTTAGGCTTCATTTAATAAATATGTGTAAATTGTATATTTGATAAGAGTTTTTTAAAAAAAACAAAAAAACAAAAAAAAAACAAAACCACAACCAAAAAAAAAAAAAAAAAAAACCCCAGCTGGACTGAAAACTGGTTACTGGTTTTTCAAACCAGTCTCACGAGTGTCAGGCGATGTCTTGCCTCATGTGTGTCCCCCGTGTGAAGAGGGCGCCGGAGGAATCACGAGTTACTCATCGTCCCTGTGGGCTCCCGACAGGCTCCTCCGACAGGAGCCTGGCTTAGACGGAAGGCTCGGGGTTTGGACGTGCCTCCCCTTTCCGTCCAGCCTTGCTGTGATCGGGAGCCAAATTCTGCCGAGCAGCCAACATATTTCCCCAGAGAGTCTGCGCATTAAACCCTCCGTGAGAGCTTGAGGATAAAAGCTAACCAACCCCCCCCCAAGCCGGTGTCCACGGGCGTAGTTAAAAGTCAACGCTTTTTTTTTGGACCTGAGACCGGACGTGGCGACAAATCAGCGAATTATTCACTGCTGACACGGCGATGATAGAGTGGTATTAAGGCTAGATTAAGGCTAGGAAGCTTAGCAGCGAGCGGTCGTGGGAGGCGCCCGGCGCTGATCTCGGGTCAGCCGATACTCACATCTCAGCCATGCTGTCGGGGAGGTTGGCTGGGATGGCTGTCAGCCCTTTGCCTCTGCAGTCCACTATGTTGTTGCTGCAGGTACACATAGCGGGGCAGGACCCAGCGGCGAGGTTGCAAGACTGGGGGCTGGAATTCTCCGAATGACCTGAAAACATCGGTGTTAATGAACACAAGTCAGTGCAATGAACCAGCGAGTTTTCCTACAAGCCTAAAACACTATTTGTTATTTGCTTAACATGGAAGGTCACGGCATGGATTTGACTTTAGCTGGACAGGTCCTGAAGTAACTACTGATCTGAACCGTGTCCAGCCAACAACACATGGTACATAAGAGTCTCATTTTAAATGTACTGTATGTCTTTGCATGTTGTAACTCTACCATGATATTCATTATATGTATTTGAGTGAAAGCTGTAAAACGATGAATTTAGTGATTGATTGCTGGGAAATTGCTATAATATCTGCCGCTTTGATTTGCTTTTTTCCCCTTTCCTGTTTATCTTTCTCCATTTCCTTTTTCTGTAGCACCCATGATGAAGTGAGGCAGAGCTGCCACCTAAAGCTTCCTGCCTCAGACGTGCTGTGGTAACAACCCAATGAAGCTCCTAGTCCTGCTCAGCATTAGCCTTTGCAGAGAGAGGGATTATGGCTTTGGCTGGAAATGTCATTAGTTTTGACAAGACACTGGAAGAATGAGATCGGCCCTTAAGCCCTTTCGTTTCATCACAGGAGCTGCAACGGTTTCCATAACTGTCGATTAAAAATATATGCCAACTGACGTACCAGATGAGAGCAGGGTGAGGACGCTGACATTGAAGCGGGGTGTGTGTGTGTGTGGGGAATGCAGAGCACGACAGAAAGCACAAAGAACGTCACTCTGCGCTACTTTGAAGAAACTCCCCGGTTCCCTACGAACAGAGACGGTTGTTTGACTCCACACTGAACCAACATCTGCTGTTAACCTGTTTCAATGGGAAACAAAGCAAGACCGAATATCTGATGAAATTCACTTCACTTTGCAAAAAAAAAAAAAAAAAACCACAAAACATTACTGCTAGTTATTACACACAGGATTTGTAATTGTAAATCGGTTGATATTTGGTTAACTTTGGTGCAAAAAAACCCCGTAAACGTGTCAACCGAATTTCAAGCTAATATCTCAGTTGAAATGAGGTCGTGCGCCCTGAGGGTTTGTAATATTATCTTTCCAATTCCAAGGACGAGTCCTGTCAAATCATCTCCGACGTGGTACGTTGCATATTAAGGGCGTATTAATGCAGTTCACTGAAGTGACTGTACTCCAGTGGGCATTGTTGTGCCAGCCGATGGGACACTTTGAAATACGCACATTCAGCGCTTTTTTCACACCCTTTCTTCCATCTGAACCCGAAGCCGCTGCCGATTTGCATGCGATACGAACGTCTCGCCGTGTACTTGAGGTAGCCGCGGGTATCACACACCCAATCGGCATTCTAACCCAGAAAACGAATAAAACAGACTTTTAAATGGGCTAATTTGTGCTGCAGTACAAAAAATCTGGCTCTTCGGAGCCTTTTGGTCAATGAATATTTGATTCGCCCACCGCGCGCTCTCTCCCGGAGTTCTGGTTGGACCGAGCGCGCGCGACGAGGCTGCCTGCTGGTTAATTCATGACCAGAGACACTTATCTGGCAGATGGGCCGAGGGGAATAGTCGGCCGAACGGCCTCGGCACCGGGAAGCACGTAGAGCGGCGGCGGCGAAAAACAGCAGTGAAAAGCAGCACGGATGTTGTCATCTGCCTCAAACCTGAAACTGGGGACGTGTCCCGAGCCATGGGGATCTGGAGGCGTTTGCAGGAAAGGAAAGCGGGTTTGTTTACCCACAGTGGCCACCGAGAGCAGATTAATACAAGTAACTCGCAAATGGATTTGGGCTGCTTGCTTTAAAAACAGACGAGTTAACCAAGGTGCGTCTGGCCCTTTCTTTCCGCAAGGCGAATCCTGGTGAATCCGAGCATATCGACCTGAACTTTGCACATAGAGGCTGTGCAGGGAAACGTCTGGCAACGATTCAAGGCCAATTGACCTAAATGGAGCCGTTTAAACACTTAACCTATCACAAGATGTTTGGTCGACGCGATAAATTAATAATCGAATGTAGGTATAGCGCTAAGGACTGAGTCAAACTTCAAGAAAACAAACAGAAAAGAAGAAATAAAAATATACAGCACCTTTGAGAACTTGGAGTGTGATAAGAATGGCATTCTTATGCAAGGTCATAGAGTTTGGAAGCTAATAATTGAAATAGAAACTGTAGACATTTGGAAGGAATCTTGTCAGAAAATGCTGAAATGTTTCTTTCCTTAGTTTTTTTTTTCCTTTCCAGCAATTACAGCAGTGCTTTATAACACTGCGAAAGTGTCTTTCCGTATGTGTGTGTGTGTGTGTGTGTGTGTGTGCGGGGACCAAGGCAGTCATCCATGAAGCCTGAAGTGCTGGAGCTCTGCTAGCCTGCATACAAACAACACCATGTGTCCCTCTCACCCCTCCTGCCCGCCCTAAATCCCACGCAGGTGTCCTGTCATGTGCACCCCCCCCCCCCACACACCGCCTTTCGGTAATGCAGCAAACATGCGTGTGTAATGCGTGTGTATCCCTGCGAGTCACTTGGTAATGATCTCTGCATAGTGAGTTCATGTGCAGGCCAAGTCTCTGGTGACATGCTGTAAGTCTGTGTGTGTGTGTGTGTGCGTGCGCGTGTGTGAGTGTGTTTGTGAGCTAAAGCTGAATATTTAGAACTACTTACTCTTCTCATTTTGCTGTGTATAGCTTCTACTAAAAGTGTTGATAAAGTGCACGCGTTTAATTTTAGTAGCACAACTCTTTAAGACTTTAAAACATGTTGCTCCGTTCATCTGTACGTGTACCTGCTTTGCCCATTGGTGGGTGGGGGGTAATGTCTAGCATAAGGGTCGGCATTTTACGATACAAATTCACAATATGCAGTATATATTACAATCTTCTGTGCACTGAGATTTCCAAAAAGATTGATACTCTACTTAGTAAGTAGTGGATAACAGATAATAGTGGATCAACTAGAAAAATAGGTGATGCCTTTTTCAGATTTGAATAAACGTTTATTATGGGTGTGTTCGAACACTTGAGCTGAAGAAAGAACACATCATATTGTGCGCGTTCCCGACACAGAGGCTGTCTTAGATACCATAAAAATGCTGCCTACTGAGGTCCCTTAATTCTTAGATACC
>JAOYMR010000005.1:13182100-13196032 GCA_025802075.1 Tenebrosternarchus preto
GTTGTCAGTCAACATAAATAAAACAGATTATTCTTATATATATATATATATATATATATATATATATAAGAAGAATCTGTTTTAATTAAGAGGTGAAATATATATATATATATTTCACCTCTTTCCAAAACACCCAAACAAGTTTTTTTACTGAAGTCTACAACCTCCAGTTCAGACATTTGGTGCCTGGATTTTGACGCAGTGTATTTAGTTGGCCTGCCCAAAGGTCAAAACGGTGGCCCTTTGCGGTAACCCAGAACAGCGGGCAAAAGGCGAGCAAAACTAATTGGAGCTGGAAGCAGCCCGTGTCGCAGAGGCGACCCCCTGAAATCCCCACCAGACCTGGGGCCTTACGGGTTATCAGATCACTCTGTTCTGGAGCACAACAGCAGACAGCGTTAAGTTACAGCCACGGCGGCGACCAAGGCCATGTGGCACCAGCGTGCACAATAACGAGATCCCAGTAAACTCTTAATTATCCTATGGAATTTGTCAAGCCCCCCACCCCACCCACCTCCACCTCCAGCTCAGTTCAGAGGAGCGCTGGCTGTGTCTGTAAGACCCGGTTGCTGCCTTGGTAGCCCAGCTGGCCACGCAACACTACAGCCCCAAACTGCGAGAAAAGTCAGTAATGAGCCCAAAGTCTCATTGACCCAAACCTGCACTAGCCAACCCCCAATTTCTGTAAGCATCCGTGGTCTCAGAGTCTCCAATAGAAGTGAGTCTAATGATCATATGTGTCAGAAACACGAACCACAGAACCAAACACTGTACGCCTTCCTTCCCCCCCCCCCCGTATCCACCTGAAGCGGCCATTTGATTCCAACTGCACGCAGTTTGAGGTGAGAAAACTAGGCGAGCTCCAGAGTCACCGCACTGAGATCAGAGAGCATTGCACTCCATGATTCATCAAGCCCGCGATGCTTACAGTTCATATTTTACTCAACGTGACCTGTTGCCGCTTTCACAGTTCATTCCTTTGCAGCTTTTATGATGAGGTCAGTATGTACGTTTTTATGCCACTTAGCTTGAGTTCTTTCCAAGCTTTGGTAAAGTGAAAGTTTAGCAGACCTTCAAACTTAAGTGTTCACCCTCTTCAAGTTCAGTCTAAACTGTTTGAAAACTAAAGGGAGTATTCTAGAAGGAATATACACAACACTTCATAAGTCTTATAAGTCCTTAGGCTTTTATGGAGACCTGGGAAATGACTCTAAAGCCCACTAATGCCACTTAATCCTTCACAGGAAATACACTTAAAAGTGGAGGAAGTACTGAACAGACTTATAGAAAGGAAACACTCCAAACTGGGTTTTACACCGTTACAGTCATGTATTGGCATTATTACAGCATAGTACTTTGACATATATATATATATATATATATATATATATTGAAAGTTAAGGCTTATATATATCACTTCTTCCTTCATCTAGTCCGTCTACATTAGGGTCTACCTTTGTAATTCATCCAAGCCTAGTCCACAGAGCTGGTGGATTCAAGGCCAGAACTAGTAACTGCAGAAGTACAGTAACCAGAGAGTAAGCTAGGACCAGGTCAGCAGAATAGAGAGTGGCAGCTCAACAGTTCAAAAGCCTGCTGTCGGTCGTCGCAAATGGACCAAATGGGACGAAATGTGATTACATGGCGCTTAAAGGATTGCTGTTATCAGCATAAGACAAAGTGATTTGCAAGCTCCAAAAAAATATCCACATCCTTTATAAACAAACATTTGTAAAATGACATAAGCAAGCCAAATGCATTGAGTTTACCAAAACCTGCTGTGAAGGGGTTATGGTTAAGGTTAGGGTTCCTACCAAGATTTCTTCATCACTCTTAGGACAATTTTTTTTTGTAAAGCTACTTTGTCATAAAGCGCTATATAAGCGCATTTTGTCTGATTTGATTCGGAAAATGGCACTCTGCTTTCATAATTAAAAACTTAAGCCACAATTTAAAAAAATCTTGCATAGCTAAAAGCACATCAAAGTCAAGTGTTAGTGAGTGTCCCCTCTTTGCTAGTACTGTGACAGGCCTCTTTAATATGGGCCTGAAACAGTTAGCGCGGAGTTCCTCCAGTGTGTAATCTAGGCACATTTACTTTCTCACAGAGCAGCGGCAGGGAGTGACCTCTAGTGAAAACCAAGCCCTTCACGCCTTTTGTCTCTGGCAGGCATGACCCCAGTCACATTGCTTTAGGGCTTGGTACGCTTCACCAATAATCATCTCGTGGTTACACAGACTGCCTGTGGTCATGGTCCATTAGGCTACTTACTACACTTTCTGTCTGCATACCTCTTTATCTTTCTTTCTCTCTCTCTCTCCCTCTCTCTCTCTCTCTCTGCACACCTGCTTCTCTCCTTCTCCTTTCTCAAACAGGAACAAATAACCCAATTATCTCAGGAAAGGCCCTGCAATTTAGCCCTATTTCAGCTGTGTTCTCACGTGCCATTTGCAGTACTTTAAGTTGATATAAAAGCATCAGACACTTTTAGAGGCTTCGAAGTGTCTCATAAATGGAGTTTCTTTGCAGGAATCAAACCAGCTACCCTTCACGCGTTCTCTTGATCCGTCTACTGCCTAAATCAAATACTGACGCACGTTTGTCTGCTGTGCGCGTATATACAGACACAGGCTTTTAAAATCTGGGGCTGAATGCCTGCAGAGGATGAGATGTGGCAAAATTGCTACATTTGAGAGAAGGGAACGAGGAGATAAACTTTGAGAAGGAGAGCGAGGGCATAGCAGGTCTGAAGTACTGCTCCGAACAGACGGGGGAAAGATGGTGAGAGAGAAAAAGACCACAGGGAGAAACAGAAATGAGAGGGCTGATGAGTAACCGCATTCGTTTTTTGATAAGGATGTATTCACGGTTGTGACTGCTGTTCGAACACAGTGGCTTGTAATTAGACTATTAGTAAGTCATTACTGCCATAAATGAGGTGTGGAAAACTGTTAACAGGATGACAGGGTTCACCAAACTCTTATAATCCCCCCCCCCTTTATCTGGTTTATAGAACTCACAAATGTATATAAACATATGAGCAGCACAAAAGTGCACTGGGAACTACACAGCTGACATGAGGAAATTTGACTAGATGGGAAAATTGCATGGTAATGATATCTCTGACCGGGCACTGATTGAATGAGGGGGGTGTTAAATACATCCAGGCCCTGTTGAGTTTAGCATTTACCCGCTCGAACACAAGCTACCTTCGGTTCAGGAACAGCGAGATATTTAGGTGATGAGCTGAAGCAGATCTGCTAAGTTAGAGAAAGTACTATACTGCGTGATGCCATGGCTCTTAAACTGAGAGTGTGGCGCTAGGTAGATGGGAAACGCTCAAATCAAACCCACAAACTCAAATGACATTTTAAGTGCAAGAGAAGTGCTGAATTAGCGATTAGACAGGACGGCACTGTTCAGAGGAGCCAAGTAGACAGAAGGTGGAGGTGGAGGTGGAGGTGTCGATCCTGCGGCATGACATAATGCTGGCCTGGGCGAGTCGGTCTGTCGGAAATCATGCCAGAAAGTTCTGTGATGTCCACCGTGGCAGCCAAGGCGTGCAGCCTCATGCTGCCTTGTTTGGTAGAGGACAGGAGGGCTCTGGAGTGTGCCCACAACCCTACAACCATCCCCCCCCCACCCCCACCGCTCCCCGTTCGTAATAACGGGGGAAGCCGTTTCCAGGCAACACTTCGGCTCCCAATGGCTCTGGTAAGGCATTAGGAACCAGGCCATGGATACCTGAAACTTCTTAAGCGAAGCTGAGTCATTACGTCAAAACCATGTGTGTAAGTGCGGGGAAAAACCAATACGTTCTGCAACAAGGTGACTGAGCGATCCGTCAGCTGATTTAGCAGGACCCGTAGGGTTAGGACTAGCATGAGGTAACGAACTCTGCAGCTTTGGGCGGAGAGATAATCTCATAAAATGAGAAAAACGGAACAAGCGAGAAAGAGCTGAAAGCAAGAGGGAAGGCTTTACTTTTTTTTTTTTAAATTTATTTTATATTGCTGGAATCACATGGCGGGCTGAAAACATCCGGACCAACTGCGACTCTCTCCAGGAATCAATAAATACCTCAGCGGCTTGACAGCGGGTCTCTCCGATGCACACTAACTCCCTAATAATGAGCCAATAAGGATTGTGGGAAGCATGGAGCGCTATCCATCTTAGCGCACGGCGGCCGATCTGCATCCTCCAGTCTTGGCTCCTCTCATAAAGTCAACCTGCCTGAAACCCAAGCAGCCCCGGCGTGACAAATCACTACTTGCCGCTTTTTTCCTCGGTGTCTCCTCGGAGAAGGAGGGAGTGTTTAAGGAGCGGGGAGGGGAGGAAGAGCAGAGAGAGAAAGACGAGGCCCGAGGAGAGGAGCAGATGACGGCATGCTGGGAGCCTGGTGAGATGAAAAGATAGAGAAGGTGTTAAAAGTGAGGGATTAAGGGATAGGGGAGAGAGAGAGAGATGGAGAGAGATGGAGAGAGAGAGGGGGGGAGGTTGGATGGTGCGGAGATCTCGATCATCGCTTGATGGCCTCGAGGTTTTTTGGGTGGCTGCCAAAATACAGGAAGGGTTTTTGTGGCAGCCCTAGGTCTCAAGCACGGATGTGTGTGTGGTCTACAAAACCTCAAAGCTAGACGTTTACACTCCTTGTGGGGGCTAGAATAAGGTGTGTGTGTGTGTGTGTGTGTTGTCTACACACACTTTGTTCGTAATTCTCTCCACCGTGTAACCCCAGCCTCTTCCATCATAGTTTGTTATCTCCAGAGACCAGCAAATAGTACTACTGCATCAGCAACTGGTCTTTCATCGAGGCTCTGCCATTAGGTCATGACTGCAGAGGGGAAGCTCCCCACAATGTTACACTGTTCCTCATGGGATTGAACTGGAGGCCTCTACAGATGGTCCTCGTTGCCTTTAACTCATCTCTCTTCCATTTAAACCCACAGCTAAACACAGAGTAAAGGCTCTTGAAAAGAGGCCATCGTATAGATTAGATTAATGCAAGCAATAAGGACAGATTTCCTTCAAACATTCGCTTCTAATTCGTTCTCACACTTGTCTCGTCTTTCTCCTTCACCGATCTTAAAGAAATCTGTTACTGAGAATGCTAATTGCAATCGTTTTAGTTAGCATTCTGTTACTGGGGTAAAAACTGACTGGTCTTGCCATGCTTTATGCTGTACTACTTTCGAACTTCTTGTGAACTGCTGCATGCTACTTTATAATGCAGGTTCTCCACAGGTTCTGGTATCTTGTATGAATAGTTTCTCTACTAATAAAGTAACACATGAAACACAATTGAACACAATTCAACACACTCAACTACAACCAGGTTTTCAATGAACTATAAAGTAAAACGTCTGAATGTTATAATTTCTCGTGTTTTGTGAATGATAAAAGAACATGTTTAGCCCACAACTGAAACTGGATTATTGAGTTTCACATCTAAGCAATTCCTTTGATAGAACTCCAGCCCCTATGGGCAAACAGCTCTATCAACCGTCTCTATCCCTTACATCAATATATGCTCTGCATTTCCAATCTTACTGAGTTCAGGCATTTGATACTGGTAATGCAATGCGCATTTTCATGTCCTCTTCCTCTCAGAGCAGCTCGTCTCGTTTTATTTATTTGAAGTTGTGAGCAGTCAGCAGGAAAGAACTCATTAGGCTGAATTATCTCGATTTGGGCCAGAGCCGAAGGGTTGGGTGGGTGTGGGTGGGTGGGGGGTTGTTCTGATCACATGAGCAGGCCCTCAGCTTCATTTCCTTCTTAACTCTCCTCATTCTGCCCCAAAACTCATAAACCAAGGTTACTCTGAGAGTGAAAAATAGCCTCATAAATGCAAGTTTAGCTGTCTGCTCCTGGCGTCTAAGAGCAACTACCGAACGTGGCATTACAACAAACATCTTTAACATACATTCTAGTCGGTCATTTCACTTCACTGACAAGTCTGTGGTTTTTTTTGTTTCTTTCATCCCTGAACCTCTCCTGAAAACATCCCGCACATAAGGATCTCTCTCTGAATCTATCGGCTCAATTACCAAACCGCAGTGGCAAAAAAAAAAAACTTCTTAAATACACCCAGTCTGCAAGCATCTAAAAAAAAAAAAAAAAAAAACCCAGATATTGGCAGTCTGGAGGCAGGACTTGGAAGACAAAAGAGATCGACCGAGCTTGAGCTGCAGTGATTGATTGAGTTGCCAAGTGGTTGCAGGCTGATCGATTTATCTCAGGATGTTCACAGAGCTCATGTACACAGATACCTGCCAGCACATGTGCTGAAAGAGAGACGGACAAATGACGCGGCCAAAATAAAAGGTGTAACCGTAGCGCAGGCTAATAGTCCATTACTCCATTAGAGCACTTTAGTACTTGGCTAGGAGGCAGCTCCAATTTGTGACCACACAGCATTGCCAACCAGCATTTCAGTGAATTGGACTGAAACTACATGGCAGGAGCAGCTTTGAAGAACGTCAGGCACTTTTGTCCATGTCTGAGAGCAGCTATCCAAAACAAGCGGAACAGTTTGAGGCCTACCTGAAAGTGAGCTCGGTCGTTTATAAGTCGATATTGTCTTCTTTCTTGATTATGAGCAGATGCAGGGAGGGTGTGTGTAAGGGCAGGGAGGAGGGGCTATGCACGGATACCTTGAAAAGGGAGGCGGGTCTGGATGGATGCTGTGCTGCCCCAGTCCTTCTAGGAACATACGTCCGCACGCTCTCCCTCCCGACAGATCCCTGTCCCCGAGCCACGAGCCATCAGGACAGGACGCCATCCCGCAACCGTATCAACAGAGGCCGTTCCAAACGCCTTAAGTTTGCGAACAGCTGTTAGACCCGCTCCATGCCCACGGCACCCAGCGACGCAATCCAAAAGCCAGAGTCCAGTTCGGTGCCTCAAAACGAGCGCACGAGAAAATGGCATCCGCCAAGGGGACGGTCGGAGCGAACCTCTCCTTTAAACTGCGCTCTTAACCTTATTTGGCAGTGTTATTCCTTCACGGGTTGGGCTGCGGTTAAGGCTCTACCAGGCAGAGGCCTGGCCCACTTTGGAAGAGATGTGGGGTGCCGACCAGGCCTGGAAGGCAGACCCAACGGTTAGGACCATCATCCTGAGAAGAGCCACAAAGGAGCCTTACAACCACGGGGAAGGGGACTGCAACCTTCCCCCCCAGTCCCCACCCCTCACCCCCCCATCTCAGTCATCTTCAGCATACAAACCACCCCGCAGAGACGCGCCTCGAACACGCCGATGATGCTCCGCGCTCCATTCTAACATCCGACCCCCTCAATCCCTTATTGATTTTGGCATAATCAAGGCCCAGGGTTGCGGTGGTTAGCCGCGGAACGATCAATCGCGAGGCCTTGGACCGCACAAAACACACACACACACACACACACAAAAACATAGACGGTCCAAGGGTTCAGACGGTGCTCATTATCGTGGCCTTGTTCGAGGCTAAGTGACGCCTGCCTTTTGTGCCCCACGCCAGTCACCGTGGTATGGGTAGACTTTGGCCAGACAGAAAGAGCCGGAAGGCAATAGTAAAATTACCTCCCCCTCCCACCCACTCCCCCCAACTTCTTGCTGGACTATTGCTTTTTTCCTTTGTCTCTCTTCCACTGCTCTCTCTCTCTCTCTCTCTCTCTCTCTCTCTCTCTCACCCTCTCGGACGCTCCAGCGTTTTTCGACAGCATCGGACGAGCGTCTCCGGGGTGATGGAATTTCCCAGACGCCTCAGCGCGGAAAGTGCGTGTCGAACGATCTCGATAATCGAGCATGGCGAACGATCCTCACTGGATTAAGTTAATGGCTCGGCCTCCTTCGGAGTCGTCAGTGCTGATTTAGCAGTCAAGAGCCACAGCTCGTGACTGAGCGGCGGAAATTTGTCTCATCCGTCCTCTTCTGCAGCACAAGTGTACAGATAGTTCACCCAACACTTGTTCTTCCCTTATCCTTCACGTCTCTGCTGCCACAATTCGTCCTGAAGCATGAGACCTCCTCTCCTCTCCCCCCCTCATGACCTCCTTCTGTTATGATTAAGGAGGGCAATATGGTATATGTGGGTAGTTTGGAGGAGACCATCACTCCTCAGGTATGCAAACGGGAGACAGGAGGAAGCACAGCGGTACATACAAGAGCTAAAAACAATTAAGATATCAGGCCTGAGGCCTGGTCTACCACGACAACATCTATAAATCACATACGTGTACCCATCTCAAAGGACCTCCATGCTTTCTCTATCTCCGGCGTGCACATGCTCTGTCAAAGACACACACACACACATATATACACACACACACACGTACACAATCCACATTGACTGATGAGACAACTGCATTGTGTTTTAGCGAGAACTGATCAATCTCTACCTCCATTTGTCAGACTTATCGGGGCTCAGCAAATATCTGACCATCCGCAGCACGGGTCAGAGCAATTGTACGCTTGACACGCACTGACTCAATCCCTCACTGAGTACTGCTGATCTAAGGTCAGTTTGGGCCCCTTCCTCTTCACTGGCTCCTGACAGGAGCACATGAGGAGAAGCAGGAGTACTGCTGATCTAAGGTCAGTTTGGGCCCCTTCCTCTTCCAGCCGCTATTTTGCATCAAAGCAAATGTGAACCCCCCGAGACAGCAGAGTATATGGCAAGGGCAGCTTTAACGTAGTGATGATTGCACGCTGATATGGAACTAATAAAGGACCGACTGCAGCTCTAGAGAGAGGGGCGACAGATGATTTAGATATCAGCGTTCCGAATTCTCGCGTCCCGGTTTAATCGCGTGTATCTGCACATCAGAACGCTTCATTTGTTCTAGTAATTCGTTATAGTAATATCAACAAGACAGAGGCAAACAGAGAGGGAGAGCAGGAGAAGAACAATGAGGAGGCTAAGAAAAAGAGAGAGAGAGCGAGCGCGCGAGCGCGCTTGCGTGCGTGTGCGCATGTTTTTCTTCAATACCGTAAAGTCACGCTGGTTAAGCTAGCAAGTCTCTGGCGTCTGCAGAATCACCCTCGTGAAACTGCTTGCACACATCACAATGAGTAGATGTTTTGGGAAAGGCCAAGGTACACATGCAAGTCCGCCGACGATTATTGCCTAGAAAGAAGAATCTGACACAGATTCCATGTTCAGGCCTGTTTCTGTCATAACAGCACAGTGCCTGTGACACATACACTGATATACTGTACCAGATACGGCAGATATAGTTACAGTCCATAACAAAACAGTCCTTATTCCAGTCAGTGAACGCTCGCTTTAATAACCGAGCGCCTACTACATATGTAAGAAGCTGCCACAAACCTTTCCCAGGATTTTTAACAATAAAAATAAAATACCGTATTATTGTAATGCAGCATCGCGCCAGTAAAATGGCAGCTTCATTTCTGGCAGCTGCGTTCCCATGCTTGCAAAACACAGACATGGAAGGATAAACATAGTCAGACAGCACACAGTCTGAGAGGTTAGAATGTGTGTGTGTGTGTGTGTGGATAAGAAGTGCAGTTGCATCCTGGTGATATTTAACCTTGTTAAATATCAATGTTGAGAATGAACGTATTCACTCGGATCGTACGAGACTTTGATTTAACTTTGCTGAATACTATTTCCCAAAAGAGGGGGAAAAAAATGATCTTTTTTTTTTTTTCCCACCCGTCCTGGGAAATTTCTTTCCTCGACGGACATTCAAAACCAAACCCACAGCATGACGTTTGACTAACAAGACTGAAATATGGCATATTCGCGCCCGTCCCTGGGAGACGCAAAAGGTCTCGCGCGCTGTTCCCAAAAAGGCTCGCGGGCCGGTCGCCGAGTGAAGCAACACAGACGTCTGGAGGCTCTCCCGACCGGCAGTGCTCCCCGGCCAGAGGTGCCTCCGGTCAAATTGCTGAGGTGGAGGTTGCTAGGAGACCAAAGGTACCCAGCTGGAACTGTGACTAAGCCGTCAGGGTTTGCTCGGGGGGGGTGGGGGGGACTGTGTGTGCACTTCTGCATGTCTGTGTGTGTACTGGTGAATGCAAGAACAATGGAGTTTGCCCCAGCTGTGACGCAGTGGTAAGAAGGGAAGGTCCAGGGAACTGGGAAAGATGGGACAATAGGAAAGGGGGGGGGGGGCACAATGGGCAGCCTCTTATTTACTCTGCTCTTCAGAGATCATAAATCCACCCCCTCCATCTCCATCTCTGCCCCAGTGCTCTCCATCATCACCGTCTTGCCAGGATGATGAGGGCGAGAAAGGCAAACTTCCCCTGCGGACAAACAGAACCTCCTCTTTCTGTGAAAGGAGGTCAAACTCTGCTCCTCTCCTTGATATACGGCATATTTGCATTGAGCAATGCAGCCTTTAAAGAAGGGAAAAAAGGAGAAAGAAAAAAAAACCCACCAAGGCTGCAACACACGAGTGGAACCAAAAGCGAAAGGAACAAAGAAATCAATTAGACCTGGATGTGTGGAGCACCCAGTAGCCCAGGCAACCGTACGGCGCAAATGTACATAAACTCATCATTTAGACACACAGGCTGAATGAACTGTGGAGAGGATATTAAAACCAGGAGACTTTACCGAAAGCCACGTTTCTAGTGCCCAGTCAGCTACATCCTTCCCTAGGCGGATGAGCCTACGCTATCAGTGTCTTATTAGGCCTGGCTGGTCGTAAGGCCTTTGAAACAGAGCCGGGCCAAAGCTGCCTTCACTCCTGCCAATGCGCAGTGCTGGAGAGTGAACTAGAACCACAGCAGAAACCGTGGCCTCCGGTTGCTGCGGAAACCTCTCTACCCTGCGGACTGACTCAGCCGTTACCTGAACCCTGCCTTCACTCATCTTTTCACACAAGCGTCCGTGCTTTCGTTCCCCGTACACCGATATAATAATCATGCCTTCCCCTCCCCTCCTTCTGGCTAGGAATTCCACAGTCAAGCATTCTGCTAAAAAAAAAAAAAAAAAAGAAAAAAAAATGTGAGAGTGATGAAAGCTTTGAGCAGGGGAACTGCTTTTAAGTGCAACTCGGGAACGAGAGGAGCGTCATTGAGACGGTGCTAATTATGATCGGCGAGGAGGGTTTCAAAGCGCGAGACGTGCTCGCACCCGAGACCGACCGGCGGCTGCTGGAAGCCGTGGTGAGAGCGTTCCCATCCCGACACACAGGGAAGAGCCAGCACGTCTGTCAGCGGCGCAGCTGAAATGCCAGAAAGCGTTGGTGGGAGTGAGGACAGACACGGGCGCTGGCTTCTCCTTAATTGACTGTTCCCTCCTGATCACCCTCACCACCACCACCACCAGCACCACCACCCCCACCACCACCACCCTTCCCCTTTTTCATTTTGGAGATCATTACGCAGGTTTTCTTTTTAGTGGTACTGGGGTGAGAGATGGGGTGTTGGAAATGACAGTTGAAAGGAATCAGGGTTGTCACGGTTAATGAATTCCTGGGGCTACGGCGGCCAGAGGGGTTACTTGGGAACCCCCGGGGGCCAAAGCTGGCTCTCCTTTTCCGGCAACATGGGGCACGATCCCCCATTGCCCCACCCGCCGGCCCAGGAGACTCGAACGGATCCATCAGGAGGAGGACAGAGGTAATGAAGCTTAGTGTCACAAATATGCTGCTTTCAGCAGTCCTCTGTCCCAACATTTGGCTGGAAAGAACATTGGCTTCATTGGCCAAATTAGAAAAATCTGCTTTGTGTTTATAAAGTATAACCCCTTTTAAGGCTGTTTGACGCTAAACTACGATGCCAAAAAAGAGCAGATTTAAAAACTTTAAAAAAGAATAAACCAAGACTAAGTAATGAGTTAAAGAATATAAAGTATTTAAGATGCAAAGACTTTCTGTGTTTCTGAAGCCTCCTCTGACCTGCACAGAGGCCTTTGGGCCTGGTGAAGCATCCAGAGTGACTTACATATGTACCTTGTTGTCTCCGTGATCATCTTTCCGCTAGCACAGCTAGCACAGTTAGCACAGCTAGCACAGGAACTAAGGACACGACCAAGCCCGTGCCTGATGAAAATCCACCCTGTTGAGCAAAATCCACTTCCTAAAAAAAAGTACATCCCAATCTGAACTGATACCTCCTGCTTCCTTCACATGCACTTCTTCAAATATAGATTTTAAGCTTTGGGTTAAAAAAAAAATAAAAAATCTGCTAAATGGCATGGAAGCTTTGCAAGACATTAACCATGAGGTTTCCTTTGGAGCTACACAGCTCAAAACAATGAAGTCACTCTTTTTATTTGTCCATTCTTATGAGAACAGGGAATGGGTTTTTGGTGTAATGGATAAATTAGCCAACCACACATATGGATTATTATGAAAACTCAGTGCCAAAATATGACCACTCACACCGCATACTTACTCCAAACATCATCAAACCCCCCCCCACCACACATGTATTTGCATTTGCCAAGATAAAGAAAATGCCACAATAGTAAATGAAAACAGGGACTAAAATCATCAATCATTCATTAGTTCGTTCATTAACATAATTATATTGTACCTGGTGGCAGCATAACCAGGAACTATTTATGGGCAAAGCAAACGAAGAGAGCGCGAATAAAACGCTACGTGCGGTTTAATTCAAGGGGGCGTCTGCTTTCCCGGGACAAACCGACCAATCAGCAGCTCGTGAGCACCGAGGGCGCCTTTGCACAGTACGTCACGAAGCAGAAGAATTTCAGAATGCTTTGATTTACGAGGCGACAGAATCATTCACGTCAAATGTGGATCGCACACCCACAATTAAAACAGAGGCGAAACAAAAGGGGGTAAAAACGCCGAGCCGGAGAAGCAGACGTGCCGAAAATAGGCTGGTTGGGACGAGAGCCATCAGTGTCGCGTGCTCCTCGTTAAATTTTCTTTTGACGAGAATCCGTTACCCAACAAGGCCAGCAAAAATGGACCTTAAAAAAAAAGCCCATCATTTTTCCTCCAATCAAAACCAGCTCTCTTCCCCGGCTGGGCCCCAAAGACCCGCCCCCACCCCCCCCCAGCCCCGCCCATGTTGCTGCGTTTTTAAAGGTCCGTCATGACTGTGAAGATCTCTGGGTTCCCGAGTGGCTCCTATATCTGTCAATCAGATCAATCGGCTTGTGCCAGTCAGTTGGATCCTGCACGTTCCTGGTCGTCTGATTCAAGCACGTGTGTGGGGAGCACACACGCGCCTGGACGTGAAGCGGCTCATTTCACGGCTCGGACGGCTTAATTGGATGCCGACTCCGCGTGACTCGGGCAGCGCGGGTGAAGGGGGGGGGGGCGGTGGCTGGGAGTCGCGTGTCGCCACGCAAAGCTGGCACATGCAGGGGCACCAACTGCCAGAGCAGGGGGGCATGAAATTAAAGCCCATGACTGGAGAGCAGAGCCTGGGGGAGTTTGGATAGGGCAAGGGGGTGGGTGGAGAGGTGGAGGGGTGGAGGTAGGGTGGGATGGTGAGGGGTGCTGGGAGACAAAGACTAATAAAGATACAAGCCTCAAACCATTGGGGCCCATGAAGGCATAAGGCTGTGAAATGGGAAAAGCCACATGAAATGCAGCCACACTCTGAATATCAGTGCTTACTGACTACAAACCCTCCCCTCCAAAAAAAAAAAAAAAGAACAGAACAAAAATCTCCTCTGTGGACAGACTGACATCATCATTGACTCGAAGGGGATTAGAGCTAATAAGGGAAAAAAAAAAAAGGGGCTTTGACCAAAGAATGGCCCTGGGTTTGTGGTGCAGATGGTAAAATGAAGAACAGCCTGCAGATCGAATGCACAGTGTTTTGTCCAGGCAGCTGCATCCATGGTTAACTTGGCTTTGAACCGCGTGGACATAGCAGGTCGGTTCTTTCCCGGGTGGACGGGATTCTTCCACTTGAATCAACATTTGGGATTTTTTTTATTTACGATCACTGTGCACCACCACCCCCCCCCCCCCAAAAAAAAAAAAAAAAAC
>JAOYMR010000005.1:13202691-13222519 GCA_025802075.1 Tenebrosternarchus preto
CCCCCCCCCCCCCCCCCCCCCCCCCCCCCCCCCCCCCCCCCCCCCCCCGCCCCCCCCCCCCCCCCCCCCCCCCCCACGAGGACAGATCAATGAACCCCATGGACGGTAGCCAAACAAACCTTATTGTCCGTAGTTTCCATGGCAACCGACAGTTATCTACACATATTGTGCCAAGTGATTACAATTCGAGGGAGACAAAAGTGAGCAAAATGTTTCAGGGACTGGAGAGGAAATCAAACTGCGGTTTCCTGAGTAAAACACTAACGCAGAGGCATCCTGAGAGATCTCGAGCCCCATGTTAAAAGCCATTCCCATGAAAACCAAGCCAAACATTCTGTAGATCCAAGCGCAAAAGTGAGGGGAGAAAAGAGAAGATGGTGTGACAGAGATGAGCTACTAGGCATCAAGGAAGTAGTTTGGTCTTACACTGATGTCTAGTAACGTTTTTGTGTGAAAAGCCTTTGTCAAGTCAAACAAAGGTTTTCTTTTTGTAAAGGCAACTCTATTGACTGTAACTGTTCAGCGTGTGTCCCTTCTTGACTAAAACACTCGCTCATCGGCGGTAACCAGATGATGAGAAGAACCAGGAGTGGGCGGGAGGGGTCCAGGCACACCTCCTTACAAGGGAAGGACTCGGCACAAGCAAATGTGCTAGAGCTTTCTGCATGTTTCTGTTTCGTATTCGATCATCTAAGAGGCCCTCTCCGCACTAACTGCTGAAGCTCCTCTCCAGAAGTTACACCACTGTGAAATGATCGTTTTTTTTTATTCTGTGCTTCAAAGCAGATATTCTCTATGTATTTCATCTCTGTGACCTTGATGTTTAACCCAGAGACCACAATTTGTCAGAAAGGTCAAAGTTAAAAAGGGGGGGGAGGGGAATAATCCCAGTTGACAGCTGGAGGGATTTATTTGTGGTTTAACACCACTACAGATCTCATGTCATGGTTCCTTTCAATGAGCTTCTATACCTTCTAGATCTTAGTAGCCCTCCTTTAATTAAACACACATCGGTGTCATGATGATGTCATGAGTGTCCAAGAAAGGCCTGTTAGCTCAAGCCAGACAAAGTTTTTGAAGTAATCCCTATGCAACAAGAGTGATTAAGGTATCAGGAGAAACGTTCAAAACTGTTCATAGCTGGGTGTGGAAGGATTCAGATGCTTGCCTGTTTGGGAAAGAAGTGGGTGTGGGTGTTTTAGATGACAAAATCCTGAGACCCAGTTTTCTTCCATATTTCTGGAAAACCCCTCTAACAAATTTGATTAAGTGGATTTTTTTAACATTCAAATTATGTAGGAAGCAAGAAATAATCGGGCAAAGGAACTACCAAAGAAAATGAACCTTTTGGCTAATTTGGGTACTTTTACATTTATTTGAATGCTGATAAAGTACATTGTCTCTCTCTTTTTTTTAAAGGGAAGTCAAGTCACTAGAAAGTCACCAGGTGAAATATCGAACGAGGTCTCGTTCCTGTTTCAGCCTGGAGGTGTAGAGTGTCCCTTTCTCCTGCTTCCTTCACCATTCCAGGGCTTATCCTGCTGTTGGCTCTGCCAGCAGGGCCTGCCTCCCGCCCCAGCCTGGGATCAGCTCTGATGAATGGCGGGAGCCTTGTTTGTTTAGGCAGCAGCTTTACGGTTTGTTGACACGCTCGGCAAACGCGGAGGGAAGCGAACGGCGTCTCTCTCTCCCCCCTCTGTAAAAGTCCCGGCCGCAGCTGGCGTCCTTGCCAAAACGTTTAACTTTCTCCTTTTCCAAAGGTCCCAGCATAGAAGACACTCCGCTTCTGTCTTCTGCTGGTCCCCCCAACAGCCCCCACCCACCACCACCACCACCACCCCTCTCCATTCTCTCACTGTCCTAAGAACTAAGGTGTCAGCCTTACACTTGAATGCTCCTAAGAGCGAACCACCGCTTCAGAGTGACGATGGAAATTACAGCAAGCATGCAGATCACAGCCATGAATCATGTGTATTTAGTTAATCCTCTGCTATCTTTAAGCCCAGTCCCAAAATCGAAGAATTCCTACCGAAATTCAGCCTTCCTTCAGCACCTATTAGAGATCCTGTCAACTTTGAACCTACCACTGGTACTACAACCAGCTATAAGTAAGGAATGAGAGGGCGAGGGAGAGAGATGTGGGGGGAGGGGCAATTTTAGTTCCAATCATGTCTTTTCCGTTTCATCCTCACAAAGACTCTGTGACACTCCGGCATCCCACTGACTGCTCCGTTTGAAGTGCAAATCCAGGTGCCCCTGCTTTCATGAGGGGTGGATTAAAATGTACCAGTTTCAAAGACCCTAAAAATGACCCCCCCCCCCCCTCCGAAACACCCACCCTCTCCCTTCCTGACTCGTTCTCT
This sequence comes from Tenebrosternarchus preto, assembly GCA_025802075.1. Lineage (NCBI taxonomy): Eukaryota > Metazoa > Chordata > Actinopteri > Gymnotiformes > Apteronotidae > Tenebrosternarchus > Tenebrosternarchus preto. Next base: position 13,205,055 of record JAOYMR010000005.1, read on the forward strand.
CCTCTTTTCCCCCCTATATCTGTCCTTTTTCAACCCCACCAAGGTGAGAACAGAATGGTCCTCCACTTTCCCGCCCAAGACGCCTTTAAGGAAACTTTACTCTGGAACGTCTCCCAGCAAGAATGAAGCAGGCAGTGTCCTGCTCATGACGTGCCGCGTGCTTCCTCCATGCTCTGATCCACACGAAAGCCTCTCCGACAGGCTTAGACGGCCAATAACACGAAGGACACGCCAACGCGCACGCGAGTCTGAACGGCATCGGTTCTGTCCGTCTGGGTTAATAAGAAGTGGGTGAGGAAAGAAGTTCCTCCACCTCCCTGGAGATACACCTTCTACTCAATGGAAAAAGCAATGTGGTAGTAGGGTCTCTGGCTACTCCAGCCATGGCTACCTCGCTAAAGCCTGGTCCCATGACTTCTCTCTCCCCTCACCCCCCCCCCCTCCTCCTGCTGCGAGGAAAATGAGATCAGAATCCCGCGTTGCATCACTGCAGGCGGCGCACACACTGTGGGCCTCGGCTCTTTGAGCCGATAGGCGAAGCTTTCGGGGGGGGGGCGCTTGTTTTGCAATCAGTGCAACAGTGGCTTCAGGGGCTGGATCCCAGAGATTCGATATCGCACCGTTTCTGTTAGGGTGGAGAGCAAAGCTGAAATTGGGGATACAAACTTGGTAATGGGAGCCCAAGGAAAAATGGATCTGGACAAGGAGATTCGTAAAAAAAAAAAAAAAAAAAGCCAAGTGTATGTTACGGGCAAATCAAAGATTCAGTAAGTTTGGGGAAAGACTGTTAACGACACTCCAATCTAAACATACTGTAGCAAGTAAAAAATATCCCATCATACTCCGTTTTGAGAACAGAGAACATATTATATATTTGTATCAGAAAACAGAACTTAACTCATCATTAACTGTGTTTTTCTTCATGTACCAGATATTCAAATAGACAAAGACCCTGAAATTCAGACTTTCCCATGCATCTGTAGGGGCACATAAGGCTACTTGTCCCCTTGAAACAAATACAGTTATTCTTCATAGACGCCTGCTCTTATTTGGCAGCAAGATGTAAACCAGCCCAATATGTAAAAGCCATCTCAGTCTTAGCTGATTGGGAGCAGAACAAGGCTTCGGTTATTCGAGCAGGCTGAACCAGCCCTCAGCCATGCTGAAGGGTTCACCTGCACTCTCTGCCAGCCTCCCACATAGTCTTTGCACAGAGAGGGGGCTTAGAAGAATGTAAATGGTAGTTGTAGGCCACTGAAAGCGCTCACTTAAGAGAGGCTGGTAGACTCAGCGGGGATTTCCTTTTCAATCTCACATAACTGACCCAATAAAGAGGAACGGGGATCTCCTTGGTCCTTGGACAAGCCATCCCACCCAAAATTAAGCTTTTGCCCAGCTATGGTGGGAGGTAAAAACCAATTACTTTAAATCAGGATTAATGGTAAACTTTGCAAAATGACAGAACCCCAGGAGCAGAGCTGGGCAGTCCTGGAAAAAGAATATTCACAGGCTCATCAAGCCGAAGCCTGGGTGGTTGTGGCAGAGGACAGGAGAGCTGGACTCGCCTTCATGGCTGTTCGTTAGGACCCACAGACCCTCCTGAAGGACAGGCAAGAATCAAGAAGAGCCTGTGGCTTCAGGGAATAGGCAAGAAGAAAGAAGATCCTGTGGCTTCAGGGGATAGGCAAGAATCAAGAAGATCCTGTGGCTTCAGGGAATAGGCAAGAAGAAAGAAGATCCTGTGGCTTCAGGGAATAGGCAAGAATCAAGAAGATCCTGTGGCTTCAGGGAATAGGCAAGAAGAAAGAAGATCCTGTGGCTTCAGGGGCTGCCCCAAACCTTTCTGCAGCACAAAAGAGGAATCTTAGGTTTAAAGACTGGGAGAGGGATCCAGAACAACAAAAAACAAACAAAAAAAACCCAGTAAGCTTGGAGACAACTATAAAAAAAAGAGGAGCCAGAGAAAAAAAAAGAGGAAAAGAGTTCAGATTCGTTTCCCCAGGAAACCTCCACAGAGCCTAATTATGGAACCCAGATCACAGGCACGATGGCATCAGCCAACATGTACTGCACTCCCTGCCTGAACTCTTTCTCTCACTCTCCCTTCCTCTTTACCCTCCCCCAACCAACTGCCTGCAAGCCTTTACATATCTGCCGTTGTCTGTCCTGGTGTGCAGACTTGTGTAATTCCAGTCGCCTGGGAATGAAGGCTCGGGAGGTGGCGGCTGTCGACGGAAGTCAGCAGCGGAGATTACCGTAGGCTAACGCTAGTCTGCTCGACCGGCGGCGCCGCGCGTGTGGGCCGTGTTCGCCTCGCCGCGGCGCGCTTGTTTACACACGCCGAAGGACGAGAGACGAGAACGGGGAGCGGCGGACGCCGCTTCCTCGGTGCCTTGTTTACACGAATGCCTCAGACGCTGAGGAAGAGCTCGGGAGTCTTGTTGCTGAAAAGCCACACTGTATGGTTCCTGGGCCGGCGGAGAGGGCGTTACTCCAGGTCTTCTGAAAAATGCATGTACGCCCAGCTCCAGATGCTGGTATGAATGAATAAGAGACCTCCTCTTTATTCTTTATTCATCTTATCCAAGTGAGGGATGAAAAATGTTCAGAACTGTTCTGATGGAGGAGAGGTAAGAGTCAGAGTCAGAGTCAGAGTGTAGGGTGAAGTCAAGAGTAGGGTGTTTAGGTGTTAGCCCTGCCATCCCCACACAAGCCAGCCACTATGGGAGATGTTATTGCTGGCCGTCGCCTCAGAATTCCAATCCGCCACCAGCAAGCGGTTGAGGCTGGACAGGAGGTGTTGGTGGTGCTGGAAGAGGAGGAGGAGGAAGAGGAGGAGGAGGAGGGGTTCTCACCATGAAACACAGCTGTGAAACAGACCTCCCCTCTGGATCACTTACAATCGAACGCGGCGGTGGCTGGATCTTAGCCGACCGCTCAACTCCCGATGCCCTCCACTCCCGTTCGCCCTGCGTACAATCTTGGTGTAAAATTCCTCTGCTTGTTTACCTTTGCTGGGGCTGCAGGGCGATAACTTATGCATTGCCCTATCAATTCATAATAACCCGCATAATTCCCAAAACACACGTGTTAAATAAAGCAGTTATTATGAGCAGGAGGGAAAGGGGGGGGAAGCCATTCATTAAAGATAACCCCAAGCTTGCCAGGCTCGAGACTCATCCAGGACCTCCAGCTCACGCAGGTCCTGAGGGAGCAAACACTTCGCAGAGGCCCTCCGTTGCCCAGTGCCTGCCGATTGAAAGGTTTGAAGTATGAACCCTTTATCGTGAATATTTAACGCGCCTGAATCTCGCTATGCATTATTGATGAGGATGAAACACAGAACTGCTAGTACATATAAACAGAAGCTTCTCCCTCCCCAGTGCTGGCCCATCCCGTGGCCACACCCCCTTCCTCCCCACACACCAATCCCGTGGCCACACCCCCTTCCTCCCCACACACCCATCCCTTCTCTCCGCTCAGTCTGAACGTTTCAGACAATGAAATGGTCTCTAAATTACAACTCTGGCTTCCGCTCCCTTGGTAAGGTTTTTATAGCGGTTCTGTTTCATTCGCACGCCTTGTGGCTCATAAAAGGTAGTGACAACTCATAAAATCCACTTTTACCACCTGAGAAGGACAAGGGAATGGAGAACTGGACAATGACTGCAGGCTATTGGGTGGATAGTCAGCCCGCCCATGGACCATCATGCATCTCTTTCCAGGAGACGAGATCCTGTGAAGATCCAGCTTTCTCACACGTGATATGGTTTTACCAGCACGTTTAAAACCAAACGGATGTATAGTGGATTTCCTTCAAAACCCAGAAGCCAGTAATCAGAAGCCAGAAGCCTTCAGAAGCCTAAAGAGCAAAATGATGATGGGTCTGGATGATTGTGTTCTGGTCAGAAAAAAAGTTCCAAATAGCCAAAAGATGACTGAGCACCATCATTCTTGACAATCTTGGTGTTCCACTACACAAGAGTTAGAAACACTGCTTTTAAATCCCTTATTTCCATAGGCAAGCAAGACAAAACTGCACAGCTTATTCCAGTTTTGATGGGTCTTTGTGAGTAATTATGTGTGTGAGCATGTGCATGCGTGTGTCTGCAGTGACACTAAAAAGACACGTTTGAAAGCAGATGGTTACTTCACAGGCCTTTTCCGGCTGCCCTTATTTCAAACGAGGACAAAGTCAAAGCACAACCTAATCCTTTCATTCCAAAACCAGTCTTCATCCTTCAGCCTGCTACTAAATGTCACCAGTCGACCGCAACACTTGTAGCCGTTTACGATTCAGAATCAGAGCGGCGATCCTGACGGAGCTGTAACTGACGAACCGAGGCGAAACTGAGACTCAGAGGCAAAGGTATGAGAAGGGGAGAGAGGGATGTAGGTGGAGGTGAAGGCAAATGCTTTTGGCGAGCGTTGGGTCGCCGGTGCCTGAGAGAAGCTTATCCACCGCCTAGACCCTTTGCACAAAGACGCTTTCATCTGCAGGGTCGTTGAGCACAGATACAACTGGAAAGGCTCGAAAGTGAAGCGTGGGTTAAGTAAGGAAAGAAAATCCTGTACGTGTGACCTCACATCTAAAACATCACGTTCTTTCCCTGCCCCACATATTCACAGGAAGAAGAAAAAAAACAAAACAAAACAAAACAAAAAACCCCTCAAGCAGCCAATCCGTGCATCCAGAGAGAGGAGGTATAATTAGAGCTAATATTTGTGTATTCTCTGTGTTTGTGTATCTGGCACCTGCTGTTACCAGGCAATAGCACGAAAACAGGGGATGCCACTCCCACACACACACACACACACCTTTCCACAACCTGCACTGGCTTAACATGGAGGAGTTCAAAAGACAATAGAAGAGAAAATAAACTAAATTAAGACGGAGGAATAAGGAGAAAGTGTATTTAAGGGCTCTGCTGTCAGCTGGAAGATTGCAGGTCTGATTCTTGGTGATGGTGATTTTAGTCACAGGTGACCACGTTTCTAGAACGTGATGCTTTGCGCAAAGCCACTGCTGATTTCAAGTCTCTCTGTGTGGGGAAAGGCTCGACCCCTTCACTGACCAGACTGATGTTATCTGCCACCTAAACACACACACACACACCAGCTTTCTCCAAACCAGATGCCATTCCCTGAAGGCACCCATTAGACTTCTTTTAACCCCTCCTCCCCAAACTCTCCCAGCCTCTCGCCTCTGCTGTACTCACAGTATGAACGTGCTAATTACAGACATGGCTGGGGCAGATTACAGGGACCGGGGGCCTTTCTTTCTTAGGATGGGGGTAGTGAGTTAGAGAGGAGGGGGGGGGGCAACAGGTCGTTAACCCTGTTGGATGATACCCTTTTTTGCTTGTTATCGTTCCACCAAGTCAGTCTTCACTCTCGCCAGGTTCCCATACTCTCGCTACTAACGCCTCCCGCCAAGAAAAACAACAACAACAACAACAAATCCATCATCCATCTGTAATAAGATGCAACTGGTGTGGCATTTACATACCACCCACATTTCGTTCTCCACCCAACAGCAACATCTCGCCTGCTAAGTGTCCTCCTGCACTATTGCATAATGCTGGAGGTATTTTCCGCAATTCATCTTCGAAACAGCTGTACAACTTCTCATCAGCTCCAAAAGCCAGTGTTTTCTGACAGCCCACTGCAATGAAACCAGCTTTCCACCAGGTATGCTGTACTAGACTGAAGGTTTCTCTTTAACCCAAGGAGAGTTATTTTGTGGGACTCTGAAATTTTACTGCAGTTCTAGAAAGTCTGTAAAGACTCTTATAACACTGTTTTTATATTACACTGGAATTCACAATTACATAACATTTTTAATCACACTGATGCACCAGAGGGTTGTCTGACTCCCCTAAAATGAAGTACTTTAAGAAACCTGCATCAGTGCCAGCCAATTCTAAACTGGACTTCAGAAGCTTTGAGATTCTGGAAAAACTGAGATACTAGCTGAGCACACCAGCCTTTGCTTCATTCGCATAACTAATGACTTGGCCAAAGCCATCCTAGTCGCTATAATGTGGCTCCCTTATAACACATGGGCCAGTTCCACCAGACCACTGTGAGAGAGAATGAGGAAGTGAGAAGTGTGTTTGGTGGAGGTGCAATTAATGCTTCATGCAAGAGAAAACATCTGGGTTAACAGTCTATCTAACAGCAACATCATTTTACATTAAACCGACTTGTTAGTGGCATTAACAAAAAAGCATCTTAACAAGCCCCATTGAACAATCTAAGGAAGTGCAGAGCAAGGCCTTGTGGGACGAGAAAAGCTTTTTAACAGCATTCAAATATTCCAGCTCAAGTGAAGCGAGATGCTTCTGTAATTTAACTGCACTCCATCTCTTTGGTAGACGCTGGACAGATGCCATTTCCATTTAGCTGCTGATTTTCACAGCCATGGTTATACATGGAAAAATCAAACCTATAAGAACACGCTCCAGTGCCTTGCAAGGTGATGATACTATTTTTGGATATCAAACTGAGTACATTTTCTGTGCAAAAAGACAGAAAAACAAAAGAAAAGGGAAAAAAATAGCAAGATGAGACACAGGATGAGACAAGATGAGACACAGGATGAGACGATATGAGACACAGGACGACACCACGCATTCTGCCCATTACACTTTTCATTTTCCACTGTGGTAAAAGTCAAGCAAGTCAAGGTTGTTGTCTGGTAAATTGTTCAAACAGCTGTTTCATCGGCTAAAGGTGCACCTATGTTTCCACACGTTCCTGGCTGAGTGGCATATGCTTTGGAATAATGCGAACAGAGCCCTTAAGTGAGGGTCTGGCCTTGGAGAGTCCAGTTCTGTGTGCACGTGGGTGTGCATGTTCGGGTGGGGGTGGTATCAGGAGAGGGAAATGGTTTTTCCATGTGTCAAAAATGGAAATTCCCACCGCTGGCTACAGGTAAACCTTAACTCAAACCACCAGAAAGGGTAGAGTCTATATCAATTATCTGCGGAAATGGTAGAGGCTTTCAGATAAAAAAAAAAAAAAATTGTCCATGACTGCGGCTGCTTCAAAAGGGGGTGCCATTTCTGATCATTAGCCTATTTCCCAAAAGGACAGGAAAAAAAAACCCTGTCCAGCTCTCCAGAGAAGCAAAAGTTCATTCTCAAGGACACGCTTGACCGCCTACTCCACCAAAAACCCCAAATGTTTTCCATCAAAGAAAATATTTATAACCATGAAGAATAAAATATCCCTTAAACTTTATGACCTCTTCAAGGAACTAAGTTGCCGTAGTATTGTATTCACAGTCTTCCAAGACACATCGTGGATGTGATTTGGCAGACCCAGATCTACACACAAAAACAATGCACTGTACTCTTAAAACCTGTTAAAACTCCATGGAGCCATACGTTCCCCACGCCTGAAACCAACATAATCATTAAAACCAAAATCTCCACTTTAACCCAAAAAGCTGTTTAAGAGCAGTATTGAAACCCCAAAGAAAAGCCTTTCCAAAACAGTGAAGTAGATAGAGGAGGGACGGGAGAGGGACTCACAGTCGTGACAGAGCGGCGTTCTTCTGAAAAAGCAGCTCTGGGAGTTGGTGTAGCTGGTTCCTGTTCAGTCGTCTGTCAAAAGAAGCGTGGGGGGGGGGGGGGGGGGACGAAGCAAAATGGAAGACATTACAGTAAACAAGGATTGTGTAAACACAGCAACCAGAGAAACAGAACCTTTTTTTTTTTTTGAAGTGGAAAGTCCACATGGAGAACAGATTGTGTGGATTAAGGAATATAAAAGGCAGCTGGCTAAAATGTGGCGAAGAGCGTGCTAAAGCTATTTGAATGCCTCAAAGCCCTGGTAGGTGCAAACAAAACGACAACATAACGTAATTAGCGAAAATCGGGGGACAGACTGGGACTAATTACAGAACGAGACCGCAGTCCATATAGCACGGCAAAGCACACACATGGAAGTTGAAGAGCAATTGATTCCGGGGCGTTTACCGCTGGGATCGGTTCACGCGGCTACGCATTAAAGGCAGCAGCCCAGCGGGTGGAGGCTTCTCCGCAAGCTCCGAGTGGCTCACCGCACGGCATGAGCCGAACAGGAGAGCGCCTGTGATGTGGCTGGCCGGTCTGAAGGGCGAGCGAAGCGCTCACACACTTTCCCGCGGCCACAGCCGTGTCCATTACTGCCCCGAGGCATTTATTCCCGGCTCCCAACGCCAAGGGTACTGGCCGGCGCGTAGGTGCTGCTAGTGACCGTAAACCTAAAGTCCCCTCCAGCGTGGTGGTTTTTTTGGGCTCGGTTTCCCGGTCGGCCAGTAAAAGTCGGTGAGCGTTTAGCCTCTTGTTTGTAGGGCGCCCGTAACGGCCTGAATCTTACGGCCTCTTGGCACCAGCACGTTCTTGGTTGACTTCCCGGCTGCCTTAGTAAAAGCAGACTGTGACCTGAGAACACTTACAGCCTCTCCAGTTCTCTCATGTCATCAAAGGCCCCTCGCTCGATGGCTCCGATCTGGTTCTCCATCAGCTGCCTGCAAAGAGAAGAGACATCACTGCACGGGCTTGTCTGGAGGTCCGGGGGGCCACAGGCAGTGGTAAAAGGTGCTCTGGCCAGTCAAAGCCCCCCAGCTGAGATGCTCTTCAGCAGAGTTTAAGGGGCGAAAGGCATGCTTTGTGGTCCAAGGAACGTGGTGGAACATTGGAGCTGGACCAAGGAGGGAGTCTGGCCAGGAAAAGTGGGCAAAGGGAAGGTGGTATGGAGGACCAGGAGACTGTGATGGCAGTGTTTGCCCAGTGGGGAAGTCTGCTGTGGTCTAGGGTGCTGGCAAGTTCACTGAACACTGGCCTGGGGTGTGAACCATGGAGACTAGCAGCCCTGGGACGCGAAGGCCACTGGCTGACACACAGGAGTAGGAAAAGTGAGGCACCTCTGTGCCTGCAGATACTAAACTGAAGCAAGTCATTCAAGGCAGTTCAGGCAAGCAGTCTCGACTTCACACGGACCTTCAGCTCAGAGGTCAGATAGGTTTGCCATGGGACTGCCAAAACAAATGAGGAAAAAAAAGGTACTTTACTGGGCATGGATGCGTTTGGAAGCACCAGCTAGGTGATCTAGCACCAGCTAGGTGATCTAGCACCTCGGGAGACATGCAAAAAACAAAAGAGTTGTTAATTAAAACGAGCCTTTTGGAAACAGCTCTGAGGAATCTGAACAAAGTCCAATAATTAGATTTTTATTTTCATGGAATGAAATGTGAATGCAAATTACAGCCCAGAGGCATAAATAAATAAATAAATACATAAATAAATAAATGAATAAATAAAGGGTGCTGGTTTTCTCCAAAGGTGATTTTGATAAAACACGATACTAAATATTATTGTTATTATTATTATTATTATTATTATTAACACATTTGAATTATGACAATTTATAGATGATTTGCATCCTGAATACATTTCTTTCAACTAATTTCAACCAGTCGCAGAATTGCTTGACCGACCTGATCACAGTGAATGAAGACCGTGAACCATGCCAAGCACGATTTCAGGACGCAGACGAGCTAAACGGCACTCTTTGTTTTCTCAGTGTCTGCGCGAGGCCCTGTGATTGTAAGCATAAACCGCTTTTCCTGTAAGTGCCTTCTCCACTGAGGGCAAAAGGTTCACGCCCCGATTTGCAGCAACTCAGCCAATTCTCAGGGGTCAGAAATGTGAGAGCCTCCTCACTCCACCCTACCCATGGTTCTGCCTCCATCTTAATCATGTTAACAACCCGCCTCGAACTGCAGGAGCTAGAGGGAGACCTTGGAGCTCCGTAGGGAAACCAAAATATGTGTGTGTGGGTGGGTGTGTTTGTATTTGCAGGGTGTGTGAGGGGGGGGGCAGGGGCATCAGAAAGCCTTGAGGTCCTGGTTTTGGGCCCCACGATGAAAGATGTTTGCATCTTGATTGTATTGTGGTTAGATGCTTGTGTCTGTGTCTGTGTTTGTTTGTGTGTGTGTGTGTGTGTGTGTGTGAGTGTGTGTGAGTGTGTGCGTGAGCATGCGAGTGTAGAGGGACCAGCAGACTTTCAAATACAAATGGATCACATTAAACGCTGTTTAAATAAGTTGAAAACATTCAGAAATGCCACATTATTTCTAATTTGGATGCTATTCTTTAAAACGTCCGACAATATGAACAAAGGAGATCAAAGGCAGATAATGCAACACTGTTGCACTTTTTACATCACAAAACACCAGTGCATGAACTCAGAGAAACACTTACAGAACACGGAGGTATTTGAGTCCAGAAAAGTCATTCTTGTTGATGCGGGTGAAGTTATTTCCATTCAGTTCCCTGCAAGAGAAACATCAAATATTAATGAACACTCTCTCCACTGGGATTTCCCCCTGAACGATGCAGAACACAAGGGTCACAAGTGGTATTTGCTAAATGCAGGATTTTGTTACATAACAATCAAACACTCCTCAAGTATATTAAGTGTTTCTGATACACCACCAGTCTGTATAGACTTAAGCCAATTTTGGCCCACAATGTAATATTTAGTCTACATCAGTCATAAGGAAAGCAGCCCTATCTAAGTATAAACTTATCTGCACATCTGTCTGAAACCCCAGACTCCGCTGAGTCAGATGTATTTAATTATACTGAGTGACAGAGCAAACGAAAGTGAGACCAAAGGAAAAGAGAAATTCTTGTCACTTGCCATTGCTGTTCATTTACGTAGCCTGAACTACTTGTTGATTTTGCGAGTATTTTAAAGAACCAATTTTGGAGCGTCTGCTCTTTGAACCTGCAAACAGCTTTGCATTTTGAACAAGGAACGCCGGCAAACCCTCTCGGGCTCCTGCACAATTGACTGCACTTCAGTGAAAGTCAAATACATACTGGGATTAGTACGATGCAGGGATTAGGAGAGGAGACAGCCCAGATCCAGAGAGCTAATAATTTGTCTAATGTCTAATCCCCTCCACCCCCCTGCTTGGGGGGGGGGTCACCAGCAGTGACATCCAGGAGAGGGGCGAGGACGGTTGTAGGCTAACGTTTACACTCGTCTCTTGGGCCTGCGTCTCCCCTGACTGAATCAAAAGAAACCAGTTCAATTAAGATAGCAGGGTGAGCTATCAGCACAGGTAGCAGCGGCGTGGGGGGGAGGGGGGGGGTGCTCTTTGAGCACATACGAACACGGGCCTGGCAACAGTTCCAGGGTGTAGACTCCACGCTGTCACGTGCTGTTGCCATGGAGCAGGAAAGATTCACGCTACGCTACATATGTTGCGCGAGCCAAGATATAGGATCAGGAGCTCCCAATTCTGCTGTGGTTTAACCAATAAAAAAAGGCAAAACACAATCATGTGTCAATGCCAGAAAAAGATCTGAGGATTGCTGGGCAAGTCCTGTATTATAAAGGTCCCCCATATACATTGGAAAAGCACACTCACATATAATCACACACACATACACACAGAGGCCTAAGTGCACAAAAAGACTTTTTAGTTTGAGGGCCCAAAGTTGACTTCTTATGGTACAGTTCTAATGACCACTCCTGGGATTTTGTAAGTGAGAGTGGGAGAGAGAGAGAGAGAGAGAGAGAGAGAGAGAGAGAGAGAGAGAGAGAGCAAGAGGTCATTGCAGACAGATGGTCTGTGTACACAGGTGCATGGACAGAGGGAAAGAAATAATGGAGTGGGATTCATTAGCTGTGGCCCCTGATACACACATGTGCTGTTTATTGCCGGGCACTTAATCCAGCCTCTCTCATGGCTTCTCAAGGACACGTCTACTGGGTGGCCCCCTCTACTGGAGCCCACAGGACTGAGGGCTCTGTTAAAGACAACAGACACCTACCAAAGCATCACCCTTCATCACACTGTCTTCAGTATTTAAACTTCAGCTCCAAATTGCTCATAACGCTCTGGCTAGGGAAACGGCAAAGCAAATCTACATATAACATTTTTTTTGTTGTTGTTGTTGTTGTATTCAGAGTACACAGCTGTTTTTCTCATTAAAGTGACTTGCTATCTTTAAAACAATATATAGAGTACAGCTATTAACGGCTGTGACATGCTAACGTTTCATAAAAGCATCAAATGGCTCATTCCACTCATTCATGAATAAGGCATTTAGCACACATTCATAAAGCATGACATATTTATCTGGGTGACAATACATATTTGCATAGGAATTGAACTCATGACCTCAGCAACACTGGCGCACTGTTTGACGCGCACTTCCAAGCGAGCCACGGGGAAACAGAACGCTAACTCTAGCGTAGCCCAGTTCTATTATTTCATGATGCTAACTGCCCCTACTTGCCTTTGTTCAGCATTTTTAATGCCCTCCCGTCAGGCAACTTAAGGAAAGGTTTGAACGTCGCAAACATGGCCGAGGGATTTCCATTTCTAAATGGGTTCACTTCCACTGTAGGGCTATGAAAATGCTCTAGAGAAGGACCTCTCTTTTGGGGGGGGAGATCCAGTCGTCCTTTATACCACCCTTCCGCCATCTCCCTCCATAAATGTGGAGAAGTCCTATCGTAGACAACCCAGGAGCCAAAAAAGTACTATTACTCATTTCCTGTCATCCTATCACAGCGTGACAGAAAACTGAGACCTACATGCTTCACGTTCCCCCAAGAGTCCCGATTTCTCAATAATTTCAAAAGCTACGGAGGAGTCCGGTAAAAAAAAAAAAAAACTCATTATGTTTATTTCTGCCATCTGCTAAAAATCCTGCTGCGACAGAGAGGCCTGTTTCGAATTGAGCAATATAACATGAAATGAAATCCAAGGCAGACAGAAGGGAAATGCACATGCAAACTCTATTACTCCCTCTCTCTCTCTCTCTCTCTCTCTCTCACACACACACACACACACACATTCACACACACACCCAACCCACTCAGAAACATACATACGGGTGACAAAGGGGTTACTGAGGCTCAGTGTGTTTTGCTTGGGAATCCTCCAAAGTAAATAAGCGTTCCGATTCCAGAGCCATTTGTTGGGGACAGCTTTGGGCTGGCAGGAGAGGAGGAAACGGAGGACCATCTCAGGTCAGCGTGACTGAGCGGACACCGCACCTCGCTGGGCCAGCAAGCTGCTGACCACTGGCCACAGGAGCACACACACGCTGCGCATTACATCACACTCTAGCGGACCATGCTGGAGCAGAAGGACGCCAGTTTCCAAAAGAGAGATGTTACGGTCTGGCGTGCGGACCCAAGAGTCGCGTATAAGCCTGGCACAGGCGATTCGGATATTCAGTTCTGCTTCAGTGTTTCATGGGACCATATGCTAAGAGGTTCAATATAAGATCTGCTGACTATGCATAGTGATTTGTTATCATTATAAGAATGAGCAGTGAGCCCAGTTTTGGCATCCAAGAGGACAAGCCTGACCAAAAACAACTATGTTCTTATTCTCAAACGTAACCAAGTGTCAACATGTGCTGTGACCATACAAATACGTCTTCTTTAAATGTAGTTGCCAGTGCTGATAAATTTATGAAACAGTGTGCTTGTTTTCTCACTTGTCCAATTCCCATGACAGATGGAGATGCCAGCCATGAATCCAAGCAGGAAGTATCTGAGCTCTCTAAAGACAAGAGGTGAGTAGAGGACCTACAGACCCACAAAAAAAAAGACACACAAAAAAATACTAAAATACTCTCTAAACTACATTGTACCAAAAATGCTGTAAAAGTCTGTCAGCTCAAAACAATGCAGGTTTATTATTTTGTTTGTGTTTTTTTTCCTCAACTTGTCAACTTAAGTGGACCAAACATAGTGCCTAGTTGCACACCCCTGCAATTTTCCTCCCAATAACATCCTTTGGCCCTGAAAGAAAGCCCAGTGTAACAGAACAGACTCCAGAGAACCAAAGCTCACTGACAGAGAGAAACATTGACCTACATAGCAGACCAATAAGTGCTTGCTCGCACATCCAGCTATGCGTCTACCTACAGAAAGTCAAACCAGACCAGAAAGACAAAAATAACTCCCCAAAAAACCCTATTGGGATAGTTACTCTGAGAATTCTAACTGTGTCTCTTCAATTTACATTTGTACTTCATACCCTGTTCTGCATGTATGCGCTCAATGATGATCAGTTACGTTCCTTGCGCTATTAGATTTAGAAATAGAGAGATGAAAATTAACTTTGTTGCTGGATCAGCTTATATAACCCAATGCCGCTGTTGCAAACAGAGCGCTGACTAGACAGAACCACACCTGCGCTATCAGGCACTCTATCTGTTCCTCTGTGCAGTACATTCAGAATTTGTTTTTTCGTAAACATTTGTAGCGATTCAAAATTTAATTTTTGTTCCTGAGAAGGGAAACTTTGAGTGGAAAAAACGAAAAGCGAAACACAGGAGATACAGAAGAACGACAAAAAAAAAAAAAACAGGACAAACCTACATAAAACATTCACGCGTTCAACATTTTCTATAGCGCTGTGTAAAAAAAAAAGACCAGAAACTTAGATGGATGCTCAGTAGACGTTATACCAACAGCAGCTTCATCAGTCTCTCAGGAGGAGCCGCTCAAAAACGTTGTGAGGTAATCGGCTGTGTCAACACTGACTTGTAAATGGATTGTTCAAAAATTACCCAGGGGCAGAATGGAGTAGAGACTCAATATGGACCTCCACGGAACAGAGGGGGGGTGGTTGTAGTCGAGACCTTTTTTGTGATCAGTCTAGACGACAGGCTGACTTGAACCATGCTTGGGTATAGCATTGCTAACCCCTAGCCTGACCCCACCACCACCACCACCACCAGCCCATAACAAGGTCACTGGAACTGGACTCAGCCATGTGTGAAATGAACCTCACATTCTCTAAGTTGCAGATTCACAATGAAAGACATACAACAGAGAAGAAGCAGGAGAGAAGGTTGAGTGTGTGTGTGTGTGTGTGTGTGTGTGTGTGTGTGTGTGTGTGTGTGTGTGTGTGTGGAGGGGGGGGGGCTACTATGAAATCTGTTAGCTCCCTACCCCCACTAAACCACATGCTCAATCCCTTTAACAAAATTAAGTAATTACTTGATTCATATGGGAAAGACGGATTGCAGTGTGGATTCATTTAATCAAGTTAATTTAACTGAAGTATGTTCTGATACTGTTATAAACAGCCATATGGCCACAGGTACTACAAATTCCATCTGCAAAAACGATTAGTCTCTGCACACTAATGGCTGGGTTACTTCTATGTAACTGTACGCAGGACTCAGATAGGGAGCCTCGTTCACAAGGCTTTGGAGCTTGTGGCTGCCGACGAAGTGAGAGGCTGGCGGAGGCCGGCCCGTTTCATCTTTAATCAGTTGAACATCTGTGCCTGTTACTCGATCTGCCAGACCGTTCAGTTAGCAACGCCACGCTTCAAGGATGTGGTGCATTTCGGCACATGGAGACAGACGCACACTCCCTGGGAGCCAGCGCTGGGTTTATGTCTGTTCTCTGGGGCAGGTAGGTGGGATGGGGGTTTGGCTGTGTTCTGGTGTATAGCATACACGTGCGCCTTCCAATCTCGTCGTTAGACGCGTCGCCGTGCCTACGCTGACGGGTTCTCGGGGGGCTCCGTGGCCTTCGAGGACGTGGAGGGCGCAGATGTGAGGAGAAAAGCGTCAGGGGCCTTGAAGGCCACCGTCGCTGCGTTAAATGCGAGACGGCCTGTTTCTGTCTCCCGCTGGGCGTAGTCATTTCCATATGGCGTGCTGACACTCATCCCATATAATCACGCTACACACCCCCACCCACACCCCCACCCGCGCTCATCATCCGTCTCATTCTCTTTCCTCCGCACGCTCTACACCGGCGCTATGCTGCCGCTAAGGGCGCCTGCATAACCCAGCACTTTGTTTGCTGTTTTTCTGACACGTGTCAAAGGGCCTCGGCACAGCGCCGCACGTGAATGAATCCCCCATGAAGGTATATAAGGCGAACGCGCGTGAAAGAAGCGGCGCGAAAATAGCTTTGACGGAGAACGAAAACGACTGCGCGCTGCTCCAGGCAGGGCAGCAAAGGTTTAAAACTGCTCAGAAAAGCTCAGAGCCTTTGTTACCGCGATGTACGGCCGCAGGAACAGGAGAAGAACAAGAGCCTTGGACGCACCGCGTCAGCCGTCAATCGTGTCAGAGCTGAGTCTCTCCCCGCGAGCCGAGATGTTACTTCACCGAAGAGACGCTCTGATTGAAAACTGGTTTAATCGCCCAAGCACACAGCTTTAGGCAGGACCACCCGGCCCTTAAACCCAAAGGCTACCGTTTCCCTAAACCCAAACGCAAGTCAAGTCTTTCGTCTTGTCGGTGAGATTGAGTCTGTTGGGGGTTGGGGTTCTCCAGTGCGTTAGGCTCCACCTGACTCTGCGAGAAATAGAACATATAGAGAAGAGTCTGCCTTGGGCCCCTGTCCCTTGGTGTCGTCACTCGTTGAGAAAAAGGCCCCAGCGTGCCGACATGGAGGAGAGGCGTCTAGAAGGACCTGGCCTGCTCCACACACACACCGCATGATTCTCCAGCGTCTTCATCAGCACCTGCATCCTCAGAATGATCTTCTTTCCTTTCCTTGCGCTGAAACATCTGTAAGGAGCTTCATGTCACACTGTGCTGTGGGGAGGAAGTTGTCCAGTCACCAGGGTGGGGGGGGGAGTTTGGCCCCTTTAAATCAGGTTTATTCATTCATGCGCTTCTGGCGCGAGCAAACGTTTTTGTCTCCCGTCCAAAAGCCCGTTAATCCGTTCGTAGCTTATTAGCGCCTGCCGCCTATGCCAAGATCCATGTAAGGAATCTCTCCCATTTGCTTTCTTTCCGGATTTGCCCCGTCCTGTTGGAGTTAAATTATGGATCTAGTAAGCGGAGTGCTGTCAGTTATTCCAGCACGGATCCGCAGTGCCAAAAGCGCCCGAGGCCCAGCCTGGCACCACCGCAGCTCGAGAAAGCACAAAGGCGCCGGCTGTTCCCAAAAAAATCCGAAATCCTCGCTCACGTATGGATTCCTTCCCACATCTGTCTGAAGGGCATCGCCGTCTGGCAACACGCCGCCGCTCAACCCTGTCGAAGATCCAGGGACCCCCCCTGCCCCCCCCCCCCCTTCAAAAACAGGCTTTATTACCCAAAGGAATGTGGAGGGATAATGCTAAAAAGTATACACAAGAACATAAGCATGTGCTCACGCTGACACACACCTCTCACGCCTTTGTAGTCGAAAACCACACTTGGTTTTAAATTAGGCCTGGTTTGGGACCATTAAAACGTTTTCAAAGAAGAGACACGATTAATATGGACGTGCCGTCCAGGACTAAGTTAAATCTGCAAAACCTGCAAAACC
The DNA here is from genome assembly GCA_025802075.1 of Tenebrosternarchus preto. Taxonomy (NCBI): domain Eukaryota; kingdom Metazoa; phylum Chordata; class Actinopteri; order Gymnotiformes; family Apteronotidae; genus Tenebrosternarchus; species Tenebrosternarchus preto. The sequence goes on from JAOYMR010000005.1 coordinate 13,222,371, forward strand.
AGCCCTTACGCATAAAGCTTTTTGCTACTAAGACTCTTGAAGGCAAATCCTTGTGCTCTTCCACCCTTCCACAGCTGCACCTGGGGCCCCACATCACGGGCCCCGCCCCCCCCCCCCGCAAAAACAAAGAAAAGACAAAGCAGCAAAAA
>JAOYMR010000005.1:13226955-13237769 GCA_025802075.1 Tenebrosternarchus preto
AAAACATTGTTTTGACTTGAAACATGTATGAGGAAATTATTTGTATGTTTGTGTTCATGCTTTATGATTCCCTAATACATGAGTGACAGCTTGTTAACTTTCTTTTTTAAGTGTTTGGGTTTCTGTTCAAACGAAAAACATCTCCACCAGTTATAAAACCCTTTTTTAAATAAACAAAAATGAAAGAATCTCCCATTTATGGGAAGAACGATTGCTTCAGATCAGCCTAAAACAACCATACCCCTGTACATGAATGGATTAAGGCTGTTTGCTGTTACAGGATTTGCGTGGGCCTGAACCAAAACGACAAGGTTAAACAAAAAAACTGTGGAAACTGCACATTAAGCAGAGATATTAAGCAATGTTGTTTTCAGTCCTCGCTGGAGAAACGACATTGCCGCCTGTTAACTAAATCACAAACCGGCGCACACAGTGCTCTGCCTGTAGAGGGGTGTTGAGCAGTCTTGGAAAGCTTTGTTCCGCTTTCTTCTACAGTCTCCACGTTTGTTTTGACTACAGGTGGAAACGGAGAGGTTCGGAAGGGTTAACAAGGGGAATGGCGGTTTTATGAACTTCGCCTGTTGCACAGGATCAAGTTCTCCTCACCGTGAAACACATGCCTGTTTGATACCTTTACCTGGGTTTGGCATGGTCTCATCAAGTGTGCACGTCAACGTTTGTGACTGCTCTGATTTTCTGATTTCCTCCTGTGAGATTAGAAGCTACAGTACTAATATTCTGATTAAAAGAAACAGACCAGGACTGGCTTGGAGGTGTCGAGTAAAATAAATCCAGGAAGCCCAGACCCTTTCCTTCATCATGGACACATCCACTCCTCGAACCCGAGTGCATGCAGCCTAGCGAATCTGCCACTAGCCTACTAAAACTATTGTACAGCTTATTTATCATGACACACTAATTAAGGAGTAAACATTTAAAGGAAATGGGGGTGACAGCTGTAAAAAGCTAATTTGGTACAAATGTAATATGCACATTTATTTATTAACCTTAATCATGTTAGTCTTCTTTTTTTAGAATATCAGGATTAATCAAAAAAGCAATATAAACGATCTAAATTAGACATTCTCTGACTAAACACAGGGGGACACACTTTGCATTTATTAGTATAAGTGAGCTATTAAAGTCATTTGACCTTATCCAAAACCTTACAATCCCTAAACTGAGCCCTGTTTACAGTGTACCTTGAGGTAAACATCTTCAAATATAGTGAAACCTTGTATTTTTTCATTGGCTAAAACATTTTTCCCATGACCATCATAATGGAGTGTACCAGGTCTACCAACTGTGGCTAAAAAAAAAAATTGCCCTCTCCCAGCTACATATTCTGAACAACCCGATACATTTTAATGAGGGCAACAACTCAACATTAAAATACGGAGTACAACAAAACTGGGTATGGAAAGCCGTCAGCCAGAGCATAAAGTACTGGCGATGAGTCTATGCAGACGGAGCGCAAATGCCAAAGAAAACCAGCCTCACCGCTCTCTTGACTCTCTCGACACTCTAAACATAGATTCTCCGAATTCCGCGTTCAGTAACGTGGACGGAAACGGGGCTGTTTTGGGCTTTCTGTGAGATAGACATGTACAACATGTGGTTACGGTGCCAGGAATGAAAGAGCGAAAAAAAAGGGCATTATAATACACCAGCGAATTCCTTCTGAAGTTCTCAAGTTTTCAACATGCTTCTACTATCGCTGCTTCTCTCTATCTGTGTTCTGTCCTGAAAACTAGACCATGACCTGGGTAAAAACCTTACCAGCAACCGGAAACGGAGCACATAATCAACGAAAAAAGAAAAACAATTATTATTTTATTGGTCACTGATAGATGATGTGCGTAAGAGAGATTTATATAAACTTTCTGCGTGGAAAAACCTAGTTACAAGTGAGAGGTGGATCAAGTGCTCGTGAGTCAACCTAAAGACTGCGTTTTCTCTACTCCCCCTTGTGGTGAATATTAAAATAGCACCAAGGACAAGCCAAGTGCGACAGGGGAAAAATAAAAATTGTCCTAACACATAAAAAAGCTGAAAAATTGATGTAAAAAAAGAATGATTGAAATCTCTCTTCCCAAAGCATTTATAATGGCCACAGACTAACAGATTAATATCTGTAAAAAAAAAAAAAAAAATCCACAAAACTTTATTTTTAAAATTTCATTTATTTTCACTTTGCAATTTCCTCTAGTGAAAGCCATTTAAATGTTACATTGTTAATAACAATTAATGTTATCAAAGTCTCAAGAATTAGCAGCTGTTTTCAAGAATACCATTAGAATGTCAATGAATTTCAAGAAAAGAGACGCTGGTAGGAAAACAGATGGAATGTGAACATTTTATTCACATTTCTGCTTGATACGATCAAAACACTTCTTCACCGACAACCTTTTAAGTCCTTGAATATTGTCACTGCAACATTTTGTCAGTTCATCCTAGCAAATAAATGCACACAGGGGCCACAAATGGCAGACGTGGTGTTAGTTTCTCAGACATTCCTCTGGTGTGAGAAATCCCTCCAACCCAGTTAGATTCCACTGCAGTCAGTCGTAGTTCTCACCATCAGTTTCAGCAAACCCTACCACTAGCGCTCAAAACGTGTTTATTTCACATTCGTGCTGTGTATATGTAAGCTACAGAGACTTCACGCTTGGAATTATGGACACAGTTTGCTTTTGGCCGCAGTTCACGACTGCTTGGTTCAAGGTGTCTTCCACTCCTGGAGCCACGTAGATGTTTATGGGAAGGAACGGGTCAGGTTTTGTTCATTTATAATAGGGAGCGTGAGAGGGGAGAACCATATCATTCTTCTGAAGTGATCAACTGATGTAATGGCGTGACTTTGGGAGATTCAGTGTTGTCTGAAGCTGCCTTAAGCCTCGGCAGGTCGCTGAGAAAATCTTACAATATGAAAAAAGAAATGAATAACAAAGAAAGGCTGAGATAAATCCAATTTTGTTCTGCATGTGTAGTAGGAATAAAAGAATTTTAATGGTACAAAGGAGCATTAGACCATGAATACTAATTATATTATTCACATAATGATGCCTACTATTAAAGGCAATTTGAACTACTGCTTCTGCACAAAGCTCAGTCTTATTTTAGCTCCAGAATAATCCAGTACTTGCAAGGCATGTACTTGTAATAAGTCATGTGTTATCCACAGCAATGAATTTCTTATTTCAGAGCGCAAGGGAGCTGAAATCCTGTAGCCTATTAAACAAAGAAAAAGCCTGGCGTATGAAGAAAAACATACAGAATGCAAGAGCACTGGACCTTCAAATGTCCACAAAAAAGGGGGAAAAAGATATGACTACCCACCAGGCTGGGAAAGAGGTGATCATGTATGCGTGTTACAACGTCAGTTAATAACCTGTTACAACTGCTGGCTGAGATGGGGAAGAACGCTAAGCGTTTATTGATGAGCACCAGCAAAACTGATCACATGAAAGAGCATTTATGACCTTGGATTACTGGACCATCTATTGTCCACATGCTTTTAATTTAATTAAAAGGCGTTTCTTTTTGATGCCACTAGAGCACAGAATTACCCCAAAAATAAGCTTCCTTATCTGTGAATCACTGCTGGCTAACATTCATGTTCCAGCTTTGAATGGAAAACCACCTTCGTGGTAACCGTCCAATATCAACCCGTGTCTTTAGTTAGTATGAACTGAAAGGATATCAGCACCGTAACAATCAAGCAATTTTGGAATGACACAAAATAAATGACTGCAAAAGGTTCTGGATCATCTCGATTTAATTCCACTGCAGCGCAGGTCCGTTTGAGTGGGAGATCAAGCAGCTTGAGTCTTGCGCATAAACCAAGATGTAAATCCGAAGAGTAACACTGATCTGCGTGTAACTTCGCTCTAAAAGACTAACGTCGGCCATCTTAAGTTCTGCAAAAACTGGAGGAAAAAGACTTAATAAAACCAAATGTAAAAAAATAATAATAAATTACAAACAAACATCAACAACAAAAAAGAAAACCCTACACAAAACCCACCCACAGCACAGATAAACCAAGGAGGAAATATTAAGTCACTTACAAATAAAAGTATTAAAGATATAACTTAAAGCAATCTGATAGTGGTTAAAGTAATAGTGGTTAACAATTTAAAGAATATTCACAGTCAACAAGTTAAGACTATCAAAAAAAAACATTTACACAACTGAAAGTGTAAAGACAATTATTTTACATAAAAAGCACCAGCGTTAATAAAATGATGGCCCAATTTAAAAAAAAGACAAAATATACTGTTATATATTGTAGAAATCCCAAAGAAACACACAATCCCAACTGAAGTCACATTTGTTTCAAAATGTTATTCAAATACGAGCTAAGCAATAAACATTTGACTATACTGAAGGCCATATACATATACAAGGTGACTGACTAACCAAGAGGGATTTAAAAATGGGCTTCAATTCCCTCATTCAATATAGTCCTTTTAGAATGAGATTCGAATGAGAACATAACATGGGCGTGGCTTCCTACAGCGTGCTTCTGAGTAATGGTGAAAGCTGCAATGCGATTGGATGAGACTCCCATCTCCCGTTCTGGCTCAGGAAGTGGCAGGAGAGGATCCCGTTCCCTCTCGATTCATTTCAAAATGCAGCACATCTTGCAGGTCTGGTAGGTGCGCAACTTCACATAACTCTCTAAAAGTCGAGCAAATAGCACTAAAATGCTCACTAATTCTTATACACATGCAGTTACCATTTGCCTCCCTCATTCACCAAAAAAAAAAAAGGAGAACGTTTCCAGATATCAGACAGGTCTGATATGTAAGCAGGTCTACATTACCATGACAACCCTCCTAGCCTTCCAATTAAATCTGAAACTAATCCATGCCTGGTAACTACATCCACATCGTTTACCCATATACTGATGGAAGCTGCACTACACATTCAGCATCCACCCATTACAGAAACACGAGCTGCACCTTGACCTTTGACACTACATGCATCGCTGACGTTTTTTCTATTCTTATTTCCGTCACCGTCCAATTAACGGATCTGAATAAACTAGATTTTCAGATGGGGGAGGAAAAAACAAAAAATACCCACCACCACCTTGTTCTGGAGATTCATATTATTTGCATAGTCAGCTTTTTCACAACCACCTTTGTCGGCAAAACCCAAATAAATACATTATCTGACGCTATACTATTTAATGCCGTTACTTGGCAAAATAAATAGTTAGGGAAGGCTTAAACTGGACTGCTTAGCAGGTGAAAGAGGAGTCCTTGGCAGAGAGGAGGGACTCTGAAAGAAGGGAAGGCAACAGAGATTCAGCGTTTATTCAAAGATGAACAATAAATGCAAGTTCTTAACGTAAATATCCTAATGCATTAGTATCTTAACGCAAGTCTACAAGTCTACCTGTTAGTGATCAAATTATTTCCATTCACTCTTTTCAGTCATCATCCTCTGGCTGAATGGGGAGATTTTTCACTACACAATTTTAAAAAATGTGTTCCTTGTGATATTACACAAGCTTTGTTTTCTTCAAGACAGAAAACATCCATCTTATGTAAATTCACAAGTAATTCTGTCTGTTTTTCCCCACTTGAACATGCTTGATGAGGACTGTGGTAGCCTGCACTGACAGTTTGTTATGAAATGCATGTACAAATTTAATTTCACTTGGAGCTTACGTTTTTTGTCTCTTTGGTTTGGCTCGTTCCTGTTCTAGTGGCTTGCTGGGACCCCAAAACCTTTCTCTGTTCAAAGGAAAGACACTTTGAGGAGAAGTACTGGTAAAACCAGGCTGTCAAATAATACAGACCACCGTAGACATTCAAGTACTTAAATCAACATAATACTATAAATTACATGAATTTAAAAGAAAGGCTGACCTTGATTAACCCTCCGAAGGACCGTGAGCGACTGTGCTTCTGGTTTGAAGGCCTGGCACTTTCCCGTACTGGAGTTCCCTGCTTGTTGAACTGCAAAAGAAGATCTCAGTTCAGCACAGCTCACAGGCAATCGAAAGGAGAACGTTCATCTTAAAATAATATAAAACATTTAATATTAACTTCAGGTCACTTTGCAGCAGTGTTGCCCTGCCTGTTAAGACAGATGATCTTGGCAGAACCCGACGCCGATGGTTTATTGTGAAATTTTCGACTTTGCCGAGCAGCCACACGCTGTGAAGCGCAGGACGGAAAGGGCTACCTGACGGATGAGCTTCTTCTTCTTGGCCGACTCGGGCATGTTGCTGACGTGAACGAAGAGGTCGCGAAGGGCGTCGTGGGTGTGCTGTTGCCCGCCACGGTCTTGCTCATCGCTGGTTCGCTTGGAGGGTAACGGGCCTCGGCTGACCACCCCGCCTTGAAGTGCCATGTCGTCCTAGAGCGGCAGGGAAAACAAAAAAAACAGCTTTTCTGGTCAGTTTCTCTACTGTGAAGGTGTGTGCATTAAAAAAAGAAAGAATAATAATAATTTAAAAAGAGACAACGACGGCCCTTTGAAGCTTCCCTCAAAGTCGAGCTCAAACCAGACCCAGGATTTACAACACGATAATGAAAGGCAAACGTAATTTATATGCAGATCTTAGGTAGTCTGTATTCAAACAACCAACAGTAATCCAATTTCTCTTGTTATTAAAGCAGCCGCAGAACAAAAGGTTTTAATTAAGTTTATGTATGAGGTTGGAAATGACCGTTTGAAATTCATAAAACCCAAACTGTTTAAAGAGGATTTGATATGAGCTGAAGTGACAGCAAACGTAGGACAAGTCTAAAAGGGACGAGAGTCGTTCCTTTACAGCGCTCGGACACGGTAAAAGTGAAAGTGTACGACAATACAAAATCACAACCTTTGATTGAGGAGTTTTTGATCCTGTGAAGAGCATCCGTGCGTGTTCTTTGATGTACGACGGTGCCTTGAGAAACACAGAAGAATCAGTCAATGCCCAAAAGACAGAAGCTCCAGACAAATGTCCTTGTACATTCAGTTAAATGACTGCCAGATACGCTTTAGTCGCAAATTTGTCTACCCTGTTCTGAGGGCCACCTCTACTTGTGTTGAGGAGTTTAATAACTTCCTACCCGAAACAGCTTCTGCGAGTGCTTGATCAGGAACGCAATGCCGTTGTTCAGTTTGTTCAGGTTATCCTGCAGATCGTTTGCGGTCACCTGCACGTAGACAGAAGTGAACACTCTTAGAGCGGTACGGTTACGGTGCCGGCCTGCGCCATTTCGACCAACGGCGTTCACGTTCGCCGGGCCTCAGGCGGAAGGCTACGATTCGCGTTCGCCGAGGCTTCGAGACCTACGTTTTTCGGCCAGATGACGTGCGGCGCGAACATGAGGGCCAAGTTGAAGGCGGACATTTTGTTTTTGTCCTGCTGCCTGGCGGTCTGGTAGAGCAGGTCCAGCAGAAGCTTGAGGAGAGAGCGGTTGGGATGAGGGAGCAACATGAAGAGCAGCTGGAGCGCCTCGATCTGCCGCTCTTTGTTGGGGACGCTCGTCCTATTGCCTCTCTCGTCGAACAGAGTCATCTCTGTGGCACAAAACGCAAGAGTAGAGGAGAGGCACTTTTAAAACTGCACCGCATCCCACCCACACTGCAACCTGAAATGTCCTTTATATTATATATGAGGGGGTGGACTTAGTTTTAACCGCAGAAGAGTAATAATAATCACTCGATAATGTTAAAGATTATACAAATATTATACGATATCTCTCATAACATACTTGCAAGAGAATAACTCAAATTTAAATAATTCCTATTTAAAAATCAACCGATGATCTTACAAGCTTGGGCATCCATTAGTCTTCTCATTGGCAATGGTCTGATCAACGTGAAGGTTTTGATACATTTTTTCTATATAAAAATGTGCGTTTTCAACGTTTTTGTACTGAAGCATGCATGTTAATTGTAAATACATGTAAATGTATGATAAACGCATTTCTAAACGTCTGGCCACTACACACGGTCGTATTTATCACAACGTTCACATCCTCTTTACTGGTTGTATGCTTCCCACTTTGAACATTAAACCGAAGCCCAAGGTTGCGCTTAGTGAAATCCGCGCTGCTCCGGGCTCGGCGAGGACATACCAGCTATTTTTAGATGCGCGTGATAATGGCGGTGAGTCAGCAGGGGCTCCGGAAGCTCCCCAAGGAAGATCTTGAGCAGCGTGGCCACATCGTGGGGGTGGTAGTCCCCGGACTCGAGGTCTATGTAGGATCCCCCATTCAGCATCTCCCTCAGGGCCTGCTGTCTGATGCTGTTTCCAGGCACACGGAACAGGCCCTCCACGTGAAGGTCTGACAAACGGCAGAAGAAGCAAAGCACTTCTGAGATAAATAATTCAGCTTACACCACACTCCTGGCACAGCGCGGTTCCTGTCTACTTTCATGATCGTTCTGTGCAGGAAATGGTGCTTCATGCTTCAGGACTTTTTCCACTCTGGGCGGTAGAACCCAGATGGACCTGTGTACCATCCCTTTTCCCAAGCTAACACATAGGAAAAAAATGCAGAACCACAGAAAGTCCTCTCTAACTCAAACAAAACTACATTTTATGTGTGTGTATTTTAGTACCCCAAACACCAGCTGAATATCCAACAGTTGCATTTTGGAACCAGGATGTTTGAGAGTAAAAGTGCATTAGTGCAACATAAAGAAGATTGCATACTTTTTCCAAGGTACTCAATGAGCTGGTAAATCTGTGCAATGCCCTCCTCAGTTAAGGGAGCCCCAAAGATCACTTCTTTTTCTGTAATCAAAACAAAAAGGAAGTTTTTTTTTTTTGCTGCAATTTGCTTGCTATTCTAAACCAATTATTAAAACAATTCAGAATGCCAATAGTATTATGATACATGACAATATATTATATATTAGTCGAACAAACAATGAGTCTGTTATTCTATTCAGGTTAGGCTTTGCTTATATTTTTCCAGGTATACAGAACTACTAGAAGAAGAAAAAACATAAAAGCAGTAAGTAAACATCAAGTTGCGTGTCCTGAGCATCTCTGGTTTGTGGAGGTGCGTGGACAGTTACCTTTGCGTTTCAGGAAGCTCGGTAGGCGGAGGAATCCCGTGGACACAGGAAGCTTAAGGTCAGCTTCCCCCTGGAGCTGCGCGAATTCCGCTCCAGGTAGATCAATGAGCCTGGTTATGTTACTCAACAGCAGCTCCGTAAAAATCTGCGGTCTCTCATGCCTCAGTTTCTCCACAAAGAAATCGGGGTTGAAGATGACTGGCTGGGTTTGAGGCATTTCCTGGCTTATGACTATATTACATACTGTTCCCCTTTGAAAGAACGTAGCAAAGACAATAACAGTAGATTACGTTTTTAAAAATGTAGACTCGTTTTACAGCTAGTTAGCGGACTTTCAAAGCTCAGACACAACAATATCTACTACTACACACAGAATTAGATTTACAAAAGGCATTAACAATACTTATCAACTTGCAACAAACGGCAATCTAGCTAGCTAGCTACATAGAGCACAGGTTTAACATAACTTAGATAGCTATCAAACTAGTGAATGCTACCTAGCTAACGAACTATGCACACTTAAAATAACTTCAGTAACTAGAATCAGACCAATAATTATCTAGATAGCATAACTAAGCCAGCTCGTTTTAATAGCTGATCACTACTTACACACCTTTGCTAGTTAGCTAACGCTTGCAAACTGTCAAGTTCAAACAAAGCCTGTTTGTGTAGCCATAACATTACCGCGCATTAGCAAGAAATACCTTATCTAATGATTCTTTTTTTTTTTTTTTTTTACTTCATCATACTCGGTTTTTTTTCTTGAACGACTGTGCCAACATACACACCACAAAACCTGACATCTTACCTCCTACTCTGTTTGTTTTCTTCGGTTTCTTTCTCCGCCGCCATGTCAAGTTTGAATTTTCCACTAAAACGCTTTTCGAACCGCCCTCTGATTCTAATTGGCTTGCGCGCAGGGGGCGGGGCCTGACGCGTTTCCGTCTTCGTCTTCTGTATGCAGCGGCGAACGCATTTGCTACGACTTGTTATTTAAATTAATGGATGTGAATAATTAGAATTCACATCTCAACAGGCCAAATGTAATTACTAGGGTGTTTTATCATTTTTTTTTTCAGCCATCCGCTGTAAATGAATGGATATTTACTTTTTTTTTCCAATTTACCCTCTGAAAAATCACTCAGAGATCCTAGAATTGTTTTTTATTTTGTTGTTGTTGTTTTTAAGTACGCTTCATTCACATTCACATCGATTTTACGTAGGCCTGGAGTTTTCATAATGTGATCTGAATTTTCAACCACTAGGGGTCGTCCGTGTTCCAAGCACAAATTCCTTTGGAAAAAAAAATATTTGAATACCTTCACATTTTTTGTTAAAATCGAAAGAACAGCATAAAGCGAATACGATGCTATTTAAGATAAAATGACAAACACACCAGAAGCCATTTACTTTACATAATATTAACATTATATAACATTACATTATAATGTTGCCTTTGAATAAATATATATTTGATGAACAAATTTCAACAATTCATTATCAGAAGAGGTAGTTAATTGTCAAGGTCTCAGAATGAATATACTAATGCAGGTACAGCGTTGAACATTATTTGATTATTTATAGTGCGTCTTCAGATTAAACACAATAAAACTACAAGACACCACAGCATCACTAAGTTTGTAATAAGTTGTAATGTTCTTTGTTGAAAGGTCCTTTTACTATAATTAAACAAGAAATCACATTTTGTTTGTTACAACAATAACAACATAACAATAACAACAACAGCAGTAGAAACAGCAACAGAGAGAGAGAGA
>JAOYMR010000005.1:13251033-13267344 GCA_025802075.1 Tenebrosternarchus preto
AGCCTTCCCAGAAGAGTTGAAGCTGTTCTAGCTGCAAAGGGTGGACCAACGTCATATTGAACCCTATGGATTAGGAACGGGATGTCACTTAAGATCATATGTGAGTCAAGGAAGGTGAGTGAATACTTTTGGCAATATAGTGTATATACAGCAATGAATGAAGTCACCTTAGAAACTATACAATATTCAGGCAGTTAATTTATATAATTGTAAAAATGACACCTGAATAAACACCAATACAGAGCAGAGCAAACTTACATTGCTTAGGTGTCCCATTAATTAACATTCATGTGAAAAAAGTATCAAAAGTCTACTTGAATATGGCATCAGACATTTGAAAGATTAATTGCATAAATCTAAATCTGAATAGCAGAGGCAGAACAGCTGCCTTTGCCATGCGTTTAATTATTACATCAGATCCTGAAATATCACAACTTGCGAGTTTGTAAAGAAAGAATTACATCTAAGTGCTTTTTGATTGCCCCTCCCCAGCATCATGGTTTCCCTGATGATGCTTTTCCATTGCTGTGCGTGTTTTGGTTTTCTCAGTTTCTCTCACCCGTTCCTTGTTGGTTCCTTGATTTCATTTGGTATTTAGTCTTCACCCATTCCAGTCCTGGTTACTGGTCATTGATTTGGATGTTTGACGTTTTAGATGTTGTCGGATGTTCTAAAGTATATCGTGTACTGCATGTTTTGTTATTCCTCGTAGCCTGTCTGTTTTGTTCTTTATTGTTGTCATGTTTCGATGTGGTTCTTTTGTTCTTTATTGTTGTCATGTTTCGATGTGGTTCTTTGACACTGGACTGTCTAAGGGACTTGGATTTTGGATTAGCATCTAATAATTCTCGTTCTTCTCAGCGCATGTGTCCGCTTGCCTATCTTGCCTAACTGCCCCACGTCTGGATGGTGCAAGACCCAGGGAGGCACATCGGTGCATTGTGGTTTGCACCATCAGCGTTTCCGCGTTGGGACGGAGAGTGAGTCCACCTGGGAGACTCCACCATTTTACAGAAGCAGCATACGAACAACCATTTCAAGATTTCAAACACCTTGAAACATCAAACATCTTGGTATCTGAGCAAAGTCATCACCTTGAGACCATCAACGACAGCTGAAGGAGCTAAACGCTACAATGTCTGACGCAGTGCAGGTCCTTCATTGGTTACTGGCTCAGCTGTCTTCTACAACTGTTCTCAACATCTCCCCGATACCTGCTCATTCTGAGGCTCCTGTGCCCAAACTGTTGCCTGGTGCTTCCATTCCCGAGGTGAAGATTGCAGAAGTATCTCTCTATAGTTTTCCCTATATTTCACACTGTTCTTCCACTTTCTGTTCTGAAGAGTGTAATGTCACAGACACACTACGCAACATTCAGAATAATCAGATCACTGTATTGTTCACACTACAGAAAGTGCTGTTTTGTAATCAGCAATCTTTAAGTTTGCACACCACATGTCTTACTGGTGAGAGGGAAACGCACAATTTCACCATCCAAAAAGTTTGTTTGGTCTCATCTTTTCTCAAAAAAAAAAAAAAACATGCAGGAAATGAAACAGAGAATGGCGCAAAACCATGTGTGAGACTGATGCTGTTTTCCCTCTAAAGTAATTTCTTTACATTTTTTAAGAGATCAACACATGAAGAACCAATATATATTTTTCACACACATATAAACACAGTCGCATACATACTTGTATCCATGCATCCTGAAACCCTGGGTTTCCCTTCACCTTGCAACCTGAGCAACTCTTTTCACACTACATCATTTGGACTTTGCCGACAGATCAGATATTTAGAATGCGAGATATATTTTTGGGACTCTGCGAGTGATCGGTGAACTTCTCGGTTCGCTCCTTTGAAAAATTGACACAGCAATTGAGAGCCGATTTGTGAGCCCCAAGCTAACGCAGATTTTTTGCCATGACCTGCCGTTTTACTCTGCAACCTCCAAAACATCCTCATTGAGGAGTTCAATCTAAGAGCTCCACAATCCTATCATCTCTTTACCATAGATTATAAGCCTTGATTGCAAGACCGCAATCTCGATGTCGGTATGTTGATAGCATGGGTTAGTACGGGAGTTAGTATTGGAGTTCTGGCCTAGAGGGCAAGAGACAGATCAGTGCCAAAGTGATGTAAACAGGAAAGTATGAGGAAAATAATTCTACCAAGGTCATAAATTCATATAAGAAACAGCACGGAATGACTATGCCAGCTTCAGTGTTGATATGACTGCTGAAAACAGGAGTAGAACAAAGTGCACAGGAAGCCCTTCTTTATCCAGCACTTTCCCAGTTAATTAGTGAAAGTAAACTTATATCCAGAGTGGCTTATAGTCTCAATTACAGTGTCTATGGAGTGGTGCTGTCCTCTGTATTTTGTTTAGTGGCACCACAGCAGAACACCATCAACCACAATCAAGCATTACCACTTCTTGTTTTATTGCCAAATGCTCTGGGGCTGGCCACTTCTGCGATGCTCACAGTGCTGTGTGTTGTATCGATGAGATGCCGGCTTCTTTGGCCAAGGAGTAGAAGTGGCCCTTCTTCTCAAACAACACGCTGGGGGAATCGAACTCCACTATTTTCCCAGCATCCAAAACCATCACCCTGTGCAGAGAAACAGAAATGGCTCAGGAACAATTCAAAATAAAAAGGGATTTTTTTACAGTTCAAGTTTTCAAATAATAGTCATTACTATTACCTTCATTATGGTATACATACATTTCTTATGACGGAGACAATATATATGTTTACTTTTATATATTCCTGTAGAACCTTTACATATTGCTGGTATGTTTTCAGATTGCTTTATAGGAAAATACACCAAACATACAAACATGTTTCTGAGAAAAAATAGTCTCCCATTGGCACCGTTAAAACATGATTCAGTGTCACCGGCTTTGCATAGTTAAAACAACTATGGACCTATAAATAAATGAATAAATAAATATTTTTTCGGCCTTCCTGGTAACTAAGGCTGTATCAAAGCTCCACCTTAGCTTTGTTCAGTGCCATCAGTTCCACCAATCCACCAGTTACATGACACATTATGAAGCACCTCGCCCGGTTAATCTGTGACTTTCTGAACCACAACACAACTCTTAGGAAACACCCTTTAAAATTTTAATTTAACAAATAGCAAAGTCCTGAGGATGTGATGGGTAAGTGGTAGGAGATGATCGTGGTAGGACAAATGGTCGTGGATTTCACCAAAAAAAAAATGGAAATAGCTGACCCTAGCTGACAAAGCAAAATATTAAAATGGGATCCAGCAGAAGAGAATGGGTGTGGGTGAGTGATTGTGGTAACGCTGACCTTCCCATCTATAGAAAAGGTAGGAGTCACTCATCTACTAAAATGACAAGAGGTTTTATGTAATAATGCATCAGAACTGATTTTAATCAGGTCTTTCAGCCATAGTCGACTGTGAAAAAGAAGACTGGAAATTGTCCGACACCTGAAAATTTCGACAAGGAACTAATCCTGATGAGACATTACACTGATCTGCCAGGGCTGGTCACATGTAAAAACGTATCGGCATAAACCATGATGTTATGTACAGAAATGTCTGCTAAGAAATGCTAGAAGTCAGTCTCCCTCTTTGTGGCAGTCGACAAAGGTCCTACAGCCAATCAACAAAAGAGATGAGCCCTGCATTGAGCTTCTCTAAAGTGCAAAATATTCTGAAATGAGGTCATTTGTTTGTATTCTAGATGTTTATATAATAACTGACTCTACTTCTATAATGGTGTTTCCCAACCCAGACTGTCTCGGAATTTTAAATAAACAGCACCATTCAACCATTCAGCCCAACACCTTTTTGGCATCCAGAAAAATAGCAGCTACAGGGGACTAGTCCTCAGGAATAATATTAATCAGTGTCTGCCTCAGAGCTGATGCTAGCTTATTAATGCATCTGTAAACAAACAACCAAAACAAAAACTCCAACAGAGATTAATGCGATTCTGACGCAAAGCTACAAACAAATATGCAGCAGTGAAGACCTCAGGTAGCGACACCTCAGCTGCAGGCATGGCATAAGTGATCTTCATAACTTGATTCATGGTCTTTTTAAAGTTTAGATTAGCGCTAATGACCCCTGCTCACCGTGAGCTGTCCAGGATGGTGTGGAGACGGTGGGCGATGGTGAGCACGGTGCAGCAGGCGAACTCGCGCCGGATGGTGTCCTGGATCAGGCCGTCCGTCTCCAGGTCCACGGCGGCCGTGGCCTCATCCAGGATCAGGATCCTGGACTTGCGCAGCAGAGCTCTGGCCAGGCAGAGCAGCTGCCTCTGCCCCACGCTGGGGAGGACAGCACAGGGTTGTTTCTCAGTCCAGTCCTCAGAACTTTTTTTGCTTTATCCTATCTCCTAGTAGACCTGTATCAGATATATACTGCACCTAAAGGCTTGGTTCAGGCACAGTGGGAGCTAGATCTGAACAAAGACGTGGAGCGACTACTGTGTCCCAAGGACTGGGTATAGAAATATTGGGTTAGGCTACTTCAACCTTTGAGAGGAGAACATATGGCCACTCACACCTTAATGCCTTTTTGGGTATTTTAGAAATGAAATGGTAAATAATTTCAAGAACATATGGAACACACTCCAACATATGGAAAACAGAATTGTAGCTCCATCTATAGATATACATCTCCAAGATAATCAGTGAATCTAAACATGATAATCCATATAAAGTAAATCTAAAATCCTTTTATTATATACCAAAATCAGTTCTATTTCGAGATTACAAATGCATTATTGTAGATGGCCAGAGACTGCAGAGTTAAATGCTGGTTACTGGGCAAACCAACCTGAGATTCTCTCCCCCCTCTGACACCTCATGTTGAAGCCCTGCTGCCAGACTCCCCACGAAGTCCTTCAGATGAGCCAGTTCTAGAACTTTCCAGATCTCTCCATCACTAAACTTCTCAAATGGGTCCAAATTCATCCGCAGAGTCCCAGAAAACAGCACCGGATCCTGAATATAAAACCAAATTGACCCAGCCCAGTATCCTTTAGCATCACAAAAAAAGTGTAGATTGAAGAAACATCTGAGAAAAAAAGGATCGTTACTTCTAGGATTATTTTTAGAAGTTTAAAAATCACAAACTCCTGCTTTTAATGACATCCACAGCAGGACTTGTTAATGAGTTTACAGAGCAGTAACACATGGCTCCCACAGATACACCTCAGTTCGTTTGTGCGGAGCATCTATGGACCAAGTGGAAAGTGACAGGAAATGTATCCATCACCTGAGGAATGATGGTCAGTCTGTTCCTGAGGTCGTGGAGTCCCAAGCTGGCAATGTCGACCCCATCAACGAGGATTCGTCCATCGGCCGCCTCGATGATGCGAAACAGACAGTTGGTCAGGCTGGACTTTCCTGCGCCGGTACGTCCCACGATGCCGATCTGCAAATTAGAAGTCCCACCACAGGACATTGAAGTAACCACACACTATCTAAAAACACTAAAAATACCTGTGATTTACAACTTGAAATTAATTTGATTAATTTATATATATAAAATATATATAAAAAAATATATAAACAAAAGTGATGTAGAGATGCAGCACAAAAATGTAATGCTAAAAATTCTTCTAATAAATCAAATATAGTTCTGACTATGGACAGTTTTGACAGGGGTTGTTTCTAAAACTATTTTTGTTACTGAATATTTTGGACAGTTATAACCAAGCAACTCTGTTCTCTCTGATCCTTTAAGATCTTAAATATTTAGAACATGAAAGAGTAAAGCATATTGGAGAAGTGCTAGAAGACCCATCTATGTGCTAGAAGACCCATCTATGTGACGGTGGATCGGAGGGAGCAGAAACAGACGCTACTGAGAACATGCTAGAAGGTTTATTAAAGCAGGGTTGCCAGTGGCGCAAAAAGGCAGTCGATATGCAAAAGGAAACACACACACACACACAACATAGCATTCGATCTCCGGGTTTAGCGGTGAGGCTGTGTGGTTGCGGAGTGCCAGGTGCGCTCAATACACTGGCGATTGGTGGGCGTGGCCTACGGGCTGGGTGCCCGGCGAAACGTGACGGTATAAAATTGCAGTCCAAGCACAAAGCATAGCTATGGAACAGGCCACTGAAAATACGAGTGTTTGAACAGTGAAACTGTGTCTTGTAGATTTACGTAGTTTCTGAGTAGGTAAGGCATTCATATCCAAGTAAACCTTTTCTTCTGATATAAATATATATTTAATCATGTCTTCATCGACTGGGAAAGACGGGAACCATCTGAGGTGTAGAACGCGGAGCAGAGATGGGGAAGTTATTCAGATAAGGGCGACATCGAAGTCTTGGCAGCTACGTCACAACATCTGCCCACTGAACGTGGGTGGAATAGTGAAAGCAGTAAGTGAGAGGCGTCTGGCCTCCCATTTACATTTATGGCGCTTGGCTGACGCTTTTATCCAAAGCGACTTACAATTGGGACTGAATACATCTTGAGCAGTTGAGGGTTAAGGGCTCAGGGCCCCAACAAAGACAACTTGTCAGAGGTGGGGTTTGAACCAGCAAACTTCTAATTGCGAATCAAGTGCCCTAACCAGTGAGCTTCCTTCCCCTTCACACCCTCCTTAAAAAAATTTCAGCTAATTTCCTGGCTTAACAATTGCCACTGTAATATAATTAAAATGAGCAGCGCTCTTCACACTCGGCCCCGTTACTTTTTGTTCATGACAGCTCCTACAGTACGTGCTACTTGAAATGTGCTACTTGAAAGAAGAAGAATTGCTGTTTAATTTGGTCACTGGATTTTTTTTTTTCCCCTAAAGGTATTTATTATTTTTTATTTCATTTGGTTTATTATTTTATTATTATTGTTTGTATATTTGACTATTTATTTGATTTGAGACAACAGTTTCATGAGGCCCAGGTGTTATAACAAGGCTTCGATCCGAGGCTTCACGTCGATGGTGTCGGCCGATGCTCGCGTACCTTCTCGCTGCTTTCGATGTCACAGGTTATCCCGTGCAGAACCAGCTCCAGCTCTGGCCGGTAACGGACCTTGTAGTTCTCAAAGCGCACTTTCCCCTTTGTGGGCCAGTCGTCTGGAGGACGTTTCTCTGTGATCCACGGAGCCTAAAGGCACCACCAAGGAAGAAATAAAGAAGTGATTAACAAAATAAGAGTCATTAAAAAACCAATCCAAGTCTGGTCTCACAGCCATAAAATACGGGCTATGCCTGGGCTGACTTTGAGCAGTGCAGCATTTTAAAATAGTACATAATAATTGTTGCATTTATGAACTAGACAAAAAAAACAATTGGTTTGATATAAGGAATGTCTGCGTCACCGTTGCTATGGAAATTGTTATTATTTTGTAGCCTGCCACCACCTCCTCTCTTTGGAGGACTTGAAGTGTTTTGTTTTCAGTATTTTACAAATAAGGTAGGAGGTAGAACAGAGAAATAGACAATGAATTATTACAACAGCAACATAAAAAAAGATATAAGAATCAACAAAGAATAAAAATAAGAATTAAGGGAAAAAAAACCCTGAGAATACAGAGGATAAGTTGAATATACATTTTTCATTTTACATAAGGCAATACAGAATATGCATAGATGCAAATGATTAATAATATCATTGTTTGATGTGTTCGTGATGGTGTGTGGGTGTGTGTATGTTGATGTATGTGTGTTTGTAGGTGTCGGGGAACATTAGAGTGTTGGTGTGTGGGTGTGTGTATGTTGATGTATGTGTGTTTGTAGGTGTCGAGGAGTGTTGCTTATGTAGCATGATTGAATATGTATAAATCATGAGTTTATACATATAATTTACATACATATAATTTAATTTAATTAGTTGCTTGGTGCGATTTTGCTCTTGAATGAGACGGACTGAATTTAAGGTGGGTTTAAACAGTAAGATGTAAGATTAAATGTAAGAGATTAATGAGTGATAGTGGACAGTAACAGAATATGGTCTTTAAAGTTAAGGATTTAAATGTACGGAAATAGTTGCAGTACACATTTCAGAGGTTAACTTCACACTTCTTCAGTCACTCTAATCAAATTTGGGGCCAACATGGTCCAATGTTTATAAAACTCAGCAGGAAGTCCATCTAGTTCAAGTGCTTTGTTGTTAGATATTTGATTGCGGGACTCTGAAACTGTTCTAGTCGCACTGGTTTGTCTAAAGTGGTTTTTTGTTGTCGTTCAGTCATTTTTGGTAAATAAATACTTTCCAGTTTTGTTGATGTATTCAAAATGTTCATGTCTAGGTTTTACCAAAAATTGTGCCTTGTTATTTACAGTCAGGCTGTATTATAATTTATATTGACTTAATTCATTCTGGGATTCAACTGAAGTGCTGTCCACAATCTTATTCTCCTTAATTATGCTAAATTGGCTTTTAATTTTGTGTCTTTTACTTGTAAGAAGTGTAGGATATTATTTTTATTCTTAGCTTGGGAATTACATCATAAATAAAACATACATACCTCATTTGGAATTTCTGTGTACTCACTAACCCTCTCCACTGCCACGATGTTGGTCTCCAGCTCTGAGGTCATTCGTACAAGCCAGTTCAAAGTCTGAGTCACCTAATGATATAAAACAGAACAGAGCGCAGATACTTTTAAGTTATTCACTTGTTATAAAATACTGAACATTTTTATGCATGAACAAACAGATGATAAACAAGCAGAAACATTTTGTTTTGAATGCACACTAAAATAACCCTCTCACCCTATATACACCTTGAACACCCACTTTCCCAGTCCCAGTTATTAATTCATTAGTTATTCCCTTCACCTGTGCTTTGTGTCTTTCTTCCCATTTAAACCCCACAGGTGCCCAAGTCCAGTACTCCACATTAATGGTCCCTAACCCTCCGTTATGGACTTAGCCAAGCCTGCTCCAGCTCAAAACTCCAGTAACATTTTCTTATAGTTAATGCCCCCAAATGTCCTTGTTTTCTTTTGTTTTGTTCTTCAGGCTCTGTGTGCTTTCAATAAACGAGTTTTGTTACTCCTGAGAGAGATGTTACAAATATTAGTTTCAAGACACATGTAGAATTATTTTCAAATGTGATATAAATTCAAATGAAGTAAACACAGTATATATAAAATTACTTGACTTGAATTGCATGATAGTTCAAAATGTCTGATTCAGTGCAGACATTTAAAAGAATAATACAAAATAATGAGACCTAGTACTGATTACCACACTAGCCAGGACAAATTCCATTCATTTATTTCAATTTCGCTTTAATTAAGTAACCTAGTTTAGCCTAAAACGCAGCAATGAAATTCACTAGTACTAATGTCACATTTTAAAGGGTGTAGACTCACATTTAATGCATAGGAGATAGAGAGTCCAACTAAACCACTGTCCAAGGAATCTCGGGATATCACAGCAAGCAAGGCTGAGAAGAACACCACCAGATTACCCAGGAACTCCAGTCGGATGGCGAGCCACCTGTGGTTTAACAAGAAACAAGACTTTCAAGTAGAGCATTATTCAGAAATGGAATTCAGTGGCTGAAACACAAGATTATTTGACAGAACATCTTGAAATGATCTGGGTCCTACTGCCTTGCAAAAAAAGTGCAGACCTGTTAGAAACAATCCAAGGATAGACAGTCTTCAGGTTGTTATCAATGGTGATCTCGTTTCTCTCCAGAAAGCGCTCCTGGTGCCCATATGCTCTGATGACGGAGAGGCCTGAAACAGTCTCTCCAAAGTGGGAGTAGATGGGAGAGCGAGAAACGGAGTCCAGTCGTCTCAGCTGCCGGGACGTGGCCACGTAGAACCTCTGCAATGATGGAAACACATGGGTGATTGTCTCAGCACTGGAGGAAAAAAAAAACATTTTTGAAATGTGAAGGACTGTTGCAAATGTTATACACCACAGATTTTCTTTCCATCACAGTAGTGCTTTTACCCAAATGTAAAAAAAAAAAAAAAAAACCCTATGAAAAATAAGTTTAGTATCAAGACATTAGAACAGAGAAGCTTTTATATGTGGCAGTGATTCGGCCTGGTTGTCATGGATATGGCTTTATCTTTAGCACCCAAAACTATAAAAAAAAAAAATCTGGAGGGTGTAAATGGGACTCTCAGCTTTCAGCTTGCAGTAAAACATAAAAAGCGAGGCCTGGCTAGAATGAGCCAAAGACACTTTTGATATCAGGCTGCCTTGTAGGGCTGATGCTGGAAAATGACCTGCACAAAGTAGTAAACCACAGCGAGGGGCACAATGACTGCGGTGAAGAGTGGAGTGGCGAGGCAGATGACGAACAGGGTTCCGAGCACACCCAGCAGACACAGGACCCACGAACGGAAAGACATGGGGATCATCTCGTCCACCGTAAACATGTCCTGCAGGAGAACAGACAGGACTGCACTACTTCTGTAGCATGCAGATGGCTCAAAGACAAAAGAGCTAAACTGCTAGCCGCTCGCGTAGACTGCAGTCGTTATTTATATGCGAGCAGACAAGTTAGAGATACTCGGCTCAGAAGCCTAAATTCAATATGCAATATTAAAAGAATCCTTAGTTCTACAGTGCTATAAAAATGTAAGAAAATGTGTTCCGTAAATGCTTGAAAGTTTTTGAATAGGAAAGTCATTTGACTTCAGTACCATGTTAATGTCTTCTGCACGCATGAAGTTTGAGTGGGAACATGCAGGTGGTTTTTGCGTGTACCTTTGCAAAACGATTGACCACCCTTCCTGATGGTGTGGTGTCAAAGAACAACATGGGCACTCTGAGGATGTTGGCCAGGAGATGAGTGTGTAGAGTCCTGGAGGCACGTATAGCTCCGTCAGCCAGGAGCAGAGTGCCCAGAAACACCAAGACGCCTGACGGAGACAGGGATGAAAGTCACACCTATCCATTAAGGCTTTTGTAAACACTCTTGTATGGATTTAGTCAATAAACAGAGAAAGTGATGACATCACAGATGCGCTAATGGATTTTTTTTTTTTTTTGCATTCTCAACAAGCGTTTTCTTGTTCTTCAGAATGTGACACACGGGCTCTGCTGATAATGTACGGTGTCATTACACAAGGAAGACTGTGCTGCTGAAGTCTGCTTGGGATCATTTTGCATTGCTTCCAAGAGCTTTCTTTAAGAATGTCTTGTCGTCATGGAGTAAGTCTGTATTAATAAATCAACGGATGCTGCACTCAGTACCAAAGAGGAAACAGATGCAGACAGAGTGCGTTTGGGCTTTGGGAGCCTGAGGGTAACATCTTGTTCTGCAAAGGTCTAGTACCATATTGCACAGCTCTGTGCCCCCCCTGGTGTTCTGTCACATATGGTCCTTCATAACAAACGGGGACGTTGCCATGGTAAATGTGATTATCATTTCAGCACACGCGTCTGGTGAGGATCGGCTGCAAAGACCATAGTTCATAACTGCTGGCTTCCTGCCCCACCTTCTGATTGGTTGTTATCTTCTAGATCTTTTACCGCTACTGGGTAAATGGTTATAAACCATTAAATTGACCACAGGCCATGTTTGTGTTGCTACTTGGTTAGCCTCCTTCATTCCATACAGTTATATTTTACTTCAGCCAAATAAGCTTTCCAGTATAAATACATCCCACCCTACATCATGATAATTACTATTAGTGAAAGAAAACTGTCAGATGTTTTTCTTAATTTTTTTTTTAAAACAAAAAATCAAATAGCAAACAGATGTATGATAAAACAGATATAATTTATGTACGTGACATTTGTAGTGCATTTTTGATGAATGTATGGACACAAATGTAAAAGAAATTTACTTTTTTTTAAGTTCATATGGTGAACATACGGATTTCTCCCATTGTTTCTCTTAGGGAGGGTTTAATGACTAAGTTATATGAGCCTGGCTGAATCTCAGCGAGTTCTTTACAGAGTTCAAAACTGCACTATATTACAGCTAACAAGGTTTGTTATAGCTCCAAGTTCGCTCAAAATTCAAATGTCACTATGATGTCACTATGGGAATGAGAAACTACCAAAAGCAAATTTAACAACTTCAAAAATACATTTTACTCCATGTTACTGATCTACTGATTAAATCCTACTTGGAGTTAAATTTTATTATCTACACTTGAATATATTATTTTTAAGTATTTCAGTGGCCCTATTACTACAGAAGGCTGAATAAAAAGCAGCAATAACATCTAAAATACACATTTCTTTCAGTTTACTTGGCCAAGATTCACTTTATTGCCATTGCTTACTTTTGTGGAAGGGCAAAGTAAGGCTCACTTTTTAAAGTACCTTTGTAATCTCTGATACACTTACCTTGTGCCACTCCAAAAGCTCCAAAAACACCAATTCTCATATCTCTAATATGGGCCGGGTAGGTGCTTCCATTGGGATACTTCTCTGCATCATTCGTCCAGTCACTCAACCACAAGTTCTGGCCAATGAAGGCCACATTCTGGATGAAGTAGACCACGAAAAACATGGTGGCAAAACCCCAGCCCATTGCCCTCAGGTACACCAGGTACACTGAGAACTTCACCTGGTGAAAGGAGACAATTGGTTAGCCAGGAAAAGAATAGCTTGATGGGAGAAAGATGTTTTATAACCTCAGTCCATACTATAACCATCTCAAGAACTTCATTACAGTCTGTAAATCTTTGGATAATGATGCGACTTGTCATTTTTGGTACTCTAGATCTGTGCTTGACACTGTACCAGAACTCTAGAGTAAAGTTCTATCAGAAATCGTAAGAACATTCTAGATGTTCTGTCCCTGGATGTTTTGATGAAGTGGCATTACATTGTCACCTGTGTGTCTTTGATTTGTTGGTTTTTACACACATCAGTGTTGGTCAATTTTCATCCCACACATGCAATTGGCTGATATTTCTGAAAATACAGACCCTTTTGCCTAAGGGAGTAAAACAGTGGGCTTCGCACATGGCAGAAAAAAACACACATTGTATTCAGGTTCATGTGTGAATAGAAAATATCATCAGTCTGGCATTTTTTATGCCATTAATAGTAATAAAAACTTTTCAGATGATGTCCTCTCCAAGCTGCATGAAGTGGTTTACACCCACAAAGATCCACCTCTGAAAAATAGCATTTCCTCACTGAGCTCCACAAGTAGTATGGAGTTACAGCATCATCTCCACGTCCATGTACAGCGTCATCTCCACATCCACTGAGCTTAACGGCTCAGTGGATTGTTCCCAACCAAAGCTATATAGCGAAATTCTGCAGGCACAAGAATTTAGAGGCTCTCACACAGCTGGTGCTTTGATCTCAGACTTTGACAACATGTCTCCATTGTGGACAGTTCCAAAATGTAAAACACACATCATGTGAGACAATAGATGAAACATTACAAAAGCACTGCAAGATGCTTAATTACCAGGTTTGCTAGAGCTGCATAAAAATACAGCCAGTAGTTAATGAAGGGGTGTTGTCACAAAGCAGCAGAGAGACTGTCTCGACTGGAAGGCTTCAAACACTCAGCTTTGATTTATTCACACCTTCAGAGTATTCAAATGCAGCTGAGCCTGCCTGTCGAGAGGTTTCAACAGGATGTTCCGACAAGACGGAACACAGTTTATTGGAACAAAAACCTGTATTAGGTGCTCATGGAGTCGAATTTGACTTGCCAGCCATGTTTACTGCCAATCAGTGGGTTACTGTTGCTTTCACCATTCAAAGAACTCGAGAAAATCGGCACTTCCCCTGCTATTGCAGCAGGTGCCATTCCCTCCATCAGAGCTTTGAAACGTTTTTAGAAACGTTTTTCTTCAAAAAGGTTCTGATAAGGATCACGGTGTCAAAACATCAAAGACTACTTTTGCAAGCGACAGAGCAGCATTTCAGTACCATTGAGACAGAGACCATGAACGCGGCTATAGTCCCTGGTGAATTCAAAACACTAGCGGAGGAAACGGCTCACGGACGTGTTGAGCGCTCAGACAACACAGGAGGAATGTTCTGATGAAGAAATGCAGACCGAGTCACTTCCACACAGTCGAGTCGTCAGAAGAAGCAGCACGACTAGGTTCCTTGTCTACCATGTACAGTTGAATACTGGAGGAAAACACAGAGAACTCGGATAGCGACAATCCGATCACATTTTAAATCGCACCTCTGTCTTTCAGAGGAAACCGTCCCATAGAGTGCACAAGAAATGTTTTTCCATTTAAAAATAACCCAGGTTCTACATTTAATGGTTGCACAGCATGTTGACAATTTTTCATTTAATTTACTACTAGTATTGTTAAAGATGCGAGACCGATTTTTAACGAGATCATAATAAATGGTGAAAAAAAAAGTTAAGACCATGTTTTATGACTTGATTGCACTGAAAGTGGCTTCCAGCCCCGCCTTCAATTGCCTATCGATACTGGCTGAAAGAACATCGAGATCAATCTCCATCAACCCCCAAACCCTTGATGAAGTAAGGATTCAGAGGGGGGATATGTTGTTTTGTTTGTTGTTTGTTGTGTAAGCCCATCCCAACATTATACCCCATGTTTGAGTGCTTTTGTTTTCTTTTTGTGATTACCATTTTGTAAAATTGTGCATGGCTAATTTTAGATGTGTCTCAGACCCACACACATGCTGTTGTATTTTTGATGAAATTGTATGCCGTTACATTTTTCTCTTTCTCTCCTGGACCGTAATTCTTCATGCGTTTAACAGGCTGTATAATTGAAAGTACTCTTTAGTCGAACAGTTCTAGGTTCTGCAAAGATTATTGCATCCCTGCTTACTAATAATGCACCAAACATGCGTTTGACACATTTTAGTTTTCTGATTAGTTAGAATTTGTAAGTTAAAACTGGTCAGCTTCATGATGGACAACTTTACTGGTTTTCGTATTGAGAGCGCCATACTCCACATTTGGGACAAGAACGTCATGGATTTCCCCTCTTTGGTTTGTTTATCTAAAGATATAAATACCACCAAATTAAAGGGAACATTCTGCACTTCAATCTCACAAAGCCACTACCATTTTTTTAATCCAAAGTGCTTTTCTATAGATCCAAGAAAAAAAAGACAACCTGCCAGTTGAAAAAGCTCAGATATCAGCGTTCACTTCCTCACAGCACTGCTGAAGCTAAAGCTTGAAGAGCTCTTGATCTGAGAACGTCCTGCCAGTTAAAACATCGCCTGGCGTTCTGAATGTACTTTGAGATCATTCTTTGGCGAAAAATAATTATTATTATTATTTTTTTTTTACATACGTTTCCCGTCTCCATTGTCTCCTTCTCAATCAAGCGCTGGCCTTTCTTTGACTCTTCCAGGTCTTTTTTACTTCTGGCCGAACTGCTTCTTCTCAGTTTTATGCTTGGTTCAAAGGGAGAAAGCACCGTCACAACTAGCACACTTCAATAGCACTATGTTAATATGTACTCTGTGCTATAATCTACATGAGGCTCTTGCCATCCATAGCTGCTATGTATTCAGTTAGCATTATGTTCTTAACAGCAGAATTTATGTTACAGCACAGTTACACAAGCTTTTAGACCATCAGCTGCAGAGGTTATTTGAGTGTGGAGTGCTTGGAGGACGTGGACTGTGATCGTACCTGCAGTTGGGCTGGGCGTGACGTTGACTGTGGCGCAAGCTGCTTTCTCTCTTGAGCATGACTGAGACCACATCCTCAGGAGGGCTGTCGGCCTGGGGGTCCTCTCCCTCCGGCACCACGTCCACCTGCTCAGTATCTGAAGACAAAGCTAAAATCAGTAAAGCACCACAGGGCATTTCTTTCGAGATGGCGCTCGAAGTCTAAATGGTATCACTCGAAAGGGACACTGTGTTTTCACTCAAATTCTAAATGGTATCACTCGAAAGGGACACTGTGTTTTCACTCTGTGTTGCCTCTTTGTGCTTGTTTTCACTTTGCGTCAAAGTCACGATGTGAAATCTTGCTACGTTACACCCATCTCACCCATTCGAGCGTCAGCTCTATTGCTCTCCTCTTTAGAATACATGTCCAGGAACTCAGAGAAAGCTCCTCTGCTGGCCCGCAGACTGCTGAAAGATCCAACCTCTGACACAACGCCGTCCACCAACACAACGATCTCATCCATAAAAGGCAGGAAGCTAATCCCGTGGGTTACCAGGATACGGGTCTGAGAAACCAAACATAATGAACAGCTGATTACAGAATTTAATTTTAAACCCAATCACAACTACCAACTATAACTTCAGCTATTGTCATCTCTATCTTGCAGCACGTCTCAAATCAAAGCAAGAAAAATGGTTAGCTTGGGCTTTTATTTATTTGGGCGGGGGGGGGGGGGGGGGGGGGGGGGGGGGGGGGGGGGGGGGGGGGGGGGGGGGGGGGGGGGGGGGGGGGGG
>JAOYMR010000005.1:13267444-13332114 GCA_025802075.1 Tenebrosternarchus preto
CACACACACACACACACACACACACACACACACACACACACACACACACACACACCATTTAATGTCCAGTGATGCATTAACGTTTGCTTGGAGACATTTCTAGTGGTGACGTTCAGCACGAATTACAACGACTCATTAAATACAAGGAAGTGATATGCAAAATGATTTATATATTTACAGGACATAAAAAAATACTAAAGCCTGTAGTAAAATCTGTCTTTTATTGACCACACAGTTTAAATTCATGTCTCAATAAAAAAAAAATAATTATTTGGATAAATGACAGAAGCAACTTTTGTTTGCAAGAAAAAGAAATCAGAAGAATCTGTAAGCCACTAACTTTATCCTTAAGCAGGCCCTGGGGTCCGATCACTCTCTCAAACAGATGTTTTCCCACGTGGGAGTCCACGGCAGACAGCGGGTCGTCCAGCAGGTACACGTCTGCGGGGCTGTAGACTGCTCGGGCCAGACTCACCCTTTGCTTCTGCCCTCCGCTCAGGTTGATACCCTGTGGTAACAGAATGTGTCAGGCGATCGTTCTGAAGCTGGCCAATCATAATCTAAGATGGACCCTTTTAAGATTCCCCACCTATGCAGTTAGGAACACATCACCACAGCATGACATTCCCACATTACTCTTGCCACTGCAGCAAAACCTCAATTTTCCATAAAACTGTTCATTTTTATATATTTATATATACATAAAGCATGTTGGGGTCTGTTTGTTGTAACAGGAAATCCTGTTAGCAATGCATTACAATACAAAGGAAACTTCTTTTCATTCTGCAGACACACATATAATCTCACCCATGATATATTCCTTGAATGACACAATGCAGTTTTCATATCTGAAGGCAGTAGTGGAGATAAGCCGCCACCATCTGCAAAATAGTCTAAAGGCACAAGACCTGAACTGTCCAAATCCTTGCCTTCTCAGGTGGGGCGGTGGAGAGAATCCTTTCCTTAAGTCTCCAAATGTCTGACTGGCCCTGTGAATCTTGTAAGTGTGTGCACTCCAGCACTCTTTGCATGAGGCTAAGGACGACTGGCTGAATAGCTACAGTTAAACCAGATAAACCGCACTGAACACCTACTCCTGCTTGGTGTGTTCAATGCCAGGGTGGGTGCCAACCAGGACTCTTGGCATTCACAAAAAAGCAAACTGCAGTACACACGTATCCTGGAGACACCCACGGTCAAAATATTGGCATGAGCTAGACTTTATCATCACAGTGCAACTCCCACTCAGGAAATGTGCTCATCACACACTTCTGTCAGAACATGGACTATGATACTAATCACACCAAGGCAACGCATCGCTTCAAACCAGCAGGGAAGCTCTTCTGAGACTGATGGATACGATAAAAAAAATAAACACTGCCATTGATGCACTGTACAATCTATTCATTTATGTTATATTAGCTGTTATATATTGTTACAATCAATGGTATTTTAACTTTCAGTGTAAATCTAGGCCCTAGTTGGAAATCATGTCCCTCCAGTACCTAAGAACGAGTCACTTACCTTCTCCCCGATCTCGGTTTGGACTCCACCGGGTAGCAGCTCCAGGTCTGGCTCCAGAGCACAGGCCTCCACCACCCTCTGGAGCTTCTGCTCGTCCAGCTCAGAGCCAAACAGTATATTGTCCTGTAGAGTAGCATTCTGAATCCACGCCTGCTGAGGGACGTACGCCACACTTCCCTGACAGGACAAGAGACATGGGAGGACAATACATGAAAAAGAAGGGAAGAGGACCATGATACAGACAGGAAACATACAGACAGGAAAAGCAAAGTAACTTATTTAATTATCTACTCTGCAGTAAAACTGTCCTCCTAGTGATCTGGTCCAACTTGTTCATGTTATGTGTTCATGTACT
The DNA here is from genome assembly GCA_025802075.1 of Tenebrosternarchus preto. Classification (NCBI taxonomy): domain Eukaryota; kingdom Metazoa; phylum Chordata; class Actinopteri; order Gymnotiformes; family Apteronotidae; genus Tenebrosternarchus; species Tenebrosternarchus preto. Next base: position 13,269,324 of record JAOYMR010000005.1, read on the forward strand.
GAAAGTTCATGTACTGAAAATTGGGGTTTTCAACCAGGTCAGAAGCTCAGTGGATTAAAATAACCTGCAAGCCTGTACATGTATATACTTAACAATATAAACAATGCTTCTTGATGTCAATATTTCACATCGATAGCCAGTGCTGGTATAATATAGATCTACCCACCCTCACCTTGATCAGAATCCTGGGAGCCCCATAAACTGCACTTTGTGTGTGTGCGCGTGTGTGTGTGTGTGTGTGTGTGTGTGTTCGCTACTCAAAAGCTCAGTCAGTTGTGTTAAAGCTGGACACAATGCAAAGGAATAAAGGAGGATCATTTATCCAACCAATCCTGGTGCAGAGGATAAGAGGTCTACAAACTACAGCAGTCTATAGAATCTAGCGGGTCTACATCCGTCATTCATTTCTCTGATTACCTTGACATTGATGGTCCCGGAGAGGGTGTGCATTTCCCCCAACAGAGCAGAGACGAGCGAGGACTTGCCCGATCCTACCGCTCCCACCACTGCCACCAGACGACCTGGCTTAATGTCCAGCGAAACACTGAAGCAAAAACACACAGAATCTTTTAAAATGTAAAGGCAAAGTGTGATAACTCTAACCAAGTAGCTAATACACACCCTCATGTTGTACACTAATGTGCAAACACAAACGAAGCCAATGGACTGGAATTAGGCCGACATTAATCAAATGTTGACCAGTTATTTAAAAAAAAAAATCCACTTATTACTTATATATTCACCTCATACAACATTCACAAATCATCCTTCATTTCAAATGATTGCTTTTCTCCCTACATATTTCCTAACGGGCTTCTTCTGCTTTGACATGTAAATGAATGTGCCATAAACAACGGCTGTGAAGAGGGAGATGAAGCACTGACTGAAGGACACCATGTTAACACTAAAAAGCAGGCAGCTACACAGATCTTAGCAGGCATTCATAACATCTGAAGGTGCCTGGCAATAAGAGCTGGATGATTTAATTATATAGGTGCAGTGGAAAACAACCTGGGCTCATGCTGAGGCTTGGAAAGTTCTGGAAGGAACATGAACATGAACTTTGACACGTCCATTAGCAGTGGTGAGAGCCAGACAAACACACTCCAATAGCCGTACAGACTTTCACAACGAATGCACGCGGTAGAAAACGTTCATTTCAGTCCCACATTCTTACTGCATCGCTGAACTCTCAATCAGCTATAGAAAGCATGAGTCACAGGAAGTAAAACAGCTATGGCCGTCAGCCCCACTCTCAGTGACGGGTAGAAACGAGAAAACTCACTTTTTTAGAGCTGGCTCGGTGTCGCTGCCCCAGGTAAACGTTCCATTGCAGATGCTCACTGCCGTACCTCGTCACGAAACGGAAAGAGCAATTTCAATTTATATGCGGTTAACTTTAAGCTCATAGCTAATGTGTGTTTATTTGTCTATGTAGGTTTCAGTAGGTTATTTCAGTAGGTTATTTCAGGTTGTTTCAGTAGCTTATTTCATATATGAACAAAACGCAGGAATTGAACAAGCACAGGCTTTAGGAAAAGTGTGTATTTTCCAGTTAAAATCCAAAATAAGTGATATGTAAAGACGAAGAGTGAATGAAGTTATTCTAATAATTAATTCCAGGGAAAAAAGTACGAGCTTTTGGTGAGACCTGCCCTGTTTGTGAGACCTGCCCTGTTGGTGAGACCTGCTACTTACTGCAGCTGTTATCATGCTGCACTGTCATGGTGTCCAAGTCATCTGCACCAAGAAACTTTTCCAGTCTCTTTTTGGATACAGTTGTCTACACGGACAGAAGAATGAGTGAAAGAACTTGACTGCGTGAAACATGTATGAAATGTTTGATGAAACACATGAAACAAACACATTCAAATGATTGTTACAGTAGCATCTAAAAGAACAAGTTTACAAAAATCTTTTTTATTCATCAGTAAGAAGTATTTAAGCCACTTTTATTACTTAGTAAAATATCAATATTATATATTATTTATGGTAACCAAATCCCTTAATCACAGACTGACTGACATAATTCTGGTTTCTGTAGAATGCATGAGGGAAGTCATATGAAGTGTTCTTAAAAAATACAACTAACAGCGTTATAGCTGTGGTTCAAAAATTCATTGTTCAGTGATAAAACGAGCTGTATACCTCTAAGTGTTTTCTCTAACCTAACATCTGATTCAGCTTGACAAACATTTTTCAGTCATTCATGATTGTGGTCAGCCTCAAACATCCTCAGATGAGCTTTAGAACCGTGTGTGTGTGTGTGTGTGTGTGTGTGTGTGTGTGATGTGTGTGTGTTAAATACCTGAACCATAGAAGAGATCAACATCGGAAGCATAGCGAGTGGAAAACGCAGGATGTTGAAGAGAGAGATGGATGTGAAAGCTTTTTTCGCATCCAAGACGTTGTCTGAACCGACAGATACGAATACGGCGAAAGTGGCCAACGAGACCTACAGCAAGGTATAGTGTGTCTTTCATGATGGGTACAGTATCCTATTTATATAAGACAAACTCACATATCATTAAGCAATACTGCACTCCTACATTATTACTACTATAACTACTGTGAGCCTTTTATAAAATACAAGAATCATAAACACTGACAACAAAAGAAGAAAACCTCTAAGAGTGCAAATAGTCTACATTTTCAACTGAAGAAAAACGTTTTTCACAAACACACTTACTCAACCAGAAAATAACCGTATGTCAGGGTTACTATATCCTATATCCTGAATGTTCTAGTTCCAAAAAAAAAAATGTTCTAGTTCCAATCCAGTTCTAGGCAGAAACATGCAATAAAAACCCAGTAATAATTAACTGGATAATGTCCTCATTTTTCACAACTTTGGCTACCTTTTCTTATGTCATAACTATTACACTCGGCCAGATTATTCTTTAGTTTATTTGTTAGCATGTGCTGGATATTAATCGCCTAAATAAATAAAGATTACCTGGCACTACAGGACCACAAAATACTTTAATACAGATGTTAAAAACATACATTGTCAGAAGGACATTTGGTGTAGCGTTAGAGGCCACAACTAACCATTTAGCATATCTATACTAGCCATCCTTCAACTATTCAGATCATGTGGCCATTGTTGGCTGAATATTGTGCGTGGCAGTGCCACTCCACTCCACACGGTGGCGATGACACCTGTATAAGACTCCAGCAGAACTGCTCTGTCTAGCACACTCGTACCCGTGCAACGCTCGTCACCGTAGCACTACAGCGTTAGTGTCACCACCGCTGGGATCATGGTAACGTCCTCTTATCCCCTGCCAACACCCCATACATTCTTGGTAACTTATTTGATCTCCATGTGGTTTTTGTGTCATGAATAAACATAAAGGAAGAAAGAAATGGACTTGGAAATTTAAACAACGGCACTTCTAGCTCAGCACATAAAACTGTTGCTCAGGAGATCAAGAACCCACCAGAGCTGGAGCACAAGCGAAGATGAAGATGGAGATGGACGACAGGTATGCGAACTTCCTCATCACCTTCAGCTCCTGCTCTCTGATGCCCTGAAGCTGGGCCTCAAAAGATGGCTCCCAGGCGTAGAACTTCAGAATCTGCAATAAGGGTAAGGCAGAGAGTGGAGGGAAGGGGCAAAAGAACAGAGAGAACCAAAAATGGATGTTGAAAAAATAAGAACAAAGAAGTAGATGGTCTGGAATTACACACACCGGCAAAGCTGCAGGTGGCCTGGTTGCTTCAAAGGTAGCTCACTCAGAAAAAAACCAAACACAAAAAAACCACAAAAGCACAGAAAACAGGTCAATAACATGCTTTGTGTGAGGTCGCTGTAGGCCTCTGACTGCCAGGCTGCATATTGGTATGTTGAAATAGACCTACTCATAATCTGACTGGCAGAACCTAAGACACACAAACAATGTAACATGATATGGGTGTCTCAGTCGAAAGGAAGTGCTTTATTGTTCATTTGAGTGACACGTGATTTACTTATGGGAAAAGGGGTTTAGAGCGGCTCACCTTGATGCCGTTCAAGATTTCGTTCATGATCTTCATGCGTTTGTCCTTTAACTTCATATTTTTCATCTGGAAGAATGATAACGATGCATTGCACAGTGGATAAAAGAAAGAAAGAAAGAAAGAAAGAGGGAAGAAAGAAAGAAAGAAAGAAAGATTACACAAACTATATTATAGGCCTGTTTAGCAATAAACCTACAGTGCAGTATATAGGAACATAACTATGATGCAACTACATGACTGGGTTTCATACCAACTAACGTAACCTTCGTTGCTTGATTAGCAATTTCTAGGGTATTGTCCTGGCATAGTATGACGCATCACAATTTATCCAACAATGGAACCATTACTAAAGACACGCTGAGCTTGATTTGCATACGTACATGTCTAATGTGCCACGTTTCCCATATAAGGTGGCATGTTTTGAATAACGAGCAGTTCCTTTTTTTTTCTTCTCGTCAACACTCTGCTTATCCAGTCCAACCTTGAGACTTTGTGTCAGACTTCCACAGTATTTTAATGCTTTTTTCTCTCAATTGAAACGTGCCCTTTCTGATGTTGAGGCTTACTGTTTTGTTCTATGGCTCAAGGCCATTTCCATCTTACTTCATGATGATGATTATTCTACCTTTGCAGCCTCTTGGTGGCCCAGGTAATGCCACTGCTTTTCTCAACTGTTGAAAAGCATCTCCAAACTCTAGGTGCACAGCTAGAAGATGGTTCTTCTAGCTTGTACTCAAGACCTTGGGTCCATTATGCCTGAACACATGGTTCTTTTGTGCAGTGACAGAGCCACTGTTTAGAGCCACTAAACCAACTGAAAATTCTTTGATTCCTGAAATTGGGAAACTGAAAGCAAATACTAAAAGTAACACAATTTGTCACTGTCCAATGATAAGGATTGGACCAACACAAAGCAAATCAAAACAGAAAGGACAAAGAAAAAAATGTAGCAACATTCCAGAAGCATTGCAATAAGAATTCACCAAGAGCTAAACAAAGTACCTGGAGGACTTTAGATTTGGTTGCCAGTAGTCCATTAATGGGAACCATTAGCACCATAACCAGTAAGCCAGCCAGAACAGCGGGGCCCAGTTCGACCCACAGGAATGCTATGGACAGGATTATCTGCAGTGGACACGACCATAAAAGGTGGATGAAGTTTGTGACATCGTTGAAGCGCTGAGCATCAGCTGACATCAGATTGACCGTCTCTCCTACGGTGGACTCTTTCCGAGCATCGTTGGACACGATCAAAGCCTAAAGGAGACAGTAGCACAAAATGACAGGACAAGATTAAAGATTCATGAAGGACAAACATCAAGCACTTGATTGTTGGAATAAACTTCCACTTTTCATAGAAAATGGCAATTCAAAGTGCTTCATATAAGATATAGAAGAATAATAAAGCTTATTACATCCCGAAATCTATTACCTCAGGAAGGTCTTTGACAACAAAAAATAAACAATTTATTAAGATAAAGTTAAAATGAACTAAATAAAGCATTAAATTAAAATAAATCTATAAATATAATATAAAAGAGAAATATAAAGTGCATAAAATAAATTTCTAACACCGTAGATGGTATCCAGCCAGGCTTCACTAAACACACACAAAAAATGGCCCTTGTTCATTTCCCTCTTCCCAATCACCCACTTATTCAATTATCACACACACCTGGTTCTCATTTTCTTCCCAATTTTAACGCCCCAGGTGGCCGAGTTCAGCGCTTTGCACTGGAGAAATGTTGACCAGAAATGTTTGCTAAGCTTGTTTTCTGCAGCTGTTTTTAGCATTTTTGTCCTCTCTCTTTTGTTTGCATATAAAATTAAGAACAAATAAAAATGCACTGTGGTGCTTAAAAGTGCAGGACCTGAGGGAGCAGTGTTCAATTCGAGCCAAAAGCCAAATAAGGAAGTTTTTAATTTAGATTTAAATCATGTTGGGGCTCTAATGTTCTTTGACAACTGGTTCCTTTGAAAAACAGCACAATAACTTAACACTACCTCTCCAGGCTTAGCTTTTCTTTAGGCAAGACTAACTCTATGATCTGAGGGTTTTCCTGACTCATAACACTGCAACATCTCAGATATACTGGTCCTACACCAGTTAGTGATTTATAGACCAGTAATAATACTTTGAAGTCAACTCTGGAGTTTACTGGTAGACAGCATAAAGTCTTAAGAATGGGGGTGATGTGTTCTTTTCTTTTGTTCCTCGTGAGCAGCAGCATTGGATGAGTTTTAAGTCTGGTTTTGTCAGGAAATCTCTGATTGTATTGATAATTTTAAGGGGACAAGGTGATGATTTAGCTCCTGACTTGATGGGACTATTGAAAAGAGTTTTGGCATATCCAATTATTGTACTCAAGGCAAAAAGTGTAGTCTGCATAGCCATGGTAAATTACCCCCAAAACTTGTATGATCTGGCCAAGAAGAAGCTTGTATAAGTTAAATAACAGAATCCAACAGGAAATTTGTCTCGAGTGTTTGCTTTAGGATTAACAGCAGATGAACGGGCTAGCAGGGGTGTCTGCAAACAGACTACAGAGCTGTACATAGCACAGTGTTTGGGTTTGGCTCCATCTTGGGAACCGATGCCCATTTCTGTCATCTGCGATCATGAAAGTTGCTCCGTTCATGTCTTATGCTTGCCCTACCCTGCGCATCTCGGCCGCTCGGTGATTTGCTAACAGCACACTCCCGCACTCTGATGGTGTTTGTACAGCATAGGAACTCATTTTCAATTTCTATAGGAGACTGTAAAGGTTTTGCCAGCGCATGTGTTCTGAAACCTGAAGAGCCATTTTCTGATCAGTTTCTTTTGGTATCCAAAGAAAAAAACTTTTCCTGTTCATTTATCTGTACCATTAATTGTTAAAAATGTGAAAATCACATAGAAAAACAACTACTACAGGCTTGATAGTGTTGTTTGTAAATACTGAGCTCAGACATTGTACCTGGAACAAGGACAGAATGTTTAGTAAATAACACTAGGAGCTTATGGGAGCTTATAAGGAGCTTATAGGAGCTTATAAGGAGCTTATAGGCTCAGAAAAATAAAAAAAGGATCTTATGTACCTTTTTATAAACCACTGCCATGATACCAGTGCGTACTTTCATTCCCAGCACAAAACATCGTTGGAAATACTGCTGGAGGAACAAAGACTGTAGAACTGCCACGATTAGGAGCAGCACTGCATACAAGTACCCCCACCATTCATAAATGGATTTGTCCTGAGTGAAGGATATCATGATCCTGGGATAAACCAAACAACATATTAAAAGAAAATTAGTGGAACATCAAAAATGAACATCAGTTGCTGAATAGAACCATATCTACAGTCGAATAGCAATTCAAACGTTAGAATACAGTAAAACAACCAACCAGCCAAAGAAACTGAAACTCACTTGAGGAGCTGTGGGCTCACAAAGGAAAGGAGGTCTTGGACCAGTTTGAAAACAGCAGACTCGATAAGTACCCATTTAAATGTTTTCATTATAGTAGGCACCAGCCAGGACTTGGGATAGTTTGAGTCATCGTTCTTCTTTTTCTCTTTTTTTTTCTTCTTTTCTTGGGCCTTTTCCCCTCTCTCCTCCTAATTGTGGAAATAAAAGAATTGTTCATCAAAAGAACCTTTCAAAGCAGCATCATTGTACCTCTCAGAGTATTCAGCTCGGGGGGGGGGGGGGTGCAACGGAGAGCCCTGGTGACGCAGAGAGTCGGCGGGCAGAGAGGCTCCGCCCTGCAGCTGAAGCCCCGCCCACACAGGAGCAGAAGCGATTCTTCACTGCTTCGTACTGCTATCCTTGAGGTTAGGGTTCTGTCATAATACGGAGGTTTATCAATTTGCATCATCAACTTCACACAAGTTTATAAAAGCCGCCGTTATAAATCCACTTGTTGGGACTTTGGACCAGGCATATGACCTATCCAGAACTTGGGTTTTTATAAGAAATAATCAGTTATATATGAAGTGAGCTTGACTATAGGCTTTTTTGAGTCATTTCGAGGAAGAAGCTTCTCTCACCTCAAGCTCTTCTATTCATGCTATCGTTATTCCCTACATTATACGAGGCAGTTCTCTCACCATAACCAGGAAGTCCTGACTGATTCCCTTCGCCATGCCGTTCTGGCCAGGATCAGGCTTCGGCCTGGATTTCTTCTCTTTCTCGTTGTGTTTCTCCAGCCTGATGCGGGCTTTTCTCAACTCGTGCTTCATGATCTCCTCAAACTCCTGGCTGATGTAGCTGGTGGCATCTTTCTCATTGAGCTCCCACATGTCCTCTTGAACCAAAGGCCTCTTGTAACCACTGACAACCATCCTTTAAGGAATAGATTGAGCATGATATGGTTTGGGACATAGGCACCCTTGCAGGCTACAGACTAACAAATATTTTTGGGAGGAGGGAAAAGAGGGAGGGGTATAAAAGGGTGGAGATCCTCTACTAACTTTAGCACATCACCACCGTACTGGGCAATAGATGCTGACCACCCTTTACATTTAAACAGTCTGAACTCGTTTGTGTTTGTGAGTGCAAAATTAAGTGCTAACAAGTACTGTCTCATTAGCACTTGTATCTCACTTAATAAGAAGAATGCAGCTCCATAATAATGCATTTTTACACTGAAAAACCCATTTAACTTGGATTTGATGAGCTAGAACTGTAAAAGGTCACCACATAGTGTTTGGTTAACCTAACAAGCAGTAAGACCCCAACATAAGCAGGCTCTGTATCCTCAGAAGATGTTAGTCTAATGAAGCAACAGTATCTTGAACTGCTGTTAGATGAAACCAATGTAGCACTTAAAATGATGTCCGTTCATGTGGGAGCCCATGATGTTAATGACCATTACTTTCTCCAGCAGGCTGCATTTAAATGGTTTTTCCCCATGCGATTGAGCAAAGTGTCAATCAGAACCCAGCAGGTTACACGGTATGAGATGGTTAAGTAGTGTAGAGAAAAAAAAAAGATTTCATACTACAAATGAAGAAGAAAATCAACAGCAAAAACATACCAGTTAAACCAGTTAAACGTAATTCTGCTGAGAAATGCAGCACCGGCCTCTGGGTTCTATACGGGGAAACAAAGAGAAGAAAATGTGATCTACTGGACTTGTGTTTATACCAAATTACACATTGACTATATCTTTCTTTACCTTTTTGACTACATTTTTGAGATCAAGTGGAACATCTGCTATGGCTGACAAGACCAGTGCGACAACCTGCAGCCCGTAAGTTATGTAGAAGAGACAGAACCTCGGTAGGTCTGATATCTTTTCCTGCGAGAAATTAAAAAGACACAACATAAACACGTAGCACAAGTATTAAGGAAATATTAAATAAAAGAAGTATTAAATAAAAAGACACAACAAACACGTAGCACAAGTATTAAAGAAGTGCCACAGTGTGCTGAGCATCAGTACCTGCTGTAATGCCTCTCTCAGTTCGGTTTGGAAAGGGAAGATCTCACAGATGACCTTTAGTATCCAGAAGAGGAAGAGGCTTCCAGAGTCGACGGCTCCTTCCCTGCGTCTCACAGCCTCCTGGAGCAACAGCACCAGCATCTACAGATGGAACGAAAGTTTGGGCAACTCGCACTTTTGTAGTCGCGGCGAACAGTAGTTTGAAAAACCAATGGCTTTTCAAATCTCAATCTAGTCATTTTATTCAAAGGTTTTTAAATTTACTGAACATTTACATACAATGCCAGGGATCTCTGACTCAAAACAACGTATCTTACACATAACTACCTGTGTGTATTAATATGACGGGCAATGATGCTTTTGAAACTAAAATAACTAATGTTTTTATTGATAATTTCCAGATTTGGAGATGGTTATTAGGTTACCCAAGAGACTGCAGACAGCACAGGATTAGCATAAAACACTGCAGGATTTTTCTGAGCTGATGAGTCACTTGATGGCCCATAATCTTCAGAAAGAGTGAGAGCAAGTCCAGCAATGGCTGTAAGGAACAAAAACCCTGCCAGGACCTGACAGGAAAATGAGACCTGATTAGTTCATTCTCTAGTAAACTAAAACCAGATCATTCAGCTCAAGTTTGAAGCTTGATGAGTTTATGAAGCATAGATAGCGGAAAGACATATGCCTTCTCTTTTCTCATGGGCTAAATTCACAAATTCTAACTGGATTAGGAGCCCATCTGTCCTGTCTAATCGTGCAAATAAAATTCACATAATCAAGTTAATTAAAAAGGCAGCTCTAACTTTTACCTGCTTCCAGATGTAGATCTTGGACAGAGGGATTTTGGGAGGCTTTCTCTTGAAGAGAGTGGCCAGGTGCCAGGGCGAGCAGAGCCACAGAAAGCCCAGCGGCACCCACACCAGCACTGTTCTCTCCACACACACCGGCAGGTCAGGATCCGGACGGTCCAGGAAAGATGCATTCTGAAACACACACACACACACACACCCACACCTTTCTAATTGGGTCTGAAATGTTAAAGTACATGATGCAGAAAGGATTAATTTGACTGGTGTCAAATTAATGTCTTAACGGTCCAACAATATTATAGGAAAATTCACCTTTGGCAGTAACAACGTTTACCGGGTTGGAACACTGAAATTTCAAAACCCACTACCCATGGTCTAAAGGTAGCGCAGTAAAAAAAAACAAAAACAAATAAAACAACAACAAAAAAAACCTGCCATGTCATGATTACTAACACGGCATGCGTCCAACAAACATGGGAAAACGAAAGTCATGCCGTGACGTCTTTCAAAGTTATTTTGAAACAGAACATTATTCTGTACTTTTAACTCTGTAATAACTAATAACATCACCTAAAAATAAATAAATAAATAAATAAATAAATAAATAAAAAGAATGCATTTAAATAAAGTCATGTTGTATTTATAAAATACATCTAGAGTAGTAGAAAAATTCGATTGTAGGTTTCCAGAGACAGAGAATTCATAAATGTTTAGTTAGTATATGTTAAATATATATACATATATGTATGAAACCAATTTATGTATGATTTATGTGTGAAATGCTTCCTCACAGATGTATGTTGAAACATATTTTGTATGTACTACTTGTTTCCAAACATAAACTTCAAAACAATCAACTATTCTGTTATTTTTAAACTGTGTTTCTGCCACTGGGAGAACAGAAGCTTCAAAACACTCAACTATTCTGTTCTTTACAGTTCATTAACAAACATCAAAAAAAATGTTTGTCATAAGGTCTAGTTATATAACTCAAGGATTCAATCATACTCTAAAGAAGGAGGATGGTCTCAAAACTCACCCAAAACTCTGAACCACAGTATTCGTCTAAGGCATGGGACATCTTTTCCGTCGGTTCACCTCTATTTAAATAGGGATGATGCTCCGTGTCCCAAGAACGAACCTGCAGTGATCTGTGGTCCCGTTTCCCACACGCTCTCTGTCGTGAATGCCAGGTAGAACAACTCCTCAGGACGCCTCCTGAGGATATGGGTCTGGGTGACTTACGACTGGTTAATACTTAACTTTAGTCTTCGATTCTCTGTGTGATCTCTGTCTTTTCAATGGGTGTAGAAATCTAGAGTTATAAAAGAGCACAAAAATGATTAAGGTCCGGACTCCAAACTGGTGTTATGTGGAAACTTCTGCTCAGAAGCGGGCAAATCTCTTAATCTGCATATCAGCGGAGGAGCGTCCCACGAGTCAGTGTTTGTCTTCATAGCTTTAATGGTTTAAAATACAGAAACACGCTTTCGTGCAAGTATGAGAGGAAGAGGAAAAGTGGGGGGGAGGTGGTGTTTGTAATGGACTTCCTCTTGCTATGTGTACTGCAAAACAGTCCAACATTCAAGGTTTTGGGTGGGGGCTCTCTCTCATTACTCCAAATATAACAATAAACACATCCTGCTGCCTGCTGCTTCAGAAGAGGTTGATTTTTCTACATGCAAGTCATGTCCGATGATTGTGAAGGAACTTGCCTACTGAGCAAGGAATAAAGGATTTTTTCTTTTTCTTTTTTTTTAAAGATTGCTAAACCATCAAGGTTTCTGGTCAAGTAAATGGATAATAAATAAATAATTAAAGAATTACAACCACTGCTCTAAAAATTACAAATGCTGCTCTAAAATATTCATGGAAACAAAAGCTCCTCCTCTGTGACTGGATGTCTCTTTATTAATTGCCCTTTAGCGCCCGGGTCCAGGTGTCATCTAGTGAGCTTTGGCACTAATGAAAGTCTGGTGACTTTAATGTTTGCTGTGTTTTCAAGCTCCTTGTATACACCTGGCACTTTAGTGCAATGCCTGGTCCGTAATAAATCCACTTTGATATCTCAGCTTTGAAAAAATGCTGACTTTTTGTGGACATGTCTGCCCTTTGTCTTTCAATGTACAAGTTATTCGATTTTTATCATATATGTAATATGTGGATACACATCCTGTTACAGGACATTCTCTGCTAAGTTTAAAAGCAAGATGGCTCCCGACTTGTCCAGAATATTACAATAAGATCAAATGGGAAGTGGTGTTCCTCTGTAGCAGGCAGCTACAATAGGTGTGCAAAGTCCTACTGGGACAGGTAGTGTTGATCTGACCATTAGCAACGTCAACCAACCTCTTGCATCCCTGCTCAAAAACGTCATAAAAAAGCGGCATACAAGTATAACCATTACAGTAATACCTTCACAAGTTATAAGAAGTTTGTTGCAGTAAACATTGATTTGGAATGACATTAAATAAACACCGATATAATAAACACATTTACAGCATTCAGTAGATGCTCGTCAGTGCCTAATTGTGTCAAAATATGTATTATAATTAACAAGACATTGTTTATATCTGTTCCGAAGAAAGACCACAGATTGCCTTACCCTGGCCAGTTTTCATGAACGCACACGAGTAAAACACATTGCTTTCACAAGATAAGCGTGGAGGCTCAGTGACAGCAGCGCTAACCTTCTGCCCCACTAGCAATGTTTGCTATTAATCATTACATCAGGCCCTGTAATGTCACATGACCGTGAGTTACTAAAGAATCAAGGACACAGAGAGACATGATACACCATTACACAGCATTTCGTTTGCCATTATGACACCTAAACAAATTAGATACATTTTCTTTAAAACCAAGAAGACTGGGATTGTAGACCGTAATGGCGTATAATTTCCAGCTGCAAAGCACAGATACTACATAACCATCAGTGAAATATTATAAGTTATCAACTTTTTTTTTTTAAAAGCTAAACTAGAAATGTTTGCTTAAAACAGTTTAAAGTTCTCAGAGTTTAAAGTAAATAATGTTAGCTACCCAGTGTAATCCAATCTAAAATTTTACATTTGCAATATGCTCACAGAATTCATCATAACCAATACAGTAGAGACAATTTTGAACTAGAACACGGAATCAAGGACCAGGACCTTCTGGAAATGCTGCTACTCAAGCAACCCCAGAGTAAAAGGGTGTAAGCAGAGAATGTGGGAACTATGGATCCTTCCATACCCAACATCTAGAGTAACACCTAAACTAGAAGCTCAGTGTTCCAACATCCGAAAGCAGCACCTGCCATCACAACCATGACGGAGAGATTCATTTTTATCATTTTGCTGCTCTATGGTGGTGACAGGCTCGAACACCCTCTCAGTACAAGATCAAGAGGACCCCAGATGCAGACTGTGCAAAGATGCCTCAGAGATGATCCAGCACTTAATGGCAGGGTGCAAGATGCTGGCAGGCAGAGCATACATGGAACGCCATAACCAAGTGGCTGGCATGATATACAGAAACATCTGTGCCGAATACGGGCTGAACAACCGGACATTGTGGTAATGGACAAACTGCAAAATCAGGCACAAGGAATACAAGAAGCTTGAAAATTATCAAGGGCTAAAAGAAGAGCTCACAAAGATATGGAAGATAAAGGCAAAGATGGTTCTGGAGGTAATAGGAGCACTAAGGGAATGGGGGAGTGGCTCCAACAGATCCCAGGAACATCATCCAGGATACCTCAAGCTCCCAGGCCTCTGGTAGAGGACCCGAGCTTGAAGCAGAAAAGTCCATCTGGAAGAGCGAAAGGGGAAGCGCAAATTTAAACATGCATATACAAAAAGATAGATTAAAACCGAGAGTAAACTAAGACTAATTTGTTCAGCAAGAGGCTATTGCCGTGGTTTCTCAAATAAACAAATCTCTGTGTCAGCTCTGCTGGTCCAGACTCGTCTACTTTGTTTCTTTCTCCACCTTCTTCTCCCTTCATCTTCTTTCTTTCTTTTCTCCACTCTGCACGCTACAGTCAGCACTTGTTTTATCAGCTACACCCAAGGGAGGACCACTACTGGTCCAGGGCACATACATATTTAATGTCCCTTTGTTTTACTGATGGAGGGAATGATTCCTTTCAAGTTCAAAGGTCATTCACCACAAGCACCACTACAACACAAAAAGGGGGAAAAAACTAAGCTTCCTTAATAGAGTTTTGTACCTCATGGTTTTTGAATGAAGTAAATATGTCAACATTTATCCTTGCTATGTGGCCCAGTGCCCCTATCAAAGACAAATAGGTTCATTTATAGATATTGATGTATTTGGGTGCATTTGGGTAAGAACTGATTCATTCATCCCCTGGGTGGATATTGAATGGAAAGTTCAAAGCAAAGTCATTTCAGCTATACACATACCAACATCTTTAGCCAGAGCAAAGAGGAAGTTCTGTATTTGTAAAATTATGGCCAGAGAATCAAATTATGCTACTTTACCATACAGAACCATCACACTATGAAGAGTGAATGAATGGTTAACAACAGCATTTACCTCAAATGTGTTATTTCAGCATGTTAAAGTGATAGAGGAACAAGTGCGTAAAAAGCTCTCACAATAAATATTGCAAGAAAAAAAACATTTTATCCATTTCACGTACCATTAAGAGGTTGAAAAATGTGTGAGAAAAAAAAAATGATACAACAATAAGCTGTATTTAAGAATTATAAGCTTTGGGTATCTTTTTTCTGTTGGCAGTGGAACGAGGGGACAAGACACACAAGTTAAAAAAAAAAAACTACACACATTCCCTACTCACCATGAGTTGTCCAGGACGGTGTGGAGACAGTGGGTGATGGTGAGCATCCGAAACTCAACCCCGATGATGCCCTGCATCAGGGCCACCCGTCTCCAGGTCCACAGCAGCCATGGCCTCATGCAGGATAGGAGACAAACAATTTTAGCAGCTGGCTCCGAAGCAGGCTGTTACAGTCCTGAAGTTACTTGTTCCCCTTTATTAATTTCTAAACTTTTGTGATTTATACAATAGTTGTCCACTAAGATCGTTAATGTCCATATGGAAATTGAAGTACATGTAAAAATGTAATGACTATTTAAATTAATTCAGACACATCCTACAAAACCAGTGAACCTATAAGTGTACCTATAAAATTAATTTAGCAAGTAATATTTGTGATTTTACAATGACGGTCCTGATATAATATTGGGTTCATAGGGCTCTTGTTATTATATGTTACTATATGTATACTTATGAATCCCAGTTTGGGCCAGTGGCTTAACCAATATAAAATAATTAAACATTGATTCCATATATAGACATTCACAGGCAAGCAGATGAGTTTCAGTTTGAGCTAAAGATCCATAGAAAGTGTTTTTTGTTTAGATTTTTGTGGTCTGATTTTGAGACATACTTCTGTAAGAGAGCCATTAATGATGGGAAATTCTTTTGTTTCTGACATTGCAAACCATCTAGCCTCTGAAATGACTCTATTTGGCGTTGACATCTTTGGAAATGTCTTGAAGGAAACAAATTTGCATCGCAGGATGTGCGTGCTCAATTACATTTCGGTGATTAAGGGCCAAAATTACTCCGTTTTTTTTGTCAACTGGGCCAACTTAGAAATGATTGTTAACCAGTTTGTTCTGACAGCTGGCACCAATATTTTTCTTTAGCTGCAAATGTGACCTTCATAAATCAGACTGAACCGTTTACCAATCAGAAAGCTTTCCTCATCAGTTCCCATAAGATTCACACAATGTGACTACTTTTGTATATATAAATGATGATATGGAGGGGGTGAGATACAAGTGAATATAGGAAGTGTCTCTATTATCCCTAAACCTAGAGCAGAACAGCACAGTAGCGAGCAGAAGAAAATAAATTAGATTGCTAAAACAAAACAGCAGGTATTTATTAACTCTTGTTGTAACTATATGGGCACAAGACACAGGTGAACACCTGTGGGCTACAGTAAGGGAAACAAATATAACACAGGTGCTACATATTAGCACTCAGTGACTGGGAGCAAGGAAGGTGTGTGTGCGTGTGTGTGTGTGTGTGTGTGTGTGTGTGTGTGTGTGAGAGAGAGAGAGAGGCAGTGGGTGTGTCACTGAGTGCTCTGTGCACCGTGACTGTTTAATTACTGTTTTATTTAAAAAATAAAAAAAAAAAACCTGAGAACTTTTAGCTTTACCACTACAGAACAGAAAAAAAAGAAAAGAAAACCTGCAAATTCTTGTCCATGGATTGATATTTTATGCAGGTCTGCAGTCGTAATACTTGTTCAACTCACAGCTAAACATTACAACATTACATTTGGTGATGTGAAGTTTACTAGATGAAAGGCACAATGAACACGTTGCAATTGCTTATTGAGACTAATGACGGGGGTTTGACTATGGATGGAGATCATTATTACATAATTGATTCAGCACACAGTATTTTTAAAAGACGAAATAGGTTTAAAAAAAGCAATGTCCAACAATTTCTTAACACCTTCAGAGGAGAATGCAAACCACCTGACATTGCAAAAGTTTAATATTGTGTTTTACAACCTGCAGGAATAGAAGTGATATAGAGATGCTCGGCCTTGCAATTCAAAATGAGCCAACAGCTCCCTAACAAATCTACAGTATTAGAACAATTTCCACTTTCCAGATACCATGTAAGGAAATACCGGCAAACATTTTCATGCACAAAATTTACTTCATGTTAACCCTTATAAGGCTTGGGATCATGTTGTGAATATTAACATATTACTTATTTTGCTCTGTAAAATTACTGAATAATTACTATTATTATTTTTCCAGCAACGCAAACCTAATCACCATCCTGTTATGGGAGCACCAGACATGAATGTGAGTCATTGGAAATGTTGCACTGAATTATTCAGTTTTTTTTTTTTTTTTGTGATTATGCTCCCATGATGCCCTGCAAACTGATGTATAAACAAACATTTAAGATTCATCAGGGAATTGGGATGTTTACTTGCTTTGCTGTAAAGCTCTTAGAGAAATCTTTTCCCATAGCTAATTAAAATAAAACCTTATAAACAGTATAAATATGTTTAAATCAGAGTTTAAGCTTTAAATAATTTGATTTGATATGGTAACCATGGCCAACATGGCTGTGTATTTAAATGTGAACAAGGTCACAATAATAGAAGGACTGAGATTAACAGGCAGGGTTATACAGATATATATCTATAGATATATATCTCCTATATCTATCTATAGATATATATCTCCAAGATAACCAGTGAATATAAACATGATGATCCATATAAAGTAAATCTAAAATCATTTTATTACATACCAAAATTAGCTCTATTTGGAGGCTACAAATGCATTGTTGTAGAAGCTGGTTAATGGACAAACCAACTTGAGAAGTTGGACCTCATGCTGCAACCCTGCTGCCAGACTCCCCATGAAGTCCATCAGATGAGCCAGCTCTAGAACTTTCCAGATCTCATCGCTAAACTTCATGCACAGAGCACTGGGTGCTCCAAAACTATTCAGCTGAGTACAGTACAGTTGGATTTTGTTTAGATGGTTATTTTTGGAGCAGATCAAACAGAACAAGCTTAAATAAGGAGAAACACAATGACGATGTGACCCTTAGATGGTGTGGCTAGTGATGGACAACACACATCACCCGAGGGAGGCATGGACTTACCAGAACAAGCGTCAACGTAAAGAACGTAAAGTCTTTACATAAAGGATTTGTACAGAAGATTCCTACGCAATAATCAAAATCACAGGAGAGCAAGAGTTAGGCTGAGAATCACTTGAGGAATGATGGTCAGCCTGTTCCTGAGGTCGTGGAGTCCCAAGCTGGCAACATCGACCCCATCTATGAGGACTCGTCCCTTGGCCGCCACGATAATGCGAAACACAGTTGGTCGGGCTGGATTTTCCTGCTCCGGTGCCAACCCACAATTCCGATCTGCAAAACAGGGTCGAGCAACGAAAAAACCCTGAAATAAGTATGAAATAAGTAATAAATATGCATACGATGTAAAAGTCTTTCTTTCCAGACACAAACACAGCTGTTTTATAGTGTCAAATCACCTGCAGAGACCGATTCTAAAGCTTCAAACCACAGACTGAGATTCAGTGGCATCATGCCAAGACTCATGTATCTTCACATTTGCTCTCAGTGTCACAAGTTATCATGTGCAGCTCCAGCTGGTAACGGACCTTGTTCTGTTCAGAGTGCACTTTCCCCATGGCGGGCCAATCATCTGGAGGGCGATCTCTGCGATCCAGGAGGCCTAATGAATTCAAAGTGCAAGCAAAATTAAATTGAATTGCAAGGGGAAAAAAAATGGTTGACTGGTAACAGCTGAAACATCAAAGCGAGCTCTACATATCATCTGTAAGGAGATATTCGTATACAGCTTGAATCGGACATGTTATGACATCTGATGAGTTCTTCACATTTGAATAATACAGAAACCTTGTATCTCTTTCACAGTTCGGATAATCCTATGGGCCAAAATCACACAGTAATTCAATCATCGAATTGGTAACACTTTAAAAGTGGCAAAGTTGGTTAAGCAGTGGAAATAACAAATCACTGTAGTTGACATTTTAAAGATGACAGGATTAAATCGGCTTCATATGTAAAACACAGGAGATGGACTGCTCAACTAGCCCACTGTCCAATGAGCCGTGAGACAGCACTGCATACAATACTGAGAAAACCACCGCCAGATTACCCAGGGACTCCAGCTGGAAATGCCGCCCACCTGCACACCAGACAAGACCCACGTTATGATAATTAATGACGGAACTGTGGCTCATTGCTATGCAACTATTAACATAAGGATAACTGACCCCTGACTGGGTTCATTTATTGTAGCAATGCTACAGACCCGTTGGATACAGTCATCTTGCAGTTACTCTTGAGATTGTCATCAGTGGTGATTTTATTGCGCTCCAGGAAACACTCCTGCGAGGAGGCAGTAGATGAGAGAACAGGAAATGGATTCCAGTCACCTCAGCTGCAAGGATGTGGCTAAGTACACCCTCCAAAATTCAATGAAATACATACAAATCTCCATAGTGATATTTAAAATAATGGCTTCGTAGTACTTAAATAGTAGTGAATGTTTATTTTTGCGCTGGTTTGGAAAAGCTCGCCAGTGCTTGTTATGCATGTCAGGCTAAAAACACTGTTGTAGCCCTTCAGCCCTTGTAACTGCATTTATTGTCTGCACATTCACTGCATGTTATCATGGTGGTTTATAGCGCAACAAGGGATCAACACAACAGTGAAAAGAGGGACAGCCAGGCAGACAATGACCAAAGTGGCAATCGGCTCAAGCAATTTCGGGATGACCGTATTCAGCGCTGTGGGGACCGGCTCTCGTCCACGGTGTGCGTGGTCCTGTAGGTGGGCCACAGCAAGAAGAACACAAAGGAAGGACTTACGAAGGATGTTTATTGTTTCATTTCCAGTGGATGTTTTACTGTGCTTGTGGAAGCCCCATTGGTTGCCTGTGGCCCAGGATGGTTACTGTTGCTGGTTTATATGACAAAAGATCAGACTCACCCCTCACCTCACGTATCTTGATCAAAAGAAAGGTAATTTATTACTAGGACTTAGTACACAAATATGAGAAAATATAAAAATACCTGGCTGAACTGTACAGAACAAATACAGAAAGGAGTAATCAGATGTGTCAACAATAAGCAGAAATTACATGTCTGTCAATAAAATATTCATGAAATAAAGTAAAAAGTAATATTTTATTATCCAATAACTAAGGAATTTATCGAGACTTTGGTATGAACTACTAATCATTAGTGGAACAGTACAGTAACAATTCCTTTCTAAATAATTGCTTTCTAAATAAAAATGAACTGCCCAGAGACCATACGTTACCTACAGCCGTCTGTGACGTGTCAACACCACGTACATATATTTTATACTTCTAATGGTATCTGTACCTTTGCGAAGCGGTCGATCACCCTTCCTGATGGGGTGGTGTCAAAGAATATCATGGTCAACTCTGAGGATGGTGCACAGGAGATGAGTGTGTAGAGTCCTGGAAGCATGAATAACCGAGTCAGCCAGTTCTGCCTCCGAACCATTTCAGGCTTGTTGAACCCAATTGCAGAGCGAAGCCATCAGTCCAAGCAAGTCTAAGAACAGCATTCCAAAATATGTTTATGTTTTTGATTGTTTGGATATATTTTTTTCTTCTATCACCCTCGTAATGATGCCCCTCAAATGATGTACAAATACCTTAGATTTATACCAGTGGAAAGAATGAAAGTTTCAGGCAATTGCATTGTTATGATCTCTAACATCAGCTAGCAGTGATCTGCTATCTGGAACCAAGTTATGCACATGTATCAGTTGTGATTATTTGACCATTTTCAACATGGTGTTCTCAAGGTTGGACACGAGAGAAGTACCTGGGAGTAAATAATATACCTTTAGTAATGTATCCATGAGGTTTGAGCCTCAAGATCACTGTTGTCACTGGCCTGATAGTTTTGTTTTTGATCGAGTTCTTTACTGGGTCTTAAAGAGCCAAAGGTTCCTACTTTCTCGGTTTGGACTCCACTGGAGTGGAGCTCCAGGTCTGGCTCCAGAGCACAGGCCTCCACCACCCTCTGGAGCTTCTGCTCGTCCAGCTCAGAGCCAAACAGAATATTGTCCAGTACAGTAGCATTCTGAATCCACGCCTGCTGAAGCCACATGTCCCTGACAGGACAAGACAATACAGGATAGGACAGAAGAGGTGAGATGACAGGACAGGACAGGGCAGGGCAGGGCAGGACTGTGTGGAGGACAGGACAGGACTTGGGATAATCTGACAATTTACCCCTCACCCTGCACCTGAGCTGGTATAAGTGGTTTGCTCTTTTCAAGATTTGACTGCTTAAATTACAGGGCCAAAAGAAAATGGAGATAAGCATTCACCAAGAAATTTCAATCACCCTTTCAGAAAGTCAAGGGAGACAGATTATGCAGGGAGAAAAAAAAAAAAAAGAAGTCTATTCGCAGCTGAAGAAAAAAAAAAAAGCTTAGTAAAGCCATTATCGTCCAATGCTAAAACAGCAGTAAGTGTTCAGAATGATTATCCTGAAATTGATGGACCCAGAGAGCCTGTACGTTTCCCCCAGCAGAGCAGAGACGAGTGAGGACTTGCCTGATCCTACTCCTCCCACCACTGCCACCAGACGACCTGGACTGATGTCCAGCAAAATACCGATGGAAAGCTCAAACGCATATTGCATAAACATCAGGGCCCACATACACATCTGAACTGAACAGAAATGATTAGGCATGTATCATGCAGGCATGACGACACCCATCTATAACTGGGGTTCAATGTTAATACTTTGAGTTTTGGGCCAAATGACTTTATATGACTATTGGTAATTTATACTATTGGTAATATACTGTATATTCAAACTTGGTGTATAGAAGAGTGTGGTTTAACTTGACATGGTGTTGTGTATAAACATACACATTGCAGCACCATCCGACAAACAATATCAACAAAACCATGGAGAGGAAAAAAAAAAAGACATCACATTATCTCGAAGAACTAGATGAGAATGACAGGCATAGGAAAGCACATTGAAGGCATATCACCAGAAAAATAAACAAACAAGTTGCCAAAACATACCAGTTAATCATCAAGTGAACTCACTCCTTAAGAAGTGGCTCCAGGGTAAATATCCCATCCATCACACTTACGGCAGCAGCTGATCGCTGTCATTAGGACAGAGTCTCAGTGTCAAGGCTGGTCATGCAAACATGAAGCAGAAACCCACGTTCTGTCAAACGAACCTGGATATATTTAGCTTTGCTGCAACCTTATTCTGCCAAAGCTGCCTTGAAATACAGGTAAGAAAGGAGGGTTTTTTCTTCCATTTTGCATTTCTTAGGCAGTCATCTGAAAACATCATAAGGAACGAGTGAAATTCTGTTTGTGTGTGTGTGTGTGTGTGAGAGAGAGAGAGAGAGAGAGAGAGAGAGCGATAAAAGCTTGAATCCAAAGCTACTTAATAACTCACCGACCCTATAAAATATGAAATATGATTATTCATGTTTTTCTGGAGCACCATTTGAAATGTGTGGCAAGATAAAATGTCTGAATGCTCTTATTAGAGACCAACTAGGACACCACCTCTCTCTAGATACCTCTTCCTCCGTATGTCCTTTTCCTCCGACTTTCCTCTTTCTTAATCTCTCTCGTACGCATTTCAGCACAAGACAATTAAAACCGCAGCAGCTCCCTTTCACGTTGCGTTTCATAACGCAATCACTGCCTCATGAATTTTATTTAATCTTCAGAACGAGATTTTCAGTGCAAATCAAATGACCAGATGAGTCGACCTGCTTATGAGTGAACCAGCGAACGAACATTCAACATAGCTGAGATCACCCGAGGCATTAGTCCAAGAGGAACATGCAGGACGTTGAAGAGAGAGATGGACGTGAAACCCTTCACCTGGATTGACGAACGCAAAAAAAAAAAAAAAAAAAAACCCGCAAAGGTAGCCAGCGACACCTGCAGAAGAAGAGCTCAAATTACACAACACAAATGTACAATTTTTACAGGTAAACAGCTGTAATTTCTGGTTCTAGGAGTGCTGGATCTTTTGCCATCATGAATTGACAATTATAAGCTCTTCAGACTGAAGGGCACTTTTACGGCAGGAGCTCGGACCTCCACAGCACTCTGTGCTCTCCAGACCCCATCTACTACATCTCCACCCACAGAATGAATGGAGGTAGTGGTGGTGACTAAATAAGCAATATAAAATTATGCAGAGCACTGATGGGGTTGTCTGTGGCTGCCTGTGTATTGACTATAGCTGCACTCATGTTAAAAGGTTACAGGTGGGACTTGAATTATTTGTTTTTAACTCTACCTGAATAACAGAAAAAAGGGGCTCACCATCAACGTTTCAAAACACGACAACAATACTTCCGACAACATTACTAGCATCACTAATAACGATTAAAGCTAATCCCGGCCTTATAAAAGTCTCCACTAACTTTTTGGAAGCATTATTTCTTTAATTCATAGTCTACATGATTTGTATTGTTCAGTAGATGGTAATACATACGGGTAAATACATCGAAAAAACTCAAAAACAAAAGTTGGAGCACAAAAGAAAATGGGAGGAGGAGATGGATGATACCTCGGCTGATTTCCTCAACGTCTCCAGCTCAAGGCAAACTGTGTTCCTGCTTCAGGAGTGAAGATAACTGCTTCAGGAGTGGACCTTTTAAACAGAGCTTTTAAATCCTTTAAAACACGCACACATCCATGCACATGCACTTCCTAGATAATTTAATTGTTATATTACAGACTATTATTAGATGTTTTTTTTAAAAAAGTCTATTACACATAAAAAAATTTGTGCAGTGATTTTCAGTATGGAAAAAGTCAAAAATGTTTGTGAATGTGACAACAAATGAATTTGAAAAGACAGATTAGGTTTAGTTGGCAAATCGACGTAATCTTAAAGAAAAAAGCAACTTCTAAAAGAAATGGAAATTGTTGAAGTGTTACCATACAAATGCCCTAATTATTTTTAAATGCTTTTAAGTCATTTAAAAAAAAGTGTGAGAAAGAACATTTAGAACTGAAGGCCCATAAAATTCTAACATAGAGAGTATTTCATTCAACATATTCATATGTCAAAGATATAACCATAACAACCTGCAGTGGGTGTGACCATAAGAGATGGATGAAGCTGGTGACCTCATTGAAGCACTGAGCATCAGCAGACATCAGTGTGACCATCTGGCTGAGGCTTGATTCCTTCCAAGCATTGGTAGAGAACATGAGCCTTCAAGAGCCAGAGAGAGGGAAGAACCTGTTCAGGATGATGCCACCAAACCCACCAGTCAGGAATGCCATCCTGACCAACAGTGGAAAGTTTGTGGAACCACAGTGCCACAAAAGTATTTTTCAGTACAAGATGTATTTCACATTAACATTTAGAAGGTGTTCATCCTGGAACCCGAGTGCATTTGACTGTCTAACTGGCGCCGAGGGTGAAAGCTTTTCCTGTGTAAAATGTCACAAGGTGCTCTAGACAGGAACATTTGGAACATTTGGAGGAACATTACGCACTTTGGAGCATGACGTTAGTTGTTTACAATAGTCTGCTCTAGTTAATTATATACTGTGAATGCTATCATCAGACGTAACTTAACAATGAATTAACAGTAGCATCCTGGTTACGGTGAACCATGGGGTGACCGTTTATACTTGAGTAGAAACAAACAAAATCAAGAATTAAATGCACTACATTAGAACACTTGTGCCAGATTTTTTACACAAATTCACTGAGACATCAATATATATTACACTAACCTACCCGCACTAATTTTGATACAATCCCAGCCATATTAACATTTGTGTGTAAGGTTTTTGTATAAAAAATGTAGTCGAGTACATAAGGTTTCCAAAGAAGAACAGGTTCGGTCAGAGGTCCTTCATCTGTTGTGCAAGCAAAGTTAAAATTTGTTAAAGGAGGAACCTGTTTATATATCAGAAAGTTAGTCTTTAAATCATAACATTCATTCCATGGGTACTAAATTTCCAAGAGTGTAGATCAGTTCTAATGTCATTGCTGCCATAGAAACGACTGGCAATGCAAACAGACATGTCATTAGTGTAATGCCCAATTGTAGTAAAATGCCTTGCCACTGGAAAGAATAAATCCTTAATTCTGAAAGTCTAAAGGTGTTCAATAAATCGATCAGCAAGTCTTCTCCTGGTTTGTCCAGCGTAAAGCCGATTACATCTCTTGCACATAATACAGCAGACGACTCCTGAAGTCATGCATGAGGAGGAATGGTGAATTTACAATTGATCCTTTTGTGGAAGTTATTTTAGTGGCTGTGTTAATAAATGCATATGTAGCACATCTAGAGCAGTTGCAGGCCACAATACCAGTTATTTGAATGGTCATTTATCTCACTCTTGACGAGCACGTCTTTGACGTGTTCATCTCGTCATCTGGAGGACGTTTTAAAAGTGTTTTAGTATAACATTAGTCACTGTTTTATTGTATAATTCAACACCAAAGGAATTCTTGTTGTCTTCACATTAGATTGTCCGTAGGTCAGTGCATCCACTCTCTGAACAGGTAAAACATAAGTCATCATCAATGACTTCCTTAGGAAACCCACGGATGGCCTATATTGTGTTCCTTGCATTAAATTAGCTGTACGAATTTAACACCCATTTGACCACTGATGGCCATGTAATGAATCTCCAAATTAAAATCCATGTTTACAATCTAAAAACGCTAATCTTATCACATGGCAAACATACAAAACGTATGGAAATTCAAAACATACGAACTCACCCAAAACGTCGAGCCACAACGTTTAGGATATCTTAAGACCAAGATGTATGCTCATACACAAATTGTAGTCAACTAGCTTTGCAATCAATGAAATTCCTTCACACACGTAGACGTCGTGAAGAGAGGAGGAAGTTCTCCTGATCTGGTTAACACAAGAGATCGTGTTAAACACTATTCAAAACCTGGTTAGACACATGATTAATATAAACGTTCTTTAATTCGTTTAGTTGCAAAACAATTCATTTTTTTTCAGCACCTTATTCAGCAACAAGTACTTACAAACGATTCAGAATCTTGCCGTTATCTGAGCAGTTCTAGAGAGCGTTTAAATGAAAGTATAACGTGCTTTAAGATGGAAACGGGTTGTTTCTGTTGCTTGTGATCTTCCAGGATCTGTATTTGATGAATAGTTACTCGTCTTTGTCCGGTTTTTATCCGACACAGAAACATAAAATCCATTGAAGGATTTTTTTCCCCCCCAAGGGTGTTTGCTGCCTGCTAACATATTCCATTTATTCCCTGCAAACAGATTTGCATCAGGTAGAATATAACACCTAAAGCAAGTATTATTATCAAAAAATAAAGATGTCACTGGGCTAGATTTTACTTTCCCCAACCGTGGATTAAAGGCCTCATATTTAACAGGGATCACAAAGAAACGATTCGAGATCCCTCATCCCCTCCACCACATATTGGATTTATTGGCGCATAGGAAGAAAACAAAATATGTTGTATGTGGCCTTGAGCTTATATTGTGATAACAAATGACATGTGACATGTCCAGGTTTTCTTTAAAAAGAAATCCAAGCTTGGAAAATATTATACAACCAACTAACCGCAATGTTTTACTAAAACCAATGTTTTACTCTCTAATCTGCGGGAGACGGTTGTAGTGAATCATCATTCAACAATGTTAATTGACGTTCAGAAATGGGCTGGTTTACTGTATAATTCCGAGAGATAGGAAAACAAAAATAATTTAAAATGGCTGAATAACAGTTTAACTAAATAATTTAATTCATTAGGAGATATTCAGTGGATAAATATGACAGTGGATAAAGAATGAACAGAGATGGAAAGAGGAAGACTCCATTCAAAATCTTCTGCTGTCACTGTCCATTCAGAATCTTCTCCACACCGATTTAATAATTATTTCATTTCAATATTTGTGATTGGACCGCAATCACGGATGAAGTCTAAATTGTAAACAAGAAGAAGAGCTGGAAAAAAAAAGGTTTTGAGTACTGAAATCTGACATCCAAACATAATCTTGTGGAATTCAAGTTAAAGCTAAAAATACAATTGTGTTCGATGTTCTCCCATTGCGTTTGATGTTCTCCTATTTGAAAACGTCACGTTCTTCTATGCTCCAAAATGGCACCAATCCTCATCAACAAGTTCGGTGGATACAGACATGCTTGAATTAAAGGAAGACCTGCTCCCTTCCCGAGCCTGACCCACAGCACCTCCTAGAGGGTGTTCTTGGCTATGGCGTTGAGAGTGCGCACTTTGGTCACGTCGGCCACCTTGAGTGAGTACTCGGGTGCTGAAAGGGCGGCCCCCATGCTCACGCTGGGGTTCCTGTGAGAAGAGAGGACAAAGGTGGGGTGACAAGGAGACCCGGAGAGGCAGGACGAACGCGGCACCTGCGGAGGGCTTCCCACGTGTCAAGGCAGGAGGGTCGTGCAGCTCACCTGAACTTCATCACCGAGTCTCTGCTGGAACGTGCCGAGCAGTGGAACTCCTGGGCTCCGGAACCTTCCAGGATCCGCTGGAGGTTGCGCTCAGTGATGCCCCCTCCTGGGCAAAGATTGAAGAACGAATTATGCGCCGATTTAATGCTGTGCTGACATTTGACTCTGGACTGCTAAACTAGCATGTATATTATCAACAATCCATCAAAATGTCCAACTTTTGCCAAAGGAAATAATTCACTACACTGCTCAGTAAATCCAAAAAATTAAATAAACAAATGTAAAACTTACCTGGCATTATAATTATCCTACCTTTGGCCTGTCAGGAAAAAAAGTCACAGTGTGTGATGACAGTACAATAACTCGCTATAATCACAACACATAATTAAAATGCCACTTTATGATCTCTGGTGAAGCTTGTAAACAACTTCTAACCATGTTGATTTTGACTATATATTTCAGAGCCACTATCTCTGTGAATTCAGGCTTCCATTATAATATACGGAACATATGAAATATCAATATACTACACAGAGACAACCTAAGACAATGTCTGATGTTAAGCAAGCGCCTAAATACATAAGAATACCTCTTCAACAACAACAACAACAAAAATTAACTATGCATGTCAGTGCATAAGGTTACATACGACAGCTATAAAGTGGGTGTATATGGTATCATGATAGCCAGGTTCTCATTAATACCCTGCTCACTGCTTTTAAGAGTGGCTGCCTCTCTGTAGGCCAAACGGTTTGTGACTGGAGTGTATGAAACATGCCACTTATGATTGCGATGACTATGGTTGATGGAGCTATTTGTTCTGGGCCCTGTTCGCAATCAGTGACCATTAATGCCTTCATTGCAGCCATGTCTGCAGTGCTTTTCCTGCCTCGAGCAGACACATTACCTTATCGTACAAATACTTGTACGTTAACACACTCTAGGGAGAGGGTGCCTGTCAGTGGCTCCTCTGATATGCGAAACTGGGGGGGGGGGGGGGAAAGTCCATTATCCTTTAGAGATTTACCCTCCCGAGATCCATGTTAGTGCTCTCTGCCAAGTTCAAGCTGTGTGATATGTTCAAGCACAAACATATCATTATTATACCTGAAGCAGCTCATATTCGACACTCTCAGTCAATGCAAATCAATATTTAAGTGGCTTTTTCATTTTTTCTCTCGTTATTCAGCTCCTACACTCATTCTGCATCTCCAGTTCTTCGGCTTTTTGTCATTTAGTATCGACGCCTATTTTGTGCTCTGGTTCCACTTGTACTATTCCTTAAGTAGAAGTTATTAGAAAAGTATTCAATCTCTGACACCGAGCATCAGTGCTCAGAGCGACTCCTACTAAACACGCTCTCCAGTGATCATCGGAGCCAAAGAAGGATGCACAGATTCTTCAGCTTGCCGTCTTAAAATATAATAAAGTTCAGCCACCGCTAAAACTGAACTCTCGGCACGGAGCACAGAAGCCTTTGGGTGATAAAGGTGGATATGCTATTGACCTGTTCCACAAGGCGTTTGATGAGAGGTAATCCCTCCAACGCTGAGCTGTCACAGCCGCTGGTCAAAATCCTCTCGAAGCCCAGGGAGGCCAGTGTTTCTAAGGCAACCGAGGGATCATGGACCATATCAAATGCTGAAATGTGCACAAGAATACATCTGCAGTCAAATATTAATAATACATCAATCATGAATGTCAAATATCTGAATCATTAAAAATCCTATTCAAAATCTATAAAAAACTAAGTTTTTTTTTATTAATAAAATAACCCTTTGCTTACCTCTGTGAAATGTAACTGGGAGAGGTCGACAGACAGCTATAGAGAAAAGAGATATTATGCCTAAAGCAGTACTTAAAATTCAAAATAATAAACTGCAGAAAACTGTAATCTTGTATGACGTACTGTATAAAATATTAAACCTGTAACGATTTAATTAGCATTGTAGAAAGTGTCGGATTTCAAATGTGCTAAGTAGCAAACTATTCCCAATACTGAATGGGACAGATAAAAAATTTTACAACCAAACAGAATAACCTTCAACCTGCAATCATACCATCCAGCATTTAAAATTCAAATCAGTTTCAATCACCGTTTAAACACTGACCTCAAACTAACAGTTTAGTAGTCACTGTTGGCCACATTAGAGCTGAACCACCATCTACATAACTATCCCTCAAGTTTTACCCAACAGCTCCATGCAGAGCTCAGTATCCACCCGCCCGTCCTCCGTCAGAACACCGAGCACCAGGCCATCAGCTCTATAGCTCTTCATCAGCTCGATGTCCTTCCTCATCACCTCCACCTCCCGGTCCGTGTACAGGAAGTCACCCCCACGAGGACGGATCATCACGTAAACGGGGATCTGGACGTTCTCTTTGACCACCTGCAGAAGACCTGAAGGTAGAAGGTAAGGTGTATTCAAGAAACAGCATAGTTTAACTTGGTACCATGCCTAGTGTAAATAGCAGCTTCCAGCTTGAATTCACTTGAAAAATGTTACGTGGTGACAGACAGAAAGTTCTAAAAATGTTCATCCATTTATGTAATCATGATTGTACAATGCCATGCCCAAAGTCATGGGACGAGGACTAGTATCGTGTAGGACCCCGAATAGCCCAGTGAAGTGCAGAAACTTGAAAAAGTATCAATTCCACAATTGGATGGAAGACATCTGGCAGGATGCTGAGCCATGACATCTGGACAGCCGCCCACAGTTTCAAATTATTTGGAGGAGCAGGATCTTGGGTGTGAATGCATCTCCACCACATCCCATAAATGTTTGATTGAGATCATGTCAGGTCAATGTGAAGGGCCACGTCAACTCTCCAGAATGCTCCTCAAACCATACAGTGCAATGGTGCATTATCCTGTTGGAATATCCAATCATTGTGAAGGTACATGAAATCCATGAAGGGCTACAAATGGTCTCAAAGTAGTGAAACGTAGTGGACACTGGTCAATGACATGGACCAGTGGACCCAACCCATGCTAGGAATTACCGGTCAATCACAACTGATTGGCACCGTGACTCATGAGACCATGACACTTGTTGGCAGTCCTCTAGAATCCAGTTAGCAGCCTCCTGAGCCCAGGAGAGGCACTGTGTCCAGGCTTTGTGGTGTTGAGTGAGGCACTCTGGCGGGTCTTTTGCTCCCATATCCCATGGAAGCTAAAGAGCACTGTACTAACCTGCAGGATACACATCTGGAGCTTCCTGCTTTGAACGTGGATGTAATTTCTCGCCTGTCTCTCATCTGCTCGCACAGACAATTCTAGTCACATGCTGACAGTCAAAATAATTATCACCTCTGGGCAGCTACTGTGCTGCCCACTGTGGCTGGTAATTCCTTCTAGAACATATTCCTGGTACACACACACACACACACACACACACACACACACACACACACACACACACAAACCTGCTTGCCCAACCGTGGAAGTGGAACATCTCCTTCCTCTGGTGACACCCCCCCCCCGCCCCCCATCAAGCCTCGTTCGAACATCAATAATTCACCTTGTTTTGCCAGGTCCATGCTGGCCAGCGTCCAACCTCACTCACAAGATAACACCTCTCAACTTATACAGGTGTTCTCAAGCCACACCTGAGGTACCGTTAGGTTGTCTCAATCGATTTACATACTGCTATCCCTTGACTTTTGACATGTCAGTGTATATCCAATCCTATAAATAACCATTTGGTCAAAAAGAATTATTTAAAGAATGAATTAATTTAAAATGGCCCCAGACACTCAAACCATTACAACGATCATATATATGTATAACGCAAACAAGCTTGTGTTCACAAGAAAAACTACTTACTTTGGCAGTGGTACTGCTCTGATACCCATTTTTTTTTAAATTATTATTAGAAGGTTTCAAAAATACAGATCTATTTACACGAACCAGTGCTTGGTGTGAGCCCACCCTCCAGCAGACTGGAACACAGCTCAAGACGACCAGCACCTACAAAGGAATCAAGAATATTTTTTTAAATCACACTTTCTTGGAACCTGGAATGGAGTGTCTAAAAAAATAAATAAATAAACATTCAAACGTCACACCAAAACACAGGCAGAACAATAGCAAGATGCTGTCTTCCAGGTGGTTAAGTAAGGGTTGGGATGCTTTTGGCCATGCAATATTCACAGAGGTTGATCGAACGTTGGAAGTGATTTAGACGAGATTGAGAATACATGTGATTGTACCTCCCCTTTCTGCGTTTATCGCCGACTCTACTGAATCCACACATACCTCCATCAGAAAGCCTTCTGACATCCTAGGGAACATTTAAAAATAGAAAAGCTTGATTCAGTTCAGTGTGTTCAGGCTGGAGAGATAGTCAATAAACAAACAAACAAAAACCCAAGGAAAGTAAATCAAAACAGGGATTCAAATTAAGGGCACTATATTAAAAATGTTCATGTTATTGTTTAATGAACTTACGCAGTGTGTATAGAGGACATTACATAAAATTCAGTTTGCAGCAAAGAGCAAAAGTGCTCTTTTCCAGTCAGGACGCAGCTCAGCTTTTTAACCGTTACAGTCCTAGCTGGTCACTCAAATTAAAACTTGTAATGTCTCAGCCAAACAGTGCCATTAAAAGTCAGCATGCGTGTGGAAAATATAGTCTGACATTATGAAATTAATGAATAATAAAACTCTAAAGCTTTCTTAAACTGAGAATAACACATAGGCTAGCTGAAACAAGCCATCTGTATAGCGGGCTCTCTCTTATATACACCGTCTCCTCCTCCTCCTCTTCTTCAGAAGACAAGGGTTGGAGTTTGTCTGTACAGATATTTCCCTCCTTTAAACATTTTCTCCTCCTCATATCAGCTTCGAGTAGATATTTTGGACCGTTCTGGGCGTTTAACTCAACTTTAAAACGTTAGACGTCGTTACACAATTCGCAGCTTAACGTGTAGAAAAACGCTTTAAACGCGTAAATTAGTGACCTAACCGTGAATAACTTACTAGGCTACCAGTAAATTAATGACCAGGCAAGATGACGGACGTCTGTCCACATCACCTGTATGTTCTGCACGCAATAACCTTTCGTCTTTCGGACCACTTATAAAGGACCACAGTTTTGAGAAATCATTTAAGTTACTCGCAGAACAGGACGTGTTCAAATTCGCTTACTTAGCTAGCTTGACAGATTTTACGGTGCTTAAAAACGTTTATAAAGTCTGTAAATGACCCGCAAGTCCCTTAAGAAGCATGTTGGTCAAATTAGAAAAGGCTTGTTTCTATTTGGTTTCTTTTTTCTCTCAGTTACCTTTCAACCGTCTGATCTCACATCAGCGTCCAGAACTGTTTTCTTAACACGACCCAAATCAAAATGGCTTGGCTTTCATGCGATTGGTTACAAGTATATATATATTATTTTTAAAATTTATCTTAAGGAGTTTTCATCTAAATGTCATGTCGGTTGAAATATTACTGAAAATCATTTTTGTATACTCCTATATTTTTATTTTTTATTATTTTTTTTTGTACAGTTTGCAGAACTATTAACGCTTCAATATGACGTCAAAGGGCAAAGTTGAACCTACGGAAAGTGTAAAGCAATATGGTGGTGCTGGGAGGACAGCTCTCAATGAGAATTACACTCTAGTTAAGATAGATATCGAAGTAATATTTTTTTTATATAAGACAACAGGCTGAACTATGCTTCTTCCGACGCTGAGGCATGTGGTGGGGTGCGGTTATAGAAATGCGGGAAAAGGATTCCAACAAATCCAAGTAAGAAATGATTGCCCATAGTTTCTAATGGGCTTGCTTGCCGGATAGCCACCCAGGAAGGTGATAGCATTAGCCAGCTAGCCGTGTGCCACTGCTGTTCATGTATGCCTGTGCTCGTCAATACGTTAGCTAACTGTCAAGTGTTTGTTAATTAATAAAGCATTTATAAAGCATAATAAAGCAGTATTAATGCGTAATTAATGGACAAGACATGTAGCTGCTTAGCTATGTATCTGTCTTTTTTTTTTTGTAAGATCAGTAGTTAAATAATCAGCCAATGTGTGTTTATTCCACGTACGAATGTGTGTATATGTATGTTTGAAGTAGCGTTTGAAGTAGAGTATTGACCACAAGCACGCTAGTTGAAGTGACGTACGCAGTGACGTGTTCGAGTAGGATTTGTGTAATACTCACACGATTACTGTAGGTTGACTCTTGTCGTCTCTTTTTAGCGCACACCTTTCAGGCAGTGGGTTCTGCAAAGAGGACAAAACACAGTCGTCACCGCAGCAAGGACACCCAACACAGCGACAAATAGAATTGTAGGTCGATGGCTGGTAGGATGCAGCGGACTGGTTTTGGGGGCTGTTGTCTTGGGAGGCGTAACCAGGTGAGTAGGTAACGGAGACCCTTTCATGTTGTTTTTTTCCCCTTTTTGTAGTAGTTGTGAACGTGTTATTTTGTGTATTGCCTATCAATATTGTTGATATTGGGGTAATAGTGGTCCAGTAATGCAACAGTAACAATTCTATGTCACTGTGTAGTAGGATATTAAAGTGATGGTCTTGAATAAATCAGCTTTAGTATAGTTGTTTTTGCTGGAATTGAGTAACACTAATCATAATGGATATGGTGAGCTTGTACACAGTGTTTGTTTGGTACCCATAAACAGTAAAGAGAAACAAAAGACCAACATATTTATTTATTTATCAGCTTGATTACGACGAGGGAGATTAACAGGAAACTGTGATGTTCACGGTTTCACAGTGGAGGCAGTCGTGACTCGTGCCGATGTGCTTTTCAGGCTGACCGAGTCGGGCCTGTCCATGGTGGATTGGCACTTGGTGAAGGAGATGAAGCCGCCTCGGACGCAGGATGAGTGGGAAGCCGAGTTCTCCAAATACCAGCAGTTTCCCGAGTTCAAAATGTGTGTGAGAATTCTGCATGCTGGTAACCATGCTAGCATCATTACATTTTAGCATAACTGCATTTGCTGTGACAGCCGGCGCTGCACAACCAAGCTCTTGCTTTCTTAAACGAATTGTGAAGTTTCATTAAAACTAATGTCACTTTTAGTCTTGTGCTACCCAATCTCACGAATCGTTAAATTTCGTTTTCCTTACCCCAAGTGACCTCCAAGTCGTCTGCTTTTCATCCTGGTTACATTGAACTGAATTAGTACTGCCAGAGCAGTGAGGAACACTGAATTAAACGGGGCAGGTCATTTCCAGGAGCAAAACTGAAAGAAACTCTGGTCACATTTCCAATCTGTTCACTTGTTCCTTGTGGGTTTCAACAGAATGAACCGTGACATGACCCTGACTGAGTTCAAGTTCATCTTCTACATGGAGTGGGGGCATCGCATGTGGGGCAGGCTGGTGGGGTTGGCATACATCCTCCCCGCCATCCATTTCTGGAGGAAAGGTTACTTTAACCGTACGATGAAGCTGCAAGTCCTAGGCCTGTGTGGGTTTGTCTTCTTTCAGGTATGGAGAGCCAAGTGGTGTCCTGTTGTGAGTCTGGCTTCCAGGCACACCTTAGCCAAACGTACTAACATGGCCAAAACGGACTGTTTGCAACTGTAGTTAGTACTGTGTTTTGTTTTTTGGTAATGCTAATTGGTGCCTGTTTGTGGTTATTTTTTTGTTAGCAGTTGTAGCTATTTGGGTTTGGACTTTTGCTTTAGGAAGATTGAATTGGACTTTGTGTCATTCTGCTAACTTTTAGTTTAGTATAAGACGTCCTTACTCTGAATCAGTTTTCTCACTAAACAATGCATCCAGCTTCATAATTATAAAACATATATATTTTTTTAATATGCCTCTCAGAATCCTGTTGGGCATTTTGGTTTGTATTTCTCCAGTATATCCGTTTCTGATTGTGCTATTATTTGGTTTACGTGATTATAAATTGGGGGAAAATGTCAGAAAACAAAATTGTGTGTACAGGAGCTGTAATAGTAACATTTGTGTCATGGACAGGGACTTCTTGGCTGGTATATGGTGAAGAGCGGGCTGGAAGAGAAACCTGAGTCCTACGATGTTCCTCGCGTGAGCCAGTACAGACTGGCCTCGCACCTGGGATCCGCCCTGGCGCTCTACTGCGCCAGCCTGTGGACGGGCCTCACTCTCATGCTTCCTGCGAACAAGGTTTGCGACCCGCGAGGTTCTCGTTCCCTTTGCGCTCGGCGTTTTCCCGTTTAACCGGAGCTCTGAACGAAGACGTCAATTCTGCCTCCCACAGCTTCCAGACACCAGGCGTATCGCGCTGCTGCGGACGTTCGCCAAGGGAACGGGCGCTCTGGTCTTCCTAACGGCCCTCTCAGGTGAAGCCACCTGCCGGCAGGCGTGTTCACTTCTACTTTAGCTTTGATCAGTCTTCGCTTAAGATGCCACGATGTCTCGCAGGAGCCTTTGTCGCTGGACTCGACGCTGGCTTGGTGTACAACTCCTTCCCAAAGATGGGCGACTACTGGATCCCTGATGACCTGCTGACCTTCTCCCCGGCAGTCAGGAACGCGTTTGAAAACCCCACCACCGTTCAGTTTGACCACCGTTTACTGGTGAGCCTGATGCTATATGGCCGAACCCCTTACTGCTGACGTCACAGTTGTTTTTGAGGTTAAAATCATAATCATCCAAAACTTATAGATTTCTGCCGTTTTTGAGAAAGCTGACATGTATAGGTGTATACTTGAACCTCGTTAGTGTATACTTGAACCTCGTTAGTGTATACTTGAACCTCGTTAGCCTCTTTATCTGCACGCCAATTAAACAAGTTCTGACATCAAAAGCAGGCAGTTAACGATCCTTTCTGAATATGCCTTTGTTTAGCTTGTTCACCCACTCCGAGTGCATCCAAAAGTGTCGTTCTCTGGCTGAGGCAGCAGGATGTGCTTGAAGACATGCATGACTGGAAGCCCTGATTTTTTCCTTCATCATTAGCCTCGCTGGCTTGTATGCCCTGGTGGTCTGGTACCAGAATGCTCAGGCTGCCTTTCTAATCTGGTCACCTTTCCCCACTGTTCAGTGAAAGCTTGCTTGTCTTCCTGTAGGGCATTGGATCGTTAGCAGCCATCACGGGCCTCTATTTCTTCTCCAGACGCATGCATCTGCCCAGGAGGGCAAGGATTGCCATTGGCTGTCTCACAGCCATGGCATACACACAGGTCGGTGCCCACGCAACCCACTGGCATATTCTTGCATTCTCCTGAAATGCACGACGTGGTATTCACAAAGGTAATTATTAGTCTCGCTTAGGACCAAAGCCGCAAAATTGCAGCGGTAACTTTTATTTAGAAGCTCTGCGTGGCGCCGAAGCGGAGATTAAAATAACAGGAAATGAAAGCAGCGAGAGGAAGAGGCCCTTCGCACGTCGGCTGCCAGGAGCTTCTATGCGATAATGTGGCGGTGAAGTGTGTTTCAAGTGCACCCTGTTCTTTATTCCCCAGGTGGTCCTTGGCATCAGCACCTTGCTCCTGTATGTGCCCACCTCCCTGGCAGCCACCCACCAATCCGGATCAGTCGCGCTTCTTACCTTCGTGATCTGGGTCGTCTCCGAACTGCGTAAGGTGGCCAAGTAAAAACACCCGGAGGAATTTCCATCTCGCTCACTCCTTTGATCCATAGGCACCCCGATCTGGTTTGCAGAGTCACTGAACTACAAGACTTGACCTCTGACACCGGGTTTAATCTATAGCCTTATTCAGAGCAGATACTCAAAGGGGTTGAGGCGTGTTCTGTTTCTGCCGAGGTTATTTATTATAGGTAATGAACACAGCTTCCAGCTGCTGTGTTGTGACAGTGCCCGTGAGAGACCTTGTCCTGCAGAGCAAAGCTTTGAATACCGTATGTGTTTTCGTATCATCTTGACAATGAACCATTCTAATGTTGTGCACATTGGCAGCTCATGGCTTATTGCTTCCCTGGAGAAAGACGACAAAAAAAACCCTTTCTGGCACTGGGAAGCAGATAATTAAGATGAAATGCTGCTGGAACAAAAAGATGGCGTCACCCAGCAGAGCAGCAAGTCGCTGACGTCGCTGAATGACGATGAAAATCTGTCGGGTTTCTGTGAATGTGCTCAGGCCAACTGGGACAGACTACAGCACTTGGATGGCCGTGTTTGGCAAGCTGCCAGAACAGCCTGACTGAAGGACCACCTGCAGTGTGCAGTCATTTCCTTTGAATAAATGTATGTGACGTTATTGTTAATATTGTAATAATAAACAAACACTTAAATCGATCATGTCTGTTGGGGGGGGGGCAGGAACAAGAATTGTTGTAAATGAGTAATTTCGTTCCAGTTTGAGTTCACGTTTTTCACATAACGTTACTAGTGAAACCAGTGAGATGTTCTCGTGGTTCTCTCACCTGGACATGGTATTGACTGGTACCTTCCTCCAGATTCTCAAATGGCTAACTCGGTTCATAAGGGTTCTCTAAGGGAATATAAAAGCATTAGGAGAAATGACACACTTCGCATTTATTGCATAGCAACTGATATTTTCTTTTTATTGTCTCTGTACAAAATATACATGTTTTTGTTTTTCGAATGCAGTGCAACCAGTTGAGGCTAGCTAAAACGACAATACAACAGGTTATCAGTTTCTCGTTGCTCTAAACACGGTACATGCGAGTATGGATAGATACCATCGGTATGGTAACCTGCTAACCAATAATCAGAACGAGGCTGCCACCCTTCTGATGCTAAACTGGGAAAAAAACAAAAATCTGCAGTGAGGAAAAATCCAGAAAGTGGCACAGATTTGCTGACCGAGGCCCTGACTATTACATCACAAAGAGTCACCGTCCGGTGATCGAACAGAAACTACTGCGGACGTAGACCGGCTTGTCTAAGGATTTCCAACAGAGGGTTGTTGTTGTTGTTTACTATTGCGGTACATGGCACCTGTGATCAATTGTAGGTCTTTGCGCACATGTTAACACCTAATCTTTGACAGCTGCTACGTCCGCAAGTTAATTTCTGACCCACCACGTGGAGGCTGAATGGACGAGCGTGAGACTGCAGAGCTCAGAAGTTCTTTTTTTTTATTTTATATCCACCAATTATTTTGCTGCGTTTATTTCACTGGAAGGCATAGGCATTGTTTTGGTTTTTTACTTTAGTACATACCGGGATAGATTTCATTATTAGCGGTGATTAAAACTCATTGTTACTTTTTGTCTATATGGCAGTGCTCGTTAATTGTCTCCTGGTCACATGGTTGGAGGTGGAGACGTTCACACTGGAGTCGCACTTGATGGACCTGGTGCTGAAAAGCAGTGGAACGTATGAGATGGGCTCCACTTTGCTTTCACTTTGATAATGAAGGGGGGAGAAATAAATTACTATTCTGTGCTATGTCAACACCACTGTTAGGGGCCAGCCAGGAAAGGTAAGGTAGAGTTACTCATATTTGAGAAGCTCTTCACAAACATCTCTGTGAGTAACCACAGGTTCCCATCCAAATGAATGTGAGTGTTGCTTGTTTTATGTATTTTGTTATACATTAATTATATCCTGCTTTTTTGAAGTCTTGGTAAATGCCATTGAAAGTCATTTACAATATAAGAAAAATGTGATGCATTTCAACATCTACAGCTGCTGGACCATGAGCCAATGGAAAGGCTCCTCTAATGACAGCAAAGATCTTCCATGGTATACAAACCTTTGAAGTCATTTAAATGAATTCACTCGTGTTTCACTGGGATCGTTTGCATAAAATGAGCTGCTTTGAGCTTTGAATGCTGTGTGGTCGAAACTCAAGGAGCCATGTGCAAAACACTTAGCGCTGAGAGCTGCCCGTTCATAGGGAGTTTATATCATTGTATGTTTAGTGGAAATACTGGTAGACTTTAGTCAAAAGTTGTTATTGCTTGCATCATTTAAGGTTATTTCACTGCACATCCAAATATTTGTAGGTGTTTAAATGGACATTAGAAAATGTCAAATGTAAGATGAGTTCATTCTACATTTCATGTCTTCAGATGGCGTACAAGTTGTAGATCTCAATGCATAACGAACAAACCCAGTACAATAGGTGCAATTGCAATATTCAACAATAATTCTCACTGAACTGCTTACACAGCTCATCATTGATAGCTGCTAGCATGCATACCTAAACCGCACACCACATGTGTAACAGATTGTTCCAGAACATGTGTTTATGACTTCTTAGTCATTGGTTAGAATTATGTATTGATACAAATGGTAAAGTATTTCTGTTAATGACATCTGTCTCACAAAGCAATTCACTTGGCTCTTTTTGTCCTAGTAGACAGTTTTTCCTTCTGTGCAACTGAATGACTCAGATTTTGACTCTTCATCGCAACTTTGGATTTGCTCGAGCAAGGGTGCTGTTTGACTAACAGCCAGTTGTTTGCCATGTGCTACTCCATTGTGGAAAGGCTCTTAACTAACTGGCGCTGTTGTATACACGAACGCTCCCTGTATCAAGTGCTCAGTCTAAATCTCCACACTGCAGACTTGTGGACCCAAGTCTGACGGACTTTGGATTTGCGTCCTGTGACATTGACTGAAGCGGTAACATATTGCATCAAATCTGTGAGGCCACCGGCATTTAAAAAAGTGCTAAGGGCTTCAGCTTGTCACGGTTAACATCCACACTGAAATACGATACCGGAAACGAGATGTACACTGACACCTTTGCTCTAATTTATGTCATCAGTAACTGCCATTGGCACTTCAAGAGGTTCATTACCTGATACAGGCTCTCCTGGACTGGTTAGAGGCATATAATTTATCTTAATACAGATTACAGAATATGTCATTGCCAGTGGATCTGTTGTTATCGAAGATTAGAAGTAATCAAATTTAAAACCGTTACAATTCAACACACCTATCATTCCATATGTAACATATGCTCATTTAAATAAAAATATGTAAATCACAGTCATTCCTCTCGTTTATCGCATTCACGTTTTAATAATTGCACAAGCAATGCCTACTAAAGCCTTCATCTGAAGCAGACTCTTTATAAGCAGAGTGCAACACCACCCTTATGACATAGATGACAGAATTAGAAAGCCCTTCAGCTTGTTGGCTTTCTCAGGAAAAAGAGCATTAAGTCCACGAGTCTGCAAACCCAGAGAAGATTGGAGATTTAGTTTTATGAGATTTAGATCTAATATAATACCTTGTTTTTTTTTCTGCAGCTTTTCCTTACCCCAAATGAACTCTTCAGTTGGGTCCTACTGTCTGTGTTGATTTCAGTACTGAAGATTCTTTTCAGTCTGGGCCTAGGTGGGTCTGTGGAGAGGCTGAGTGTTAGCAACTGAAAGTGGTGTTCTTCAACTGCCATGGTTGAACTTTCTGAAGTTTCTTTGGTGTCGGTGGGACAGTCATACCATGGAAAAGCTTGCAGGTCTCTATGCCACAGAGTGCGGACCTATCCTAACGTCATGCCTAAGATGATAAAATACTGGATAAAATACTTTTTTTTATGAGTAACATACAGCAAGAAGAATAGAAGCAAAAAACACTGCTTTTGCCACTTGCAGATACTACCATCTGTAACAATTTAAGATTCATCATTTTATGGGGAATCACAGTGAGAACATTGGGTAAGACTAATGCAACATAGTAGACTTTCCTCCATTTTTTTTCCTCGATAAATGGTAAATTCCTCTACTTAATGGGTTAAAAAGAAAGGTTTTCACTTCACAGCAAAGGAGCAATCAGAATCAGTAACAGCTAAGGACTTCACGGCCAAGGAGTTCCCTTGGGAGCTCTTCTGGAATGTAAAGGCATAGAATGTTTCTCTATTGGCTGCTGTGGGAAGGTGAAGCCTAAGGGGCGGGGCTTAAGCCTGGAGTTCTTATTGAGGGCACACAACGAGAGCACACAGTCTGAGCGAGGCACGTGTGGACGTACGAG
Organism: Tenebrosternarchus preto; assembly: GCA_025802075.1. Taxonomy (NCBI): domain Eukaryota; kingdom Metazoa; phylum Chordata; class Actinopteri; order Gymnotiformes; family Apteronotidae; genus Tenebrosternarchus; species Tenebrosternarchus preto. The sequence goes on from JAOYMR010000005.1 coordinate 13,310,493, forward strand.
CAACGACAGACAGGCTTGGGACTAGCTCAGTAAATAGATATATTAAGTAGTGTAGGTTAGTCATGACATCATGCGTTAAGAAAAAACAGTCAGTTATTGGAAAAATGGCGGCACTTTGTGCGTGCGATGACTCTCCGGCGATTGTGACGGTTCCTTCCACACGCAGCCACGGTCCAAGCCCCTCGGAGTCGTGCTCTACAAAGCCTGAGCCCCAACATCAAAGCCTGTCCCTAATGTCAAGTCGGCTTCAGTGCGAGTCCAGCCGACCCAGTTAACTCTTTTGGGAATGTGACAAAAGAAGGTGAAGGGGTTGGGTCTGGAAGGTCTGGTGGTCTGGAAGCACCGACGTATCTTCCACTGTGTCTCTGGGAGAAAGAAGGAAACAAAATGATGGTGGGCCTCAGGTTGGATGGAGAGGAAGAAAGACGAGAGGCAGATGGCTGGATAGCCAGGTTGGAGGTCACTTTCCTTGACGCCCGTCACCTCCTCCTCTCCACCAGAACACGCTTTTAGATGACGTTGTCAAACAGCTGCATGGACTGCATGATGTTCTCATCCTGAACGTGAGTAAAAACAAATGGAGAACCAGCTGAGAAATGGGCGAAGCCTAAGGGACGTTCATATTTTTTTTTCTATTAATATTTTAGCATTCATTTTTAAAAGTATTCCACTACAATAAAACACTTTCTTATAAACACATGCCGTATATAATAAGTGTGGATGAGGTAAAGTCTTGCTGGAAGACCATACCTTTTGGCATGACTCAATGAACTCATCAATGGTGACAACACCATCATTGTTACGGTCCATTTTCTAGAAAACAAAAAATAGCCTGAAATCCAGAGATTAAACTGAGAGCTCTGAAACTCCTGTCATAATTTGGGTTGGAATGGTGCCATTTATCTGTAACCATTTCACAGTTAAATAATTCAGTAATAATTAAACTCATCAGCTAAATGTCAAGCATTTCATGAGTGGAATTAATAAATAATTACGGAGTGGAACATTAATAAAAACATTTTATTAACGGCATTTCCTTTTTGCCGTTTGTCCCATTTGTGTATATATTAATATGCACAGACATAATGACCTGGTCAAGAACAAAATTTGCCATGAAGAACACAATAATTCCTGCTTTTAAAAGAGGTGCCATCAGCCTAGTAGGTTTAAAAAGCAATGAGACATGGATGTCATGGATCCTGTATGATCACCTGAAAGAAGATCTCCACATGCTCTCGGGGTGCATCTTCTTGCATGCAGGGATATGTGTACTTGCCCATCATGTCGTAGATTGATTTCATGATGTCCAACATCTCCTGTAAGCCAACAGACATGAGCACATTTAAAACCAGAGCCATGCTACAAATAACGATGCTTTGTCTGCCAAACGTCTTTGTCAGACCTCTTTGGTGATGCAGCCGTCTTTATTGAGATCGTAGAGGTTGAACGCCCAGTTCAACCTGTCGTTTATCGTTCCCCTGAGGATAATGGACAGGCCTATGACAAAGTCCTGCCGAAAAAGCAATAGGGCAGGTGGTGAAAGCAGCTTTCAGCTCCAACTCCAGTGAAGGCCAAATTCATTGGAACCTGAGGGAGATAAACAATGACTAAACAGCGCTTACCTCAAAACTGACCGATCCATTCTTGTTAGTGTCAAATGCCTCGAAAAGGAAATGTGCGTACATACTCGAATCTGGAGGAAAACAGGTAATTAAATCATTAATATATTGTGAAGATATTAATAATGGAGCACCATAGCAGCATCATCAAAACCAACGAGTTTTCCTAAGCTCTTGAGAAACAGGTATCAGTGCCTCTGAATAAAAAACCAGTTGGAGAAGAGACTGGGCAAGAGAATGCAGATGGTACGTGAGGGAGTGAAGTGTGTTTGCTCACCCCCCTGTGGGAAGAACTGGGAGTAGATGACTTTAAAGGTCTCTTCGTTCACAACACCACTGGGACATTCCTGAAACATAATACAGTAAAAATCACTGACATCTTGAAATCTGTTCTTATTCCAGCTCTGAGAACACCTGAACTAAGCTGTGATTGGCTGCAGAGGTCTTGATTACTTGGCTCCGATTGGCTGGAAGCAGAGTGAGAGTAAACGGCACAAACATACGGAGCAGCTGTACGTTTTCACGTACTGGATAGAGAAGCTGTGACTTACAACTCCATGTCCTCTGAGTTTTCCCCATTGGGTTTAGTCACCTTCAGTCAGATCTCTGTCGTTCTATTGCAGTCTCCCTTAGATAATTGCAGTTTTAAAGTACAGTTTGCTGTTATTACAGATGTATTGGATCAAATCATAGGAGCAATTTGTGATGCCTTAGCCACTTTGATACCATTTAGATTTCGGTGAGGTCTTGCTCACTATATACTTACATGTGTATATATTTCCCTTTTATTAGTGTTTATTGTGTGTTCTCACATTTTTATTACTGTTGCTAATGCTTATTATTGCAAACAGGATCTTGAGATCCTTATTTCAGTCCCTTTCATGATGATGATGTAATGATGGTGTAAATCCAAATGCAATGTAAAACACTCTTTCTGGAGCTTTATTATTAAAAACTAGCGCAGGTGAATGGGATTTACGATCCCAACTGTCTGATATCAGATTATATGAAGTATAATCTGATGTTTTCATGATTCACTCCATGTCTGAACAATTTCGATTCGAACTTTAGACTCACATAAAGGTAGATTAATTGACTACTGCCTGGTTAATTAAACATTTTTTTTGTAATTTATCAAGTACAAACAATGAATTTCATAATATTAGACTATCAGCCAGCTTGGTTGGACCTGATTAAACAGTCATTGACGATATGGAGTGAACGATGAAGCACGGGGGCGCATGGCGTGTGAATCGGCTCGTGCAAAGGTAATGGTTCCCTCACGTTCTTGAAGCCCCTGTAAAGCACTTGAAGCTCCTTTCTGGTGAACTTGGTCAGCTGCTGCAGCTTCTCCAGGCCCTCTGGTCGCTGGCACACGGTGGACAGCTCGAAGTCATCCTCGATGCTGTCTGTGCGGGAGACACGAGCTCGTCAGGACTGGTGTCCCGTTACGTCAACAAGCAGTGCCATGTTTAAAAACAATAGCTGTGTTATAGCTGTCAAATTCAAGGACCATGTCTTCAAAATACATAAGGCCTTATTGTGTAAAAACCTTTAAAAAAATGCAAATGTTCGAATGTCTATTAATATTAAGAGTCACATGATGTATTAAAAGTACATGCGTAAATGATGCATACAGGCAATCCGTTCAAATGAATCGTTACAAGAATTCCACATTTTCAAATCCTTTCAAATGTAAAGGAGGCAGAAATATTCGAAGAGTATCCCTCCAAAGCAACAGAAGTGTTTCGGCATTAGTGTATTCACTCGTGTCTTCACAGTGGCTTCAGCTGGTAACGACTTGTGAAACGTTCCCCATCAGACAGACACATTTCTCTCCAGCCCACTGTCTTCTCTCTACCTCTGGAGCATCAGTGAAACTGACCTGATCCATCTCCTGACTCAATGCCCAAAGAACAGTGCCAGATAAAAGAAAGAAAGAAAGATTAAGATTTCAAGAATAACAACATACACGTTCAGTTTTGTTTTTTTTTCTTCGAGTATTAAGGAATGTGTGTGTGGGTGTGAGATTCAACTTTAAAAAGTATTTGCAAAATTTGCCTTCATACATAAGTGTTTATTTTGCACATTCAGTAGGTAGACAAAATAACGGAAAGAGTGGAGTACATGGCTATTGGCACTAACAAGGAGCTTTTCTATCTTCGGAGATATGTCAGTTTTTCCTGGTATACAGTTATATAGAGCTACAGCAGATTCCAGTGAGAAACAGGAACATTTCCTAAGCAGAATGACGCTTGTTGTCATGCCACCGTCAACATGCAATTTGAGGTGAAGGCTTTCTCTGACTTTCCAAAACAAAAACAGGTGAAATAAATAAATAACAACCCAGAACCCCACATTTCTTTCCCCAGTGGTTTTAAGTTTTCTTCTTGTGACACTGATTTGTAGTGTTTTAGCGTCTAAAATTGGCAGTGGTTTAATCAAAGGGAGCCTTACGTTTACACAGGCTCCCTGAAGCCAGTGCGAACCGGTGGCAGGATGAGAACTTTAAATGTTCATCCTGCGGTTCTTTTAAAGTGCAGCAACATTTTTCGGACTTTGCTTACACAACACAACACAACTGCGACAGTTACCCATGAACACTTTAAGAAGTGTTTTTTTTTTTTTTAGCAAATTGTGTTTTCCTGTTGTCTATTCCTCATTGAAGGTTCCATATACTGAGTCTCCTTTCTCAGTCAACCTTTCTCAGGCTGACTTGTATAGAGGGGATGTTTATATCCCTTGTGTTATTTAATATTGTTGTTTTATCTACTATTTTACCTCTACTATTTTATTTGCTATATGTTGTCATAGTCTGTCTTATGTACTAATTAATTATTAATACCTAACAATTAAATATGGGCATAAATACAAATATAAATATAAATATGAATGAATAATAAGCTTGTACATATTTTGTCCCCCTGTTTCCATTATTGTGTCTACCTTCTTCAGTGTCTGCTTGCCCAAGGTAGCCTGTGCTGCCTGCTAGTGAGATTATGCGGAGTTACGGCGGGTAAGGGAGGGCGGAGTCACTTGCTTTGACTGACTGAGGGGGCGGGGCTAGGGCCGCAGCAGGGCAGCAGCTTGAGGAATCGCTGTTTAATGCTTTTTTTGCATTGGCTGGGAGTGTTACCTGCAAGTCACCAATCACAGCAGAGCGTTAGAGAGAGAGAACAAGCGAGAGAGAGAGAGAGAGAGAGAGAGAGAGAGAGAGAGAGAGAGAGAGAGAGAGAGAGAGAACACCACAGGCATATGCGTCAGTCGCACACATGCGTGCACGCACACATGCATACACCATGCACCTGAGAGGACGTGACCATATATGGTAATGTCTGAGTTGTGTGTGCTAGTTTCCATTGAATTAAAAGTATTGGTTTAGGCACAGGCTTAATGTACAAAGGCCACATGAGGCAGTAAATAGGAACGTGATCTGGATACGTTCCAAAGTCAGGGATTGAAGCCTTTTTTTTTTTTTTGCAGTTTGTCTTGCAACCTGCTGCACTAAGAGTTGATATTCAGTATTAATATTGTAAATGGAGGCCTACTGATCTGTTAGCTATGGTGTCTTCCACTGTGTGGGCCACTGATTCGTTGTGTAAAGTAGACCTCACTGTACTGACCTCTCTGAACGGGTGGTGTGTAGAGTCCCTCCCCAACACACACACAGGTTACAGGTACTTCCACAGGTTATGAAAACATCATGCAACACAACGCACTACAAAAAAAGGGTTTTCTGCTGACCTGGCATCAAAGAGCACCGTTAAAAACAGTCATGATCCCCCCCCCCCCCCCACACACACACACACACACTTTTAGAAACAACTGAAATGTGATCAGCCTGTGGCAAAATGGGCAACGGAGACTCCGAAGAGAAGCTCACTGTCAGTTCGGTGGAGAAAACAAGCTACTACAATCACACTTTTTAGAACAGCGTGGAACTGGTTTCTTAGCCTCAGAGAAACCGTGCTCCCCTCTCATCACTGCAGTCATGGTCCAAGTCACAAGCATCCAAACTCTTCACTGCTGAGGAATCAACCACACAAGCATCACAACTTGGTGAACTTCTGTTTGCCTCCTTCTATAACTTCTATAAGCACTTGGACACTTAAACACACGCATGAACAAGAGCAGTTTTCTCTTTTTGATCCACTGTGGCTCCTCCCGGGCGACTGCTGCAGCTTGAATTTAAAGAAAATAAAAACATTGCCTGACAGTACAGATCTAGGATCAGATGCCTGCATCCAACAAACAGAGACCCATGTGCCGATACTTCAGCACTGTCCAGCTTCACAACAAGCAAACTCCGACCTCGCCCCCCGTTGCTGCTCCGCCCCCCCTGGGACGTCTCCGCCTCCTACACCCACCGGCCCCACCCCCACCGGCCTGCTCCGCCCCCAAACGGCCACTCACCCTTGACCTTGGGCCTCCACGGCAGCAGAAGCTTTGCCTTCCTGAGTACCACCCCGGCCGCACGGGAGATGACAGCCATGAGGGACTAGTATCGCTTGCGCAGCTCACTGTGCTCTCACTTGCTCTGACTCCACCCCCAACCTCACTCTCCCTCCCCAAGGACCCACCCACCCTCCACCCTGTGCACAGGCTCGGGTGCGTCATGCCTTCTTGCTGTCACCTGGAGTCTGACCAATGCCACTGTGTACTGCTGGGCATTAGAATAATGGTTCCAGAAGTCCAGCAGGGGCCTGGGACCCAGAGTTCTGAGTTTATATATATGTGTGTGTGTGTGTGTGTGTGTGTGTGTGTGTGTGTGTGTGTGTTGTATAGCATAGTATATTGTATAGTGTGTTGTATAAGCATAGATACATATTATGCTATAAAATAATCTAGGCAAGGTGAATGATAGCGACTGTGTGCAGATCGGCGGTACACGTGTGGCACTAATCTCTCAGGGTGGATGTGCTGTAGAACGTCTGTAGCTGTCTGCTAAGGTTCATAGCTAATGACTCGAAAATCCCCCGGAGGAGCGGATTTCTCGTGAACCGGAGACAGCGCTTTTTAGCTTTCAGCCTCCTGGACGAGAGACTTAAAAGCCTCTGCATGTACGAGTGAAAATCGAGCATCCGGCTTTTTTCCTCTGGTGCCGCCGCGGCGACCGGCCGAGGCAGGGGAGTGAGCGGGGAGGTGGCTGCAGACCGGGCCGTCTGACGTGAGAGCAAAATATAAACAAGATCGGACAGGTGGGGCCGTGAGAACCAGACGTGATGCCAATCATCGAGTTCTGGCTGGCGTTTCCGTACCGACCATATGGCCGTCACAGCTTAGTCAGTGTCCGTGTTACCACGGAGATGCGCAGCCAATAAAGCGAGGAACGTCAAAAGCCCCCCCCCTCCTCCCCCCGCTGGCTTGGCTTTTCACGCGGCGCGCCTGCTGTTGAGCGCGCCTGCTGTTGAGCTCGCCTGCGGACTGACGGCAGGTCAGCCGCACGCTTTGCGGCTCTGATCTCCGGCCTCTCCGTTTCCTTCCCTGCTTGGGGTAGGAGAAACGCTCAAAGAGCACAGGTGATTCATTTCTCACTCAGCACGCCTGCCTAATTTTTGTAACTTTTTTTTTTTTTCTCCCAGAGATAAAGATAGCATCTCTAAAGTACGTTCCTATTATTCCTCGGCAGCCCTAGGAGTTGCATTTCTGAACACTTTTTGCCACATTCCCTTCTGAGCAGCGGCGTGTCTCAGGTGCAGGATGTGATGCTTCCTAGAGCCACTTTAGGCAAAATAAATGAGAAGCTCAGCTCATGAAAATAAAATGGTTAGTTTGTCCCCCAAGTGCATACGGTCTGAGAACTTCACCGTATTCTGTGATGCCCAGAATGATATTAACCTCCAAGACCCCAGTCACGTAGTTTTAGTTATTCATCTTGAGGCACAAGGCAGCGACTGTGAATTATTCAGTAATCTGCACTGACAGTAAAATGAAAGGTGTGTAGAGATGAAGGCTGAGGAGTGGTTAAGACCACACTGACGGGGGAGGGGGGGTCATGACGCTCTGCAGCCTTCCACAGGAGTGCCTGGCAGGAGTGCTTGTACAGGAGTGCTTCTATAAGAGTGCCCTGCAGTAGTGCTTCTACAGGAGTGCACTGCAGGAGTGCTTGTACAGGAGTGCCCTTCAGGAGTGCTTCTACAGGAGTGCTTCTACAGGAGTGCACTGCAGGGGCTCTACTCACTGTCTCTCACTGAAGTGCATGAGGAGGTAATGGCTCATGGTTGTACTGGGAGAGAAGCAAAGCGGTATTCTGCTCTACCCTGTTGCTATGTGAAATGAGTAACCATTTAGAGAGAAAGAGCGAGAGAGAGATAGTGTGTGTGTGCATGTGTGTGTGTGTATATACACATACATACATAAATCACCATTTATTCTGATATTTTGTACAAATTCCTCAAGGCCCAGGAGTCCACAGTGAGCTGGGGAATGACTAACACGAAAGCTGTTGGGTCAGGAACACCAGCTCATCTCGATTCATCACGTATGTCCACCCTAACCTCATTAAAACCTTCACATAAAACACATTCTCACCAGCATTTGATCGGATGGAAAATCAGATGCTTAGACTTTGTTTGACTCCAATTTTGGACTCCAAAAACCAAAATTTTTAAATAAATGTATTTATTTTTACATCGGAGCTGCAGGGTCTAACAGGTGACTTGGAAATCTCAGAGGAGAACAAAAGCTATCAGGACACATAGCAGGGAGTGGCATTGTTTTTTTCATGATGATCAACGACTACTGGCAACCTGTCAGAAGGAGACTGTGGTAACAGAACAAAGGAAATGCTTGTGCGTCTGTCCATGTACTGGAAAGAACTGAACGTTAATTCCAGGCATGTAGGACTTGGAAAATATGACGTGATGTTCAGTGAAAAGCTGAAGATTTTGTAAGCGATACAACCTGTTAACTTTGCATGGTATTTTTTTGATCAGTCTTAAGATTTCTTTCTTTATCTTAAGTCCACAAACCAACTTTTCTTCTTACTAAACTTACTTTCACTCTGTCTTAAAGAGATTTATTCTGGTCTGAAATGCCATACAATATTTTTTTTCTTTCATTTTGAAAATGTTGATATTTCCTGTCCTCATGTTTTGAATAGGATTGCCTTTAACAAGGAGTTTAACATTTCCTAGATAAAACATCTTTCACAGTACTAAAATATGATACATTTTATGCAGACACATTAGAAAATCCCCCAAAACAATAAAATAAGTTTCTGAATAGGTCTATGGACCAAGCTGCAAGAAGGTCTATAGAGAATCTAACTGTGTCTAACTAAATCTAACTGTATCTAACTGAATCTAACTGTATCTAACTGTGTCTAAATGAATCTGTGTCTAACTGAATCTAACTGTGTCTAACTGAATCTAACTGTCTAACTGAATCTAACTTTCAAAGTCTTACCTCCAGCAGAAAAGTCAATCAAGCCCAGAAAGTGCAGGAGTTTGATGGAGCTGCACACCACCAACAGGATGCCAACGGTCTGCAAGCCCTCCATCTCCCACTCCTCCCTGAAGAACGTCAACATGACGCTCGGTGCCTTCCTGCGAGCCAGGCAGCGCATGTCCCGCCGACAGCCGCCCTCATCACCTCCACGTCTCGCCACGTTTTCCCGGGATCCGCCTGCCACCGAGTCCTCGGTATCTGTTCAAAATTCCTCCTACTGTTGACTCTGCTCCCCCCTTTCTCTCCTACAGACTTCCTTCCCCAATTTTGCCAATGGATTTATTGCCTTTCAGTCATCCACGGCCCAAGACACTGCCGAAGCATGATGAGCTCTGTTCCTTGTCAAAATTAAGAGATCCCCCCTCTAGAAGAGCATCTCGTCACAAAACAGGGAGGAAAACTGGGGAAAGGAACCGCCGTCCAAGAATCCCCAGGTCTCAGATCAGCACCTACTTGCTCTTCATTAGTCTCTGCGAGTAAAAAGATAGACGCCCTGGCCCGCAAACTTATTCCTCCAAGCACACTCTAACGATCCTTCAGTCAAAATCAGCCAGTTCTGTCCACACGCTGGGGAAGGGACGTGGGGAGTCCTTCCCTCCGGTGGGTCTGTGCCATGCCTGATGTCTTTCTTTTGTGATTTTCCGAGTCTCTCAATGAGCTTAATTGGGTCACTTGCGCGCGTTTTCTGAGCCACTGGGGCATTTGTCTGAGAAGGAGGCGGAGCTATGGGCAGGCAGCGGCGGGTAAGTTGACAGATGTGACATATATTTGCCTCCCTTACTTCCCCTCTTGCTCTCTCTCTCTCTCTCTCTCTCTCTCTCTCTCTCTCTCTCTCTCTTTATTCTCTCAGTATCTCTGATTCTCTTTGTCTCTCTGGTCTGGCTGCTTCCTGTCCTACCTGAAACCCCTCACCTCAGTGCCACTGCCCACACACATACTGGTCAACTTTTTTTTTTATGTCTCTCCCTCACACACACAAACACACACAAATCAGCAATCGCTCCCCCCCTACATCCTGGCACTGTCACAGAGGCAGTGCCCACAGAGAGTGAGCATCGGCGTTGAAACGTGCCACCGAGCCCCCCTGAGCAGAGAACGAGGCCTTCGCGTCAGTCCAGAAATTCCTAGGACAGCCGCCCCCTCAAAACAACTCAAGAGTGAAACCCAAGCAGGCCTCAGTGAGAATCCATCTACAGGTATGTACTTCTTATTCACACAGCAGCACAACTTTCACAGCGCACAGCCCAGAACAACACGGGCTCCCATGGGAAGGTGGATGTTACGGCCCAAATGTTCAGAAAATACGGGTGAAAGGTTTGAGCTTTCTGGCTTCATGCAACAGGCTTGTTTTTTAATCAGACTTAATAAATCAAGGCAGGTCTCTGCATGAATGGCAGAACCAAAATGGTCAGAAGTGCCAAAAACAACTAGGGCCATTGCTGAATGCAGCCAAACTTCTGAAGCTTGTCAGAAACTGGTGTTTAATTACTCTGAAAGCTTTACAAAGGCAAAGAAGGACATGTCCATCAGAGAACAAAGACAAGGTGGCAAATCTTTTCATTTTAGCCTCATTAAACACATACGAAGTGCCCCCCCCCTCCTCCCTCCTCCCTCCTGCTAACTAGGACAGTCATATGTCAAGTTCACACCTGAAGCTCTTGTGCTCTGCAGTGGAGCACCTGAACCAGGCAGTTGGCTGCACGCCTCCCAGATCTCAGGCTAAATTTATGCTCTGGTGCTCCCGCCGCGCAAAACCCTGGCTTGGGGGTGGGGGGTGTCTGTCTCCGCTTTCTCATTCCTCTCGTCGTCAAGAACGAGAGTGACAAAATTAGACCACCTCATTGTCTGTGAACACGCGCTGGAATCCAAAATGGCCGCCGTCCCCGTCAGCGAATCCACGAATCGCTTTCAGAAAACTGTCCTTCAGCAGGAACAAAGGGGCTGAACATGGCCCACAAGCACTGCCCATTGTGTTGGGAAATGTCCAATGGGAACCTTTCGTTTTACGGCCAACTTGTAGCTGAACTGCGGTGGACCAGGCTTGCGATCTGCTGCTAACACAATGAAAGCATTTAGCTTTGTAGCTTTTGTAGTTGTAATTATTTTCTTTTCTTTATTTACATACATGTCTACATGTATCTTGGTGATGACAAGATTATGTATTCAGTTAAATTTATAATATCTTCATGTTAACGTTATATTCAGTTATGTGTAGTCCTTTCTAAGTACGTGTTTCAGCTGAGACAGTTAGGGTTACAAAGGAAAAACGTGTGTGTATGCGTGGGTGATGTGTGTGATGTGATGTGTGTGTGGGGGAGTGCATGGGTATGTCTAAGGTTAATTAGTCAGGCACTCAGGATGAGTTATTTCTTTGCCTTAGGGACAGAGAAATAATCATTTAACGGCTGCCGAATTTAGACTTCTACCTGTGCAATTATCACCCCCAAACTTGATTAAAATGACTGGAGTGGAGGTTGCAGAGCTGCAGGCTAACGAATGGGCCCTATCTACCCAGACCTGGGGAATTTGATACCAATTAACGCCCCTGAGGGTTAGTTTGGTTGGGGGGGGCTCACGACCATGCTTCAATATCTCACCCTCATATCGTTTATGTTCTGAGCAGTTCTGGGATGCAGATTGACTCTCGAGTCCAAACTGATCGCGAGTCCTTTTTTCCAGCGCGACCTACACATATCAGGAAGCAGAGTTCATCATCCACTCCTGCGCGCCCGCCCGCCCGAGCTGAGAGCAAACCGAAAGGTCATTCTTGAATTCCTGCCACCACAGTGGAAAAATATATTTAGTCGTCATCAGGTGGCAACTGTACAGTGAGTCAAAGAGGAATCTGCGGCCCCTGGAACCTCAACAATAAACAGGGCTGCCGGCATCCGGAAAACAACCGGTTAAAATAATGACTACCGTAATACATCTTATGAGGGCAATGTGGCGATTAACCTGATTGCTCGCAATTGTACCTACTTACCCTTTATTACGGTTAAAAGCATTAGCCATTAGGGCACTATGAAAAAGCCCTTGAATGTACTCGTTTAACCAAAACAACACATTCGCCAGTAACTCATGAGCACTCATCTTTGTTTTTTTTGTTTTTTCAGAAATTGGATGTGGGTGACGGCCAGATGTATTTTCAGCCTTCGTTTCCATCTTCAAACATTTATGTAGAGGAAAAAGCCAATTCATTTTTCTGCGTTTAGCTTCAAGGTCACTTGTTGCTCATCTCGCCTTCTGACTTCTGCAGTCGAGCTCTCAAGCAGGCCAGCAGGGGGCACTAATAACCCATAAATCCACATGGCTGCCATGTTTCTGTTTTTAAATCTTAGGCATAAAATAACTCTGCACAAAATCCACCCACACAGCCAGAAAAAGAACAAAACCATAAAAAAAAAAGAACACAAGTGCCCTCTTTTCACTCTTCCCTGAGTCTCATAACTGCCCTTTGTTCGCAGGACAAACAATAAAGAACCAGTGACAAAAAGTCACAGTTGAAGTCCACTCAAGTATCAAGGACAGTATCAAGTCCACTTCATTCTGTTATTTTTTCACCATCTGATATGAAACATTATTTAGGGGCTTTTCTTTGCTGCTCTCAGTTTACAGCATTATGGAGGCATGTATGGGTCATAATTTGCTATTCTGAGGGTTTAAAAAAAAAAAAAGTGTCATTATAATGGTTGAGCCGGAGAGACACCTTCTGCTCTATTGATTTCCTCTTTTCACACCTCCTTCCTCCGGCTGGGCCAATGGATCACTGTTAGGGTTGGGAATTCAGTCCCCATACGTTCTTAAGCCCCGCAGCCTGTCCTCCCCTGGCAAGGGACAGAGTGAGTAATATTGTGGATGTGTGCAGTGAGCAGCGTTCCTGTAGTATCCAGCATTCCTGTAGTATCCACATGAGGCATGAAGACAACCTGGGAAATCCGTGATCCAGGAAAACTGAGAATATTGCTTATGCTGTTTAAATCTCATTTCAGGTTGTTTGCAGACGAATGTAGCCAAATAGCCTTTAGTAACAGGTCTTAGAGCAGTCTGCACATTTGCTTTGAGAATGTATGGGTTGTAGGCACAGCGCACAAAACTGACCTCAGATCTGATGTCACCCCTGCTATATCTGTCTGACGAGCTACCAGCTGCCAAACGAAAGCATTATTACTCCCCGTTGGAAGATTATAACCACCTCCTTTGCTGGGTGAATAAATGACAGAGTCCCCTTAAGCCTCCTTGACCACCTGCAAAATGAGCAGTCTTTTAATTAGTCTGACCTCATATCCTGATGAGCTTCAGTTAGTAATAAGGCGTGCGTGAATATATTGCCTATCCATAAATTATTAATCCCAATCTGGCTCCCTGTGTGAACCAGCAGTTGGGGCTGAAACTCGGAATGTGATCTCATCCACCTGAAGATGGAATGGGTTTGATGATTAAATTGATGATTGGTTTAAAATGGAATTTTAAATGAAGCTTTGAGACAGATCTTCGGTAAAGCCGCTACTAATCTGGGTGCTTAATTAAATAAGGCAAATGCCAGGCTCACCATCTATGTTTCCAAATCATAAAACAGTTTCTTGAAATACCTATTTGTTGACTATGGATATTGCACATTCTTAATGTTCTCTGTACACCCCCATGCATTGTCATGGTACAGTCCAAGTTAGAACCCAACTCAGTCTCAAGCCCTGTGGTGTTTGTGTTCATGTACATACCTAAATGACAGTCATAGTGCTATTTAAAAAAATCTCTTTCTCACCTTTTTATGTTTATTGATTATTTGGAGATTAATAATTGCTGCTTCCACCAAGTCCTCATCATACAAAAGCTACAGTAAACGTCATGGAAACCAAATCTCTGGCCTCATGTAACTTTCAGCACCAGACTTCAATGGCTACACCTGAGCAAATCCAAACAGTGCGAAACCCTATTAACGGTTGAATTCCACTCCACGGAGCTGGCCAACCTCTATCAGGTCCAGAACAGCAGAAGACACCCAGGTCCACATCGACTCCCTGCTGTCCACGCTGTCTGATATATCAGATCTTCAGCCACTGAATCAATAATCTTTTGTTACATATATGAGGTGAAGGAATCTTGAGTTGAAGAGCAGTGCACGGATAAAAAGCTCAGGCTCCTTTTTGTTGTTGTTGTCTTGTTCGCTTTGACTTCAAGATGAGGCTCCTCAATAGATTCAGAGAGCCCTAAAGTTTTACTGGCACAGGCGCAGCAGAGTTCTACACTGACAATACAAAGAGTTTTGTTGTTTTTTTTTTACTGACAATACAAGACGTGACCAGCAGTCAGAGTAAAACTCCACGGTAACCATCAACCAACATCACAGCCGGTGTCCGTAACACATCACACTCGGTCCTCGTACCAGATTTATTTAGCTTTGAGGACCAGTACAACCTGATCCTTCATCTGCACGTCTTAATCTCGGGACAGACATCAAAACAGATCTTGGCACGGTCTACAAAAACCAGGCTATACTCGGCCACGAGTGAAGACGAGCACATGGATCAGACCGTCATGATGTCACCTCTCTGCGTTCAGAACGCTCTGGTTCAGTTCATACAAGACGTGGGGAGGTGCTTATGTCCTTGGTTAAGCCCACGGTGGGTTTAAGCAGATAATCAAACAAAGCGACAGGCTTTGTGCGACAGAGCAGAATGACAAGAGCTTTTGAAGAGAGGAATTCACAGAACTGGAACTGCAACCCTTTGCTGGCTAATGAGAGCCACGTGAATGAGTGGCATCAAACGAGAGGACAGGCAGCCCATTGGGTGATTTCGACAAGATACCTTCAAAACGCCACAGGGGGCAGACGGCCCACTGTGAGGTGAGCGGGAAGAATCTGACGACGCCCATCAAGCAGAGGAAATGGCAGAACAGCACTGAAAAGATCTTACTAATATATAAACTGGAACAATCTGATAAAATATTTCTTAAAAACACATTTTTAAGTAGCAAAATCTACTAAAAGGTATGCATATAGACAACTTGTCCTTGAGTACCCTGAACCAGATGTGTTGCTTTAGTTTGGTAAGAGAGACCTAAGAAAGCTGGTTCAAGTGTGTGAGGACCTGGACTAGAACAGTGGTGCAGGTGGTATCTGGGGGCGGGACCAGAGGGCTGGGGGTCGGTCTCTGGAAAGCACACAGGTCAAATGTAATGCTAATTAGCAATTCAGCAAACGTTTTAATTCCACATAGTGTATATGCACTTTTTCCACCCCACGACCCACACGTATTTAGTTAAGTATCAAAATTTATGATGGGTGCTTTCCACTTGTTCATGTGGATATAAATATTTTATTAACTCATTAATGTAATGAGCTGTAGGTTTAATGGACTACAATAAAAATGGGAATAAATCTTGTTTAAATGTGGTGAAATAAATCTATGCATTTTAAATTGGTTTTACATTGTTTACACAAGGTACATAACATCCCAGGGATAACCATCTGGCATACTTTAAGAACATTTCCATCGTAATGTGGCAAAATTACCGTTGGGCTTTTAATTCTATTCTTTATCGAGACCTGACAAGGAGTGGGGTTGTTTACGTCTTTGTTTTTGGAGCATTGTGGGTAGTGACAGCTGCATGTCCTCATATGGTCTATGTTCTGTATTCTACATTCAGGACACCTCTTTAAATGTATTTCTGTTCAAAGAAACAGGAATTCATATCATGTTGAAACATTTCTGCTTCATCAAACGTGTGTGTGATAAATTGCCACGTCACACTTGTGGAAGCTGATTCTGTGACTAAGTGAACTGCTGCAGTAACAAAGAGTCAAACAACAACGTTACTGGAAATAGTCCACCAGCTGTCATGATAATATGTAACAGATAAATAGTGGCCAAAAACATGTATTTTTGCAATTTAGTGCTGAAATATTAGTTCCTTAGTTGATCTTTACTCAGTGGTGACTGTTTTGCTGTTTTGCGCAATGCACAAACATGCAAATTCCTAACAAAGTCCGAGTTGTCGACTGGATGCCCGAGAAAGAGAACGCACTACAAAATAAGAGCCCCGGGGACATTGCGTTATGCTAAAAATGGCTGCGCCAAAGCCTAGAGTAATCACATCCAACAAAAGCCATGCTTTTCTGAAGGCTTAAAAGACTAATTGCTACTGTCATATTCCGACATTAAAGTTTTATTTGAATATTTTGTAATGGAAAGCCACTGTTCTGTCTCCACATATGCATTTTTAATAACCTGTCAGACACAAGAGCAAAACAAAACTTAATCCACCCTTCCCCCCCCATGATATCTTACCACATTACAAGTAATTTAATATTTATAGTACAAAGCAACAAAACACTATTTCTCTGTCAATATTCAAATAATGTACGTAGAATTGTAAATACATACAGAATCAGTACCCACCAATAACTGAACACAAATACTGACAGGCTATCTGAAAAGTCCTACTCTGTTTTGGTAGGAGACAGGATGTCCACGCCATTCACATTTAGCTGCCGTCTCGATTTGAAGCAATTAAAACCAGACAGAAGTAATGAGACTCAGCTCCTGACGCACAGGGGCACCGGGAGGGGGGGGGGGCAGACCCTTCTTTTTTTTTCATTCATGCAATGAATAAATCCCAGCAACCACAGTCTCCATTAAGGGGTGGACCAGACTCAATCTCAGTAACAAAGCTTAGTTTGAGTGCAATGTTTCACAGATCAATAAATAGTTATAATTGGAATGTCCTGAATGAGGCAAAAACATGCCAGAAAGAATATTGATTTACTAAACATTTCCAGCATCTCTACATGTGAGCACATTTAATAATAATAATAATAATAATAATAAAAAATGCTTAAGATAAAACTGTGTAGAAGTGAGGAAAGCCTGTTTTCATATGACATTTTTTATGGGAAGATAATTTGGAGAGAGACTTATGAATTTGGTCTGTATACTTTTTGCAGGTTTCAATAACTTGGCAGATTAGTTCTCCTGAACAAAAGTCAACTTATAAAACAAAGAAACTCTCTGCTGGCAGATGAGGGACATGACATTGTCTGTAATAACACATCTCATATGGTTCCTGTGGTTATAACGCAGTATATTTTTGCATTTCATATACTACCTGTAGAATGAACAGGAGTGGTCATACGCCCACTCAGACATGCAGGCCTGCACACACACACACACACACACACACACACACACACACACACACACACACACAAACACACACACTTAGCCCTGCAAGTCTGATGCTGGCACTCAGCTCAGGGACCGGGGGGACAGGGAAGATAAAAGCCCGTACTGTCCCTGTTCTCTGCCTCTCCGCTCCCTGTCTGTGCACTGGCAGGAGAGCGCTCGGAGGAACTCCGCTGTACGCCAAGACTGAGAGGGAGAGCAGAGCGAGCGGAAAAAGAATATTTTTTTTTCAATGCGGAGGGGGGAGGTGAGGGAGTGGTAGTGAGAGAAAGATATAGGGAAGGAGAGAGAGAGAGGGAGAGAGAGAGAGAGAGAGAGAGAAAACGCTGCCTGGTATTGAAAAGAAAATGGTCATGGCTTTAAAGCTCTGTGTGACTTTGTATCTGTGAGGGTTCTGGACATACAGTGACACCAAATCGAGGGCGTTTTGTTCTGAGGAAAGTAGGACCAGGTGTAGTTAGAGTAGGACACTGAGCAGGGAACAGGTTAAAGGACCTATACACTGAAGTTCTTTGTTACAGAGACGGGTGTAGAGAAAAACAGTTCTTGATACCTCTAATATTATGAAATGTTCTGATTCTAAAATGTAAGATATTTAAGTGACATTACGTTGAATAGTGTCAGTCAGTTAAGACAGGTTTGATGTGCAAATTTTACTGCTGGTTTTGCGTGGGGATTTAAATCTAGGCAACATTCAAAGGCCTCTTTAACTCCCGTCAGAGGGACCTAATCTTCCCATTTTTTGAAGTATGTCCATGGCTTATCAGCTTTAGAAGGCCAAGGGAAAGAGACCCAATGCTACTGAACAGCGTGTTTAACAAAAAGAAAGCAAGAAAGAAACAAACAGACAGACTGACAAACACACAGATCCTGTCCACAGTGGCTCAGAACTAAATAATGCATTAAACATGACCTCTTTGTCTCTCTCTTTCTGTATGTGTGTGTGTGTGTGTGTGTGTGTGTGTTTGTGTGTGTATACATGGGCTATTCATGCTGTCTGTGCAGTCGATTCTAGGCCTCCGTAATGGCAAGCACAAGGCGCTCATTTCACAACATCAGATTGCTGACATGATACGTATTTTGTGTGAAGGTTATAGTCTCATTGTTGGGAGCTCTGAGATACTTCATTTTTCAAAGTTTCTTAAACTTACTTTGGGTAAGATTTTGAAACAATTTCTAACTGTGACATTTTCCTGGATGAAAGAAGAGCATTTAACGGTGAATAGTACTTATCCAAATAATTCCTCACAGCCAGCACTACGTGATGCACTTTACCAAACCTCCAGCTTTTGCTCCAGGTAGGAACCAGGAGAGGAATGATTGTATAACTGTGCTCTGCATCTCCCAGACCTATGAAGGCTTCTGTGATACTAATGACTGACGATCCTACCAACAAACACTGCAGCATACGCTTGAAAAGTGAAACTGATGGTCTATGGTATCATGTCAAGGTCGTGTCTTTGACACAGTAGAAAGAATTTCATGTATAAAGTCCTTAGTATATCTGCTTCATGTTGCATGTGCACATTTTAAAATCACTGAAACACTGATTTTTTTACTGGTTAGCAAACCCTTTAGAAAAGGCCTAAAGGGAAGAAAGACCTGAGCAACTGCTAAAGCATGTATGACCATAAAAATCACATGATAGGAAACAGCAAAGCAGAAAAAAACTCTGCATTGTTCCACACCAGGGGGAAAAAAAGTCTGTTTGCACTGCAGACACAGCTCCCAGGGAACAGAGATGCTAATCTGCTGCAAACTGTGATGGGCAAGTTGAAGGTGCCTTTAAGGCAGTCCCTATAAAACCAGAGTAACAAAATCAGTCTATACAAACATTTAACTATTGATGTCCTTCAAGGAACCTCATCCGAAGCATTTGTCGTCTCATAAATTCCCACCATTAGTTTGTTGGAGCACAGTGAAGTCCTGCTCAAGTACGACTTTCTCTGGGCCCTTTTTTCGCTTCACCCGCTTGTACCTTGGACGTGGTGTGGACCATTTACCTATACGGCTGAGAGTGAAAAATAATGTGATTTCCCTTGCCAGTTGGGAGTGGCTGCTGGCATGAGCAACCGTGTAGTGTTTTTGGCCCTGAGGCATGTTCCTGGATCCTCGCTTCTTCCAGGCTGAAGCATGGCTAGTAGGGCATTACAATCGTGATGATTCATCACGGGAGCATGAGCGGTCCGCTCATTAAGAATCAATTTGAATTTCCCAAGACTGTCTACATCTATCCCCTAATGACTATGAATACCACATGCAAGAAGTGTAGGGAGTAAAGGAGGGAGGGAGAGAGAGAGAGAGAGAGAGAGAGAGGGAGGAGAACGAGAGAAAAACAGTTAGAGAGAAGGACAGAGTGAAAGAGAGAGAGAGCAGGCGCTTGTAAGAGAGACAGAGAAAGAAATGCCAGCTCTCAAAGTGATGTGAAGGTCATCCTGGTGATGAACGGCTGCTAAATCTGGGATAGGAGTCTTAGGGAAATGTAGCAGAAGTGGAATCAATGAGATATATATATATATATATTTCTAAATAGGATTAGTATGTTGTAATGGGGCAGCAGGCCTGCCAGGATAATCGGGGTGAAACTCTACCAGACTGTGCCCCCTAGGGGATTCTTTAGGACAGAATCCTTCCTAGGGGGCTGATTTGCAAATGAGAGCAAGGAAGGGGGTGGAGAAGAGTGGTATAAGCCAGCCAAAAGGTGAACACTATAGGTAAAGGGAGAGAAGTGAAAGAGTGAGGCATTGGAGCTCACTGCCCTGCCCACTATTCTACTAGGAAGATAAAAGAACAGGGAAGTACTCGGTGATGACTTTGAGTGATGTCTCAACCCTAACTACCACACTAGACTGACAAACAGCTCAAAAAGCCAAAGAACAACTCAAAGAGCACAGAACTCTACCTTGAAGATCTCTGAAAAGCTTAGCACATGTGTCTCACTCCAAGGCTCCATGAAGAGTGGCAGAGGGTCAGCTGAGGGAGATCAAGCTAACAAGCCCTGAGTGGCGCTTCCAGCTCGTGGCCTCCCATCGGTGGTTGACAGCTGACGTCGCAAAGCCATCTGTTACATATATACCTATCTTAGTTCAGTAAAAGGGCATGGCGAATCCCACAACGCAATAAGAAGATGTGGCTCTGCCAGATTTCTTTGTTAGGTGTTACGAGTTAAGGATATGGATAAACAAACAATAATTTAAAAAAACATCCACCGGCAGGGGATCCTAGTTTAATAGCTGGAATCATACAGCCAACTTGCATAATTAGCAATATAATCAGGTATGACCTGGCTAACTTACGTAAAGTGGAAAGAATCCGCTTTACATTAAGAAAAGTGAACTATGTCATATAGTCACACTTTATAACGTTGTACCATCTGAAGTGAATCTGAGTCATAGTTCCCTGCGATCTTATTCAGGAATCCAGAGAAATACAAAACCCAGAAGCATCCACAACCATTATATGCCACATTATATAACACATTATATGGCAAACTAGCATAGGATATATGGAACAAATAATGGCTTCTAAAAAAGTCTATACTGTTAGAGAAATAGTAGGGCAGATATCCAATAGTTTTCCAATATGGAAAATATCAGTTATATGTGCTACCACAGCGCAGAAAAGCTTGAACAGCATCCACAGAGGAATTAGGCTCCTTGTTTGACCTCGGCTGTCCAGGATGCAGCCTGCCACTCCAGCCTGAGAGCCAGATACCCCCAAGAGCCAGTTGTGTGTGTTCCCTCGCAGTGAGGAAACCCCCTGCACACGGCTTGACTCTCACTGCCCTGCCGTCTGACACGGCCTTGACACCTATTCATTACTCGGCTCCTGTCGGCAGCAGACCACATAAGGTGCGCGGAGATGATTCCTTGCAGTGAGTTGCCCAAGTGATTGTTTCTATTAATAATTAACAGGTCTAGTGCCAAGTCAGAAGGGAATGACCTCTGCTGGCCAGACTCAAAATAAAGAGGCTGAAAGGCAGACACAACAGACAGCAAAGTCCTCTAGGAGTTACATCAATCTTTGAGACACCTTTGTTTTTATCAAACTGATGATGCTGAGCAATTTTTTTTTATTGCATCACTTCGCATAATTTATCAGGACTCTGTGTGTGTGTTGTCATCTATCGTCCTCTGTGTCCTTCCTTGTTGTTCTTCCTGCCCTAAAGACAACCCAGACACTTCAAAAATGCGGACAGGGCCAAGCACTGCCACGAGCCCCTGGGGAAGAGTAAAGAGAACTTTGCTTTTTAATCCCAGGATGAACCAGTAGAGTTGGCAGCCGTTACAAGCTGGCCACATGCCTGGAGACACATCAGTAGTGAGGGCTGTACTGGACTGCAGGGTGGGAGGGGTGGTGGGTGGGGGGGGG
>JAOYMR010000005.1:13382122-13395568 GCA_025802075.1 Tenebrosternarchus preto
GAACTGGAATGGATTGGCATCTTTGCTATAATACAGACTACAATTCAAATGTAATTTTGGTTTATCATAGGGATGTTTTGTCCAATTTTGACTGACAATAAGAGCTTTGACTGAGTAATACTATGAATAATACATATTTTTATGTAAATGTTTTTTTAAAAACTTCAAGGTTACCATGACGCATGTGTGGGTGGGGTGGGCAAGGGGATGTAGATCGTCCTGTTTTTTTTATTTGAACACCCACCTCCATATCCACCCACATTCTCACTCTATTATCTGCACGAGACAATACACACACACACACCTGCACAGTGAATGCAGGGGTCATCCTTAGGCATGTCGTCGACGGTAAATAATACTGGCATTTTCTAAGTGGGCATCGTGCTCCCTTGTTTTAGAGACCTCAACCCCATGTTAAACATCTCACACACAGTCATGCCACCTCACCTGGAATTCACTTTGAGTTAAGAGGGTCCTGTTTGTCAAGGCCATCAAAAAGGTCTTTAAAAATGTTGCCTTCATACACCTTTTTTTTTAAAAATCTTCTTTGCACTTTCTAACACTCAACTGATAACATGAGAGATGTGTTTACATAAAACAAAATGTCAGCCCAAGAGCATTCCTTTTCTAACTCCGAGACGAGAGAGGAGGTCCATTATGTAACTCCTGTAGGAGGCACTGAGCTGAGAGCTCCTGCTGTTCTACCAAGAGCCTGTACACCCGAACGAAAGGCAACACGCACTTTCTGTGTTATGTTAACAGTAATATTTTCGGTTTCATGTTAGCAGTAAAGCATATTTGCATATTACGAGCAAATCAATAATTCACATTCAGATTTTTTCTGGTTCATCTCTCTTCAGATTACCAAGATGCAACATTCAGCATTAACTAAAATAGCCACTTCAGATCTGAACTCTAGTGTTTTGAGAGATTCTGGTTGCCCAGTGCAATAAAACAGTGATAAAAGACTTCCCAGGCTTTTCCAGACTTTCTCACCCGACAGAAGCACACCCTTCTGATCCCATGTCAGTGAATCACCACACCTTTGGTCCAAGGGACAACAGCTTTTCCCCAGGCAGCCCTAAAACCACAGCTCTGTTTCGTCAGTGGCCAAGTCCCGGTTATCACAAAAACAGTTCAGTCTTAACTGGTGTAAATCTGGGTGTACAGCTCACCTGTGGAGAACCATGGAGACGAAGCTCACTGTCTACATCTGTGTACAAGTGAGGGGGAAGGTGCTCAAAGATGCCTTAGAGGTCCACTACTGCCATTGTTACCATCTAATGAGACTCTACATGTGTGAGTTGCACGGTGGAACGGTTTGTGATGATCGTTTAGATGGTCCGTTACACATTCCACTCTCATTCTGAGTTCACATATTTTCATATAATTTGATTATAATTTTGCACTGAAGTCCTGGAAGCACAGATTATGCATTTCACTGCTGGCAATTCACTGGTGTTAATCTTTAGAGCATCAGTAGATTAAAATGCTAACTTCTCACTTTTTCTAACATCAAAAGTGAATATAGTATTTATGCTCAAAAATGCACTTAGTGCTGCCTTCTGATCTAGTTGGCAGTAATCCCCATGCCACAAGATCTGTGAGACAAACAGGACCACAATTAAGAGACTCTGCATGATGCAACATGGCTGATTAAATGACCCAGCAAAACAGCAGGTCTATGCCTTCCTCCAAAACATCCTTTTAAAATCAAACTCTCCAAGCCCAGTACTCCAAACTCAAAAGATTTCACTCAGGCAAAGTGGTGTTTTACTGGAACTGGGGAGATTCAAGAGGAGTCAACATTTAATTGGCCTCCACTAATGATTAAAATATATATATCGAAAGCTAATGACACAGCATAATCTGTATTAATGAGAGAATAATTAAAGCAAGGTTACTGAGAGTGGACGAAAACCCTTTCAGTAACACTCTCTATGAATACACTGTAAAACATTAACCAAGGAGGAGTGATTGGTCCAGAGGTATGCGGTGCAAAAGTGGATTATATTAGACATATAATACATCTTGCTGTGACAGATTAAGCATTAGGAAAATACAGTGCCAAAAAAACAACATCAGTAATGCAAATAAAACTTCAAGATGTGTTGCATTACAGTTTCGACATGGCCACATGCAATAATTTATCGCAATGCTATTCTCTTTCAGCACAGATCCCACACTATTAGATAACAAGTCTTTACAAAACCCTTCTAAAAAAGTCTGATGAAGAAGCAGTAAATATGGTAAAAGGTAAGACACGGAACACCTTGAACTGGTAGGCCAGCATGAGGGTACTATTTAGCTGAGGTTGTTAGCTCGTTTAGCTGAGGTTGTTAGCTCGTTTAGCTGAGGTTGTTAGCTCAATTAGCTGAGGTTGTTAGCTCGTTTAGCTGAGGTTGTTAGCTCGTTTAGCTGAGGTTGTTAGCTCGTTTAGCTGAGATATTAGTGACAGATACTACTTCCGCTGGTGTAACCATTACAATACTTAGCTAGCATATCTGCAACACAAATAACACATTTCTTTTAAATGCACCATTTATCTGCATGTAGTATTTCAGTTCTTTCATTCAAACAGATTTTGTATAATAAATGTATGTATTTATTTATTTTTATCATTTCACAGCATTGGCATGAAGAAGGAGGTGTAAAATATCACAGATCCAGTGAGTGTGTTAGTTACAACAAAAAGTATAGCCACAACACAAGAACTGGAACTAACTAGTCGGGGAATGTGGGGAGGGAATACCTAAAATCACACACACACACACACACACATGAGTAACACTCTTATAATAGCTAATAAAGTCAAAGACCAAGCTCATTAAATTCCAACACACACAACCACTCTTTTAAACATTAATTCTTCACTAAGTTACTGGCTGCTGAGAGGAGCACGGCATCCTGGGAAACCTCACTGTGCCAAGTCCGCCCCCTCCCCCCCTCTCAGACCAGTGACCCACCGCCGCAAGCTTACATTGTTAATAACGTGTTAATAACGTGTTAATAACAAGACTAAACTAAAATTCTGTGATAAAGGCTCAGAAGACACCTTGTCCTCGTATCAGAATTGAGATTCAACTCTTAGTCTCAACTCACAGCATTACGTCTCGCCGGATTCTGAATGATACTCTTATTTCTCTCTTTATTATTGACCTCCTTCTGTGGTCTTACTGCCATTCTGCCACTGGAGATATGATTCAAACTCTGTGTAAGGCTACGGACGCGCTGACCCCACTTGTCAGCCGTCAGATGGTGCCAGGCTATTGGAGGGCATCGGCGACTGTCCGTCACCCGCGTTCAGCGTGGCGCGTTCTGCACCGTTGGCTCTAGCTGGTCCTCATCCGCACCGTTTTGGCGGACTGTGTGCGCTGAATTGGCATTGGTGGGTGGCCGTGAGGGACAGTTTTCTGATTGGTTGTAATACAGGCATAAATTTCAGGGTTTTTTTGTTCTGTTACACTGTAGCTTACTTTACCCAGGCAGGTTACTGAAAAAGTAGTTTTGTTGTGTTTACTATTAGAGAACAGGTGGAACGTTGGTCACTCTCTTGATGTTACAGAATACAGTTTTATGGATGACAGGAGCTCAAGAAGACCTCACTCAGAGCTCAAAATTGTTCTTATACGAAGTCTGGAAGCAGCGGTTTCCTTTTGAATCATTTTCATTTATGCAGACGCAGAGCATACGTCCATTTGGTGTGTTTGCACAGGCAGTGAGGAGCACCAGTCAGCTGACGGAAGCCGCTCGACAGTTGATCACTGTTATTTCTTTAGTGTCAATTAAAAAGATAACAATTAAAAAAATAACGATTAAAAAAAAAACAAAAAACTTTTGTTTCCATTGTTGTATTTGACAACTACACTTTTTTTTCCTTTATGGACTTGGACCCCTAAAGTCGTCCAGCGGCTGCCCCATTTATAAACACCTGGAATCGACACTGTTCAAGATGACCTGGAACAGATACCACTGCTGGTGACAGTCCTGCGCTACGCTGACACATTACACAAAGAAGTATCTTCAACGCGGTATTCCAGAATAATATTAGCATTCGGAACGCAGCTGTTCTATGCAAATAAACCGCCTCACCCTCGTTTCTACTTTGCATTTAATTGCACTGTTCTGTTGATTTCTAATATTACCATTTATATATATATGTTGCTTAACTTGAAATTTATCAGACTGCATTTCCTGAATCATTAGATGCCTTGAATCAAGAATCTATTTATCATTCCTGTCTATACAAACACCTGCTTAATCACTACTGGATGGATGTTTCTGATATCTTACTGCAGATTAAAAGTTTCTGGAACCAGTAATTACTCATTAAATGTGCCCACACACACTTAAAAAAACATTAACTGCACCAGTGTCTTTGGTCAGTAGCATTTCCTTTAATTATTTATATGAGCTTGCCCACTGGAATTGTTAAACACATTTCTGCGAGTTGCTTCTGTGAGCTTTAGAATCTCTCAAAGTAAACAATGCGACTGTAAAAATAAACTAGCCCCAAGGTTCCACTGTAGCGTTTCCAATACAGGATCTACAAGGAAATGCATAGGTTGAGCTCATTCTGATGAGCTGGAAATAAACAGGTCTATACGGCTTCCTGGTGTGGGCGGGACGTACTTCAGATCTGCAGCCCTGCTGGATTCTTACGCAATGATGGATTAGTTAAAGGTAAATTGAAGGCTGACCAGCCTGTCACTAAATGTAGTTAGGGTGTGCATTGGTTTCTCATTTCTACGTGATATATCTATATGCTCTTGAGGGGTACGACTTCTCCCACCGACTTAAAATGATAAGTGTTAGCACGCCAACCTCCACCACCCACGCCTCCAGCTACTGTAATTACCAGCTGCTAATTACTTTCCCAGTGAGGAGGTATTGAAATTGACGCGTCCCTGGTGCGGTATGTTAACGCTTGCCCTTATTCTTATGCGCCGCGCGCACCTGTTTGTCTCTCCCGCCGGATAGCGTCTCGTGTCAGAACACCCTCGCGCTAATTTCGTTGACACCGCGCTGCTGCTGGGCGTTGCCATCGCTTAAAGCACTCCGACGATCAATCAAACGGCACCCAGCGCTCTGCTCTCTGCGTCCTCTGGCGTCGTTTGAACTGCGGCGACACCGACAAGTGTGACCTAAACACTGATGCCGTGGGAGAGGACCTCTGCACGGGAGAGTTTGGTATAATCATTTAAAAGACTGAAACAGGATTTCTCAACTCCTGTAACTCTGGAACTAGGCCTCGTATGCTCCAACGAAAGAAGCTGATGATTGCTTTTTTTATATCGATTGTTTTTGCTTACGGGTACTTCGTGTGATATTGTTTACATCGATCGCTTTGCTTAGGATACTTCACGATATATCTCCAATAAGCCATAATTCGTCAGGGTTCATGACAGACAAACGTCCCTTTACTACTGTAGACACAAAGCATCGAGAATCTTTGGCTTTAACTGACATCACTTCTACCATTGCCACATTGCAAGGCAATACATGTACTTCAAAAAGCTGTCTAAAGTAGTTTGGCTTTTTTAATCGTTCAATTATTCAAGGAATAAGAAAAGCACATTTAAAAAACTAATGGGCTTTCAAAGAACCCGTTTTCTCTATGCCGGAGTTCTTAACTTAAGGTTCTAAGTTACTTAATTTCCTGTTTTCGAGTTTATCGCTCGGAATATTAGTTTTGTGTCACTGCCAATACTTACAAATACGTATGATAAGAAAGTAACTATTCATTAATTCAACTACTTCAGCTCCGTGATCTTATGAATTCATAGGAGCTATAACACAAACAAGTGATTTTGTTGTATTTGGATAAAAACTAATAGACTAGGTGACTAGGGGAAATAAACTGATCACGTGTGTGCATATGATTAAGTGTGAAATACAAATAAACTTGCCTTGCTGTGCCTTTGCTTCACCTTAAAAAGAACTGCATCATTCAAGAGCTATAAAGAGCCAGATCTATTCTAGATCTATTCTAGATCTATTCTAGGCGTACTCCTTGCCTTAACTTTAACCACTTGCAATTCTATATCCACGTTTCATACAGCTTCACTAGCAGTAACAGCAAAGCTAACTTTAGCTGCTGTTCCCACAAGCTTGTATGTTTGCCCGGCAAAACATCTCTCTCATCTGCTTCATCCTGGCACCGCTGACAATTACTTCTTCCGCCACTGGATTTCCGGCACTGGGCAGATTCAGCGCAGCACACCGCAGCCCCTTTTCCGGGCATCCGTAACGTAACGGAGCTGACTCCGGAAACAACCGGGCCGGGGGCCGACAAGCTGAAAGTGTCGTCCTGGATTCCACCACGATGGAGGACAAATGCGACGTTAAAATAATAATAATAATAATAATAACAATAATAGTCAGTGCTATTACGGTATTAGAAGAGATTTACTTTTTCACATTCTAGAAACGGCTCACGGTATTCAGGAAGTCAGGGCATTCTCGATAGAAAGTCAGTGTAACTGGCTTATTGGATCACCTTCTCTTCTTGTGTGACATCTTCCCTTGTTTTTGTAATTGACCCTAAGGTTCTGTGATTGAACACACCAGACCGAACCACTTAAGTGCAGCCGAGGTGTGGAACACAGGGAGTCCGCTGCGATTCATCAGTGAATGGAGGTGCTCCTACAAAGGCGACTGGAAACTCTTCCTTGTGCGTCCTTCAACACAGCAGCCTGTGTGCTCGCACCTGCCCCCCTGCACCTTTGCCTGGTTTCCAACTGGTAATTGCTTCTACTAGCAAACTTTGTTCCACCTCACTTACTTCAATCACAAAGTACAGGGATTTCGCTTTCAAATGACAGGAATGGTGAAAACAGCAAGACTCCAAACTACGGAGCTGCCTTGCTGGTAAAGCACGCATCTCAGACACTATGTATTGCTTAGTCAGGCGCATAATCACCTATTATGAAACTCATACGAGCCTACGTAGTGTCAGTGTCAAGTTGGCCAGTGCTGAACTCTTGCTTGAGAAGCAGGACGGCTCCTATAGCTGGTACCTCATTAGTGATAATGGCTACAGAAGAAAAAAAAAAAAACTAAAAAAAAAGCGAAACTTGTCAACCTGGTCCATGTGGTGCTAACATAAAATTTAATTGCTCAGGGACCACGTAGTCATGCTTACACCTATACCTTAGACTGGCTGTAGTCTTATAGTTAAATACCTAGAGTTTGGACAATGAGTATGCAATCGCTTCAATAATAGTCCACAGTTTAACTA
The DNA here is from genome assembly GCA_025802075.1 of Tenebrosternarchus preto. Taxonomy (NCBI): domain Eukaryota; kingdom Metazoa; phylum Chordata; class Actinopteri; order Gymnotiformes; family Apteronotidae; genus Tenebrosternarchus; species Tenebrosternarchus preto. The sequence continues at coordinate 13,389,363 of JAOYMR010000005.1, forward strand.
TAAAGTGGCTATAACTAACAATATCAGCGGTTAGTCTTCTTCGGGAGTGTTCAGTGTAATTCGGGGGAACTTCCAGTGCCTTCCAGAGAATAGTGCCCTGTTGAGACCTGGTTCCTGTTGAAACCTGGTTCCCATAGAGACCTGGCTCCTGAATCAATTAATAAATATCCAGAAGGTCATTTGAACTTTTTTAGTTTCCCTTTAAAACTTGTAAGAATACTTGTTATTCTGACATCCAACAGTGAATACAACATAGGTTTGCAGGAGTATAAAACCATTTAGGCCAGAAAAAAGCCCTATCTTTGGTCTTAAGCAATCAAGCCCAGCATATAATTCACCCTTCCATATAATTACAGCTAACTCTAACTAACTGTGCTTAACCATTGTTTATAATCAGCCACTTTCCTACTGCCAACCCACCAGACACACTTTGCACAGCCCACTATTTGTGGCGTATTACATCACCTCACCTGTCCTTCACAGCTACGCAAACTAGACTTTACCCTACAGTAAGCTGACATTTGTCATGACATTTGTACCTAATATTAAAACAGGATGAGGTACATGTTGCAGTAACTGACTCTTTGTGCACCTAAAATCAAAGAATTACTTCATTTCGATTTGAAGACCCATTAGGAATATATCAAAGATTTGACATAAAATATAAATGCTTTTTACATATTCTTCAGTCAGGCATTTAATTATCTATCTTTGCAGTTGCTACACCACTTGAGCAAGAAAATTCACCCAGAGCGAAAAAACGAGGGCATTTATCCTCTAGCATTCCACCGCCAGCAATTTAAGACATGTCTCAATTTACTTCTTGTCAAAATAATTGGTCAGGGAATTTGGAGTGCACAGTGAAACAGACAATTGATGTGACTTCCTTGCTCTGCCGTGCGGTTCCTGTGTTGAATGACTGAGAGGGGAAGACACAGGAAGGTTGTTCTTGCTCTTGCCAATTGCAGAGGCTCCCTGTGATCCTGGCCTTTCCCGCCCGCTCCGACTGACAGCCGGAGCGCGAGTTCAGTCGGGGTTGGATAGGCACGTCCGAGGCTCCCCGCGCTTCCCGCACCGTCCGATAGCCTCTGGTTCCATTAAGGTGTTAGGCGCCCTCTCTGCAGCACTAACAATAGGTTCAACAGCAGTAAGATGCAGGTGGACAGAGCAATGAAGGTTGGGTGTGTAGAGGTGGGGGGGAGGTCAGAGCAGGGGCAAAGGGGGGGGGCAGAGGAAAAGAAACAGGCCAAACTGAAGTAAACTTAGCCTGTTTTAAAGTGGCAAACGCTGTTCTTCACCAGTAATACACTTCGACGGAGACGCCGTAAGCTGTAGTGTAAACAACCTCTGCGAGTCTTTTTACGAACCTACTGCCAAAGCTGGTTAAAGGTAAAGTATAATAGAGGTGTTTAGAGATTTGATACGCTCGGCCAACTTTAGACATGATTCGTGGAGGGACTGAGGTGCGAACCGTGCCGGGCCGCGCTAACCCCGTTAGCGCCACCTGGTGCCCGTTTCCTGGCCCACGCTGCTTCAAGGCCCGCCTCCCACTCATGTTGTTCACAACGAGGGGTATAAAAGAAGACGCCCATGATGCCGGAAAGTCAGCTGGATGCCGAGTGGCCCTTACATTTCCCATCCCATCAGTTAAAGTGGATGCTGGGTTGGAAAGACCAATGTCAGAGTTAGCCATATATATATATATATATATATAAACACCACTATAAGTATGTTCTCTTTGTTGTGGGTGTGTGTGTATGCACGCACATTTCCTCTGAAAGCCGGCACTTGCAGAATATGAAAGAGGCAGACAGGTCTGTCAAAGGCAAGAGTTAAGAGTATTGATTTCTCTCTGCTACTGGGGGTAAAAGTCCTCACTCCACGGTCTGCATTAGCACAATATCCATGGGACTCATTAGCCATGTCTGGTCCTCACCTACCCACAAAAGCACTGGGGAGGGAGAACAGGGGGGACGGGGGTGGTGGTTCCAGGAGCCCAAATTCTGCACTCTAAATCTTTGTGGAGAGAAGGAGCGTAAAATACGGCTGGACACGCTCCAGACACCGATCAGACCACTGCAAGGCGGAGCGAGAGACGCCCTAAAGGTGAGCGCCTTGATGGTCTGTCCTCAAAAGCCTCCTCCAAAGCGCTTAAGCTGATGAGACGAGACATGATTCAACGTGACCCCGGGTTTAGCGTGGCTAGAGGTGCCTCACTTCCCTGATAGGAGGGATATTGGAAAGGCAAAAAAGGACACAGAGGCCCTATTCTACAAAAGGGACTGTAGTGGCTTTTTGTTTTGATTCTCTTACACTGCAAATGTAATGTTTTTTTTTGTGCACTGAAGGAAATGCAGCTTTGCATAGTTACACAATAATAAGCTATAATCAAGAACCTATTATAAATAACCAGTGATTGCCTACAGACAAAAGCTAAAAGGAGAAAGCGTAAATTAAATTCTAGATGATCGTAGGATCTTAAGCCGAATGTGAAAATGCTGTTTCCACAGACATTGATTTCTAAATACCAGCAGCATGTGTTGAACTGTACATAATATACTATTAAAAAAACAACATCGTTTATGAAAAGCTGTCCCATATTTGACGATGCCGTGCCGCGGCACACAGTATAATCATGTCCCAACCAGGAAGCCAGTGTTTAGTCCTACAAGAATCAGAGCTTCCAAATAAAGACCATGACCACATTCTAACGTACCACAACCTCATTCCATCAGATCTCTATGATTACACTCACTTATCACATTCAGTCATCAGGATTTTTCAGCTGTAAAACCAACTCTGGTTTTAAGTACCAAAAGTAGTGGTTATGTTTGGCAGTTCAATCAGACTTGTTTATGGACTCACCAAAGCAGCAAAGCGTTAAAGTGGATAAAATTACTATAATAGATACAGTAACTGTGTAGTGTAAACTGAACATGTCCAAGTAATGCAAATTCTTGAAAAAAATAGAGCCATTTAGTGTGGGAGTGTAGCACTTTTGTGCTGGTTTCCTACCAGAATGCATTCAGAAATAAAAATGATCCATCCGAATATCTACTTAAGTTTAGCACATCAACTGAGAAACACAGCCATCATGAAGCACATCTGCATTATGGAACAGAAGAAGCCATAGTGGAGAAGAGTAACTGCATCAGATTATACTGGACAATCACGGATTACAAATATAACAACATTACATCAGTTACCAATATAACATGGGCAATGTTTATTTATTTATTTATTGGTTAGACGTGACTCAGTAAAAGGCCCAGTGATATAATAACACCTACAGTGTACCTACTGTGTTAAATCAGCGTTGGGGCTGAATGTTAAGTTTGAAATTGACTGGAAGGACGTTTTATTTTTTGCAGCAGCAGCCCAAGTGAGAATGGACAGCTGTTAACTGGCTTCAGAAGAGGGAGGAGATTTACAAACCGCAAAGATAATTATGATTCGTTGCGTTATAAAGAGAGTACCTGTCGTGCGACGAATACTGACAAGTTGCTGTCCTCAAGACAGCTGTCTAGATTATTCAATTCTCGTTTTACCTGCATATCCTGATCCATAGAAACTGCCCTTCCCAAGCCCTCCAGGTACAGGTTCTAACTGGAGCTCTGCCCCAAAAGCCCAGTATTAATCCCAATTCAGGCCCAATCCTCATGTCCTGCCCATCGATTTGGCAGGGAAGAAAAGCCTTCTTGTACCCCTTGAGATGTACATTCTGTTGTTGTCTCTCTCTCTCTACTCTACGAAAGGTCCAACACGGAATGAACTGTCATGTCACTTGAGGATATTACAGACCGTTTTCCTTTAGAACCTCGAACGCCAGCAAAAGGGATCGCTTCGCTTTTCTGGCCGTTTGCCAACTTCAGCTCTTCGATCAGTCACAGTACGTTCTGTCACGCTAATGAAAACGGATCCTGCTAATGAGTAATCGTCTGTCAGTTTTCATCTTTTATACGCCAGAGCTGACATAAAAAATGGTATAAGGACGCTGCATTCCTACACAGCCATATGTTACTCTTCCCTCCAAATTAGTCCACTGAGCAAACAGTGACGGTGCATTATCTTTACCTTTTTAGCACTAACTTTTCTATTTCATTTTATCCACAACCATATTTTTCCCCAGGAGGAGGCCCTTCCCTAATGAAATTGTGTGTTTAATATATCGCTACACTACCAGCCTCTGAACTACAAAGTACATGTCAGTAATGAACATATATTTATAGGAATGGCAGAGGTCTTTAAATGAATGTCTCTGACCTGCTAAAGAGCCCGAAAGTGATTAAAATTCATTTGGATTGATTAAGGCTCTCTGGCAGATGAGAGGACACTGTAGAGACCTTTTACTACTAAGTTAGGAATATATTAGGTCTCGAGAAACAATGATCTATGTTAAAGAAATACATGACCCCCCAAATTTTAATGTTGTTAAAAATTTATAGAAGATAAAAGTGATCAGTTATCATTTGGCCTTTGTCCACTGCTGCCATGTTAGTACTATAGAGTAATAATAATTAGAACGACAACTGCCATGTCCACTACCAGCTCTCCTGTCATCTCCTCTCTAAACTACATTTACTATGATTGTCTGGTTAACCCTGTTCATTACAAGGTCCCCTGTCTGTTAGTCCCAAGTGTTTGATTATTATTCCCCTGTTTGATTTCCCTGTATATTTAACCCCCATTGTGTGGTTTTACTAATTGCAAGGGTAACGTCTTACTCTGGTCTTTCTAGTGTTTCACTGCCTGATGGTTCTCTGGGTCTGCATGTCTGACTATGTTTTTGGACTGCCCTTCTGAATATATATTAAAACCCTAATTTTACCAAACCTGCATTTGACTGTTCAGCTCGACAGAGGACTTTGCCTTCTTATGGAGTTGGCAGGTCCTGGTTCCTTTCCACATGCTATTGCTACACAGGGATGCTGGCTGGTACATCACCATAGATGCAGGTCGCTTGCCATCATGGTTGAGGAGATCTCTAAAGCTCCTGCTTGAGGGGAGGCTTCCTTACTCTCCTGTTCTTTCCATTTCCCTGTTGGTACCTTTCCCCACTCTACTTAGCCCTGCCTAATGAGTATGACTGTAATCTGGCTGGTTGTCACAGCTTCATGCACTTTCTTGTTAGTTTGCTCATCGGCTGCAGTGTACTGATGCCTCTTGCATCACACTGACTGTTTCTCTGTTAGGTGTTTGACTGGCCTAACACCATGGAGCTGGGGGGGGGGGGCACTAGAGACTATGAACGTTTCACCTCTCATTTTGAGGTATTGTTATATCACCTGCTTGTGTGAAAGGCTAGTGTGGAGCTGCTTATCGCCTTGAAACAGGACTCCTGCTCCGCTGTAGATTGTTCTTTGGAATTCAGAACCCTTGCAGCCAGCAATGGCTGGAATTATACAGCCCTTCTAGTAGCATATCGTCAGGGTTTTCTAGTCAGTCAGGGCTCATGTGGAGGGATAAATCTAAATCCCTTGGAGTTCATTTCAATCTCCATTTGTGTGGTTAAACTTCTCCCAAGAAGATGTCCTCACAGGGCCCTTATCGGTCTCACTCCTCACTTCTTGTGCTTCACACCCTGTTGACCCCGAGGAGATGTACCTTGATGGTATACATCTCTCCACAGTGAAACAGAAGGCTGGAACATTGCTCCTGTCTCCTGTGGTGAATCTAGTCATCTTCTCCCCAAGTTTCCTGTCTGTCCACTAGGGTGTATCACTACAGGCTTTGCTGAGGTTTCCTCATATGCCACTGCAGTGAGCATGTCAGTGAGTATCTCATCCATGATCACACAGTTGTTGTTCCAGTACTGATCGACTCTGGAGTTGCTGGCAGTGTCTGCCTATCTCCACCTAGCCTGAGACTCTAGTCCTTGAATGGAAGACCTCTGGGCTCTAGACGCATCACTTACAGAATATTATTCATCACGCTCCAATACAGTGTGAATCATTCTGAGAAGATTTCACTACATTTGGTTACTTCAACAATTTTTAGGCAGCCACTTGCTACATTGACACAACCTTCTGATCTCCTGGGAATCTCTTAATGACCTACCCTGGTTCAAGTACTGAAAACAATTCTATGGAACACATCACTGTCGTTGCTACCTAGAGTGTTGATACCTAGATTGTTTTTAGCAAGGGGTGGGTTTCTGCTCTGCATCTTCACTGCCCCTATGACAGTTTCATTAACCTGCTGAAGTA
>JAOYMR010000005.1:13402317-13415745 GCA_025802075.1 Tenebrosternarchus preto
TCATTAAAGATTCAAAAGAATCACAAGAAAGATGACCTGAAGGAGGCATACGTCATGTTCAAAAGAGTGCTGCAAGTCATTCATTCCCAGATGAATGACTGCTTAACTCTTACTGCAATTAGCTTTAGGAGCCAAATGAATTGCCTGTCAAAGGCCACGGCCGGTCTGGACACATAACTTTTCTTTCGGATGACTGCTTATTGTCCTAAAAAGCACTGCATCGTCCATTTCTGGGTATCCTACTGACACCGTAAATGTGCAGATATTTCGGAAGCAGACATGCTTAACTCAACCTCTTGGCAAGGATTCAGGTGGCCCTGGAGATGCAGCTCTCACTGTAAGGAACAGGGCTGCTGTTTCAAGTACTGCACAGTAAGCAGTGTCTACACTGTCAGTTATCGCATCTACTGCTGCAGAGACCGAAGTTATTTAAGAACCTAATGCTTTACATCTTCTGGCATCGTTTACGTACTTTTAGTGAGCTGATGGAGACATGAGTACAGGAGGCTTTCAAGTTTGGAATCATAACAGGAAATGTGTGTGAAAGCAAAGAAAATCTATATTATACCAATTATAGACAACATTGTGCATATAGTCATGCAGACAGCATTACAATGCAGAAGGCAAGTGATTTGTTTTGAAGTAACCATAGATGACTTGAAACATGCTGTGGACCCAGCGGTGACCAACCAGTCGATCACAATCAACAAGTGTTTCAGACCTGCCATGTCATGGTACCATCGCATTTACCATAACTCTGCATCAGCACACCTGTGTCAGCATTTATTAGATAACTAGTTACACAGGGCTGTTACAGCTAGAGCGAATGTTTCCCTTTCCTCTCTCCCCTCAAATTTGACTGAAGAAGACCTGGTACAAAAGAGAGCAAAGTCACACGACTTTCAACTCACCTCCAATGTTCAATTAAATAAAGCATATATATTTAAATAGATGAAAGGTTCACTAAAGACTCAAAAAGATTTTTTTTTCAGATCCCCCCCCAAAAAAGGGGCGGGGTATACCAAAGCTTCTTTTCTTCATTTCATGTTAGACACACAAAGCACACACAGAAAAAAAACATTCGCAGATGGAGAAGAGGCGAGGGTGATCGTTGCCGACTCCTTATTCAGAGTCTTTATAAACAAAGATGAAAATTGTCATTTGGAGTTGTAACTATTCTAGCTGTAGATTTTACATAGCTGGAGGATATAGGGACATGAACATTTTTTTTTAAATGCAGCATAGGACGAAAATGTATGCGGGTAGATCCTTCATTGTTCAGATTTCAAAAGACGGTACCATTATTAAAAAAGTTGGTGACCACTGCTGTAGACTGAAAATCTTGTAGGAGAAGACCTGCTGTGATTTGGTTTTTCTGTTGAGCATATCACGCTGTCAAAAGTTCATGATGAACAAATGGTAGTATATAATGATAATATTTAATAATAGTATATAATGGTAGTATATAATGATAATATTTAATAATAGTATATAATGGTAGTATCTAATGATAATATTTAATAATAGTATATAATGGTAGTATATAATGATAATATTTAATGATAGTATATAATGGTAGTATATAATGAATGTATATAGCTAATGGAGATGTAGTACATAGAACTGTGCTTGCATAACCCATATGGTATTTAAATCAGATAAATCAGACTAAACATGGGCCAAAGTGAATCAAACACAACAAAAGGTAATTTTCTGGTTTTGTTACTCATCTTGCATTCGACTCCATGAGTGTTATGAGTGTCACTCCAAGTTAAGGTGAGAGACACTTTTAAATCTTTACTCTGCATCTTCTTAACTGTCTACTGAAAACTGAATCTCTCCTTTGTCCATTTACTCTGTAGACACTGGTTACCGTCACAGAATGCACAGCAGTATGGGATGTGTTTGCTCTCAGCTTAATTCAGCTTTGTGCCTATACTTGGAACTTCATCTTCCAGAGCAGCAATGTCTCTCTTACTCAAGATGAACATACTATCAGAACATGGCCAAAATATTGTGTACTATGATTCCATGGGGGGGGGGGGGGTTGATCTTAGGATTGGTACTGAGATTCATGACTGATCTTCTCAATCATTGGTGTCATAGATCATTGGTGTCATAGACCCAGTTTAATGGGGAATGTGCTCCAGCAGTACGGTTCCATGCCCCACTGTAATCACAGGAGTAATACGTCAATACGAATGCCTTGTTTTAACCTAGACTCTTGAGCAAAACTACACAAAGATACTACAGATACTACATTTCCCATAATGACCCTGAATCTTTTCAAATGCTTGAGCAACTAACACTCACTCGGAGCCAATTTCTTTCAGTTTCTCTGTTCACTGTATTGAACCAGCAGTAGAAACTGACCTAATCAAGTAAACTCAACTTAGCCACCCAGAAGACTATAATGACACAGCATGTATTTTAAACGTAGCCACATCAAGCCAGTTATTCTGCCAAAGCATATTAGACCACCAGAGCAAAGGCATTCATTTACCAATGGGGGCACTGTTAACTAGATAACGTAAGTCTGTAAAATGGAAAAATATAAACAGTAGCATGACCATTTTGTACATTTTTATCTTGCTGGCTAGCATGAACCGATGATGTAAAAGCAGCTCTCATGTAGTGTCTCAAAGGAATTATTTCACATGTACATGTGTGGCAATATTTTTGTGTGTGTGTGTGAAATACAAATAATTAACAAAAAGTTACTCTTTTCTCGTGACAGAAAGAAAAGTGCACCCAGAAAATGAGAAGTCAAGAGCAAAATCAGATGCAGAAGAGACATAAGCAGTTAAGGGAGGGGGGCAGTAACTGTACAGGGAAGGGTTAGCCTTTTAAAAACAGCATGTGCACAGTTCTGCCCCTATGGCTGACCTGGAAACAAACGGGTATTGGGTTGTGCCCCCTTAACTGTAATATAGCATATAGTCTAGTCTAGAAATGCCCCTGCTTGAAGTGGCTTTAAGGTCTCCTTGACTGAAAGGCAGTTTTCCCATTAAGCTTTAAGGATGGAGATTTCAAAAACACAGTAAACCTGATTTCAGTTTGTTCGTTTTATTTTCAGACACTCCGTATTCCAGTCAGTGCTTCCTAATCCCCTGGGATCCAGATGCGCCAAAGATATTGTAGACAATCTTATTTATTCTTGAATGAGAAACCGACATCAGTGCTTTCTCATTTTCAGTCTTGTTTTCTACAATACAATCCACTAATTCTCCAGCAGGCTCTCACTCTCATTCAGAATTATCCCGCTATGATTTGCTTTTTTAACTATCAAGCGCACAAGAACCTTGGGTTTCATACCTTCCCCTTCGAAGTAGGCAACCGTCCACCTGCCTGGTCACTAATGTATTAATCAAGGTAGACATTGTGGGGATATGCCTTATCTTTTGACACGTGAATGTGCTGGACGAGCTTAAGAAACCGATTTGAAAGATTAGTAAGTGAAAAGAGTTCCAGCTCCAGTATAAATCAAAAACACATCGCGTACATACAGCGATTACGAGAACATAATTCGGCTGCGAACACGACGAGCAACCCATTAAACGCGCGGTCAAGACAGATGTGTTAACAGGTGCAATCATCAAACTCTGCTAAAAGCCAGGTCAGCAAAGGAAAACCCAATAAATATATTAAAAGACGTGTCAGCATGCCAGAAGCGGCAGCAACAAAACATGCAGTTTATTTTCACATGTAAATCTAATAAAATGTTTTATTAGTTACGCATTGACAAGCCATGCGTATAGAGATAAATGTAGTCAAAACCTGAATATATAATTTTGACACACTGCATGTTTTATTGTTGGTTAAAAAAACCTAAAAAAAAAACAAACTTACCAGTAAGCTGGTCATAGGATCCGTCTAGTTCTCTAGAATCAGACAAGCTTTGGTCCATATTTTTAGTCTTCATTTCTAACTCCTGCAAAATGACCTCCCAAAAAGCTTTAAAAAAGATAACTCGGTGTCGTGTATGTCTAGAAACCGAGCTAAAAGCTTGTAAAGTTTCACAACAACATAAGACTGAGCGTAAAGCAGTTTGTCTTCACTGCTCTCCAGTTTGGTATGTTCTCTTCGCTGTGTGAGGCGCTGTACAAACGAGCTCTCCCTCGCTCTCTTGATGTGGTTATCAGAAAACAGAGTTGAACCATCGAAAATAGTCCTTAATCTTAACGTCGTATGCAAAATATATATATATATATATGTGTGTGTGTATCGGTGAAGTCGCCCTGGTTTTCAGTTCGCGGAGGCGAGATTTGTTATGAGGTGGGTTTGCAATAAGGTTACCTATCGTCTGCCAACCGACGCGCAAAGATTATACTTTCGTAAGCTGCGCGCGCGGGCTGAGCTCGACCTCTCGCTCGTGCGCTTAAAAGTCAACAGATTTTTTTTTTTAATTATAAACTGAATTCATGTTTAATAACAAAAATGTATAGATATCCGTAGTCACTTTATGTGAAACATCTTCCGTGTATTTATATGTATCTACCCAGTAACGGCTATATTAGGCGCAGCTCTCTTATGGTTCTTATATTAACTGTAGCAAGCAGCCTTGCCCAGTATTATGAAGACTCGCGTCTTGCAATTACACACACACATACACACGCACACTCTCATACACACTCTCATACACACACCAAACACACATTCATCAGCTTTTTTTTTCAAACTTCTCTTCTATAAGATTGTATATAATTGTATAAGTGAAGAATAAGAAGATCTGTACATTATGAACAGTTTGAAGGGAATGTGTAACTTAAAACTGGAAACTGATAACTTATTATCCAAGTTAACCAAGTGGCTTTTCTTCCAAGAACTGAATGGTAACTCAACACAAGCAGTTATAATAAACATACTGTAAATCAAGTGTTTATAAGTACTGCTTTACGTTAGCAATAGAATTTAGCAGCATCTAAGAGGCTCTGGAACAAGCAGAGGCCAGAAGCAGAGGCCTGTTCTAAGGCTTTTACTGACAGAAGAGAAATAGAAAGCTTGATGAACTTATCCTTGATCAGACCCTTTATCAGACCCCCCCCCCCCCCCAAAAAAAAAAAAAGCCCTGTGAATTTATCATTAAGTATCCATCATCTCCTGTCCCTCCACAGCCAGGAAGGAGTTCTCGTTAGCAGTGCACTCAGACTGAGTTGCTAAAATTTCTGCTGCAGGTACAAACAGTTCAGTGGTGCCAGGAGGCTTCCGAGGACGACTCAGACCTTCTGTATCTCAGGTAGAAACAAATTTTAGTTATAAAATGTATGTATTGTAGTTGTACTGAATGTCAGATAAAGAAATGTATCTCCATTCCCCAACAACACAAAATAAAATGTTAGAGTAGGTTAAATGTGTGGATTGATGTCGGTGTTGTTAGATTTACATGTCTGAACATTCCTGTGCATTTTGCAAATGTAAAATTAATTGACTGAAAATAAAATGCTTTGTACATCCTCATCCAGAAGCTATTATTTTATTTTTGTACTGTAACTGTTATTAAAATGTGACTGATCTGCCATTTTGTCATTTATTTTCACTGTATTGCTGTCTAATCATAGTAACTGTATGTAATAAGGCAACTGTTCCTAAAGACATTAGCAGTAATGACAGTTATTTTGAGGTAAAAAAAAAAAAAAGAAAAATTAATGAATTCCTCAGAATTTGTCGTCTCCAAATTACTGCTTAATGCCATTAGGATACATGACAGGTGAAGGTGTTAGGGTGTTAGGGTTTTTAGTGAATGGCCGTTTTGTAGTGGGTGAAAGTACTACTGAGCAGAATATACTGGATCAAATCCAATGCGTACTGCTTAAGCACGCCATTTTGGATGCGGCCTGTCTCTTGACTGTTAAGTCAAGTCAAATTTATTTATATAGCGCTTTTTACGACTGCCGTTGTCGCAAAGCAGCTTTACAGATGTCCAGGTTCAAGCCCCCAGTGAACAAGCCAAGAGCATCAGTGGCAAGGATAAAGTGCCTGAGAGCATGAAAAAGAAAACTTGAGAGGAAGGGGGTGGGCATCCTCCCTTGGCCAACACCACACACCATAATAACAATAGTATAAACAGTGAAGCACAAAAATTAAGTATCCAGGACATAAAGCATCCAGTCAATCACCATCACAAAATTAAGTAAAGTTGAGAAATTGGAGTACAACGGCATCCAAACGTCCCGGTTCACCAAAACACTCTCTGACCATGATTCCGCCAGCCCCCTGTCTTCAACTACCAACAAAATCCCTTTGTAAACAAACTGGTTTTCAGTCTAGTCTTAAAGACTGTGACTGAGTCCCAAACAGTAGTTGGAAGGTTTGTTCCATAACTGGGGGGTTTTGTAAAAGAAATATATGCCTCTTGGTGTAGTCTTCATAATCTGAGGTACAGAGAGCCACCACTGTTTGAACAAAGTAGGCGAGGTGGATCCTAAGAAACCAAACGTTTGCTCGGTTATCTGTGGAGCGAGACCATTCAATTCTTTATAGGTCAATGGTAGTATTTTATAATCAATGTGAAATTTGACAGGGAGCCAATGTGGTGAGGATAAGATGGGTGTGATATGTTTATATCTTCTAGCTCTAATAAGGACTCTAGCTGCTGCATTCTGGACCAACTGATGCTTGTTTATGCTCCTCCTGGAACATCCAGACAGCAAGGCCGAGGTTTTTGTGTGACATTTAGATTATCATTATAAATGATGAATGTAATCGTATCCAGGTCACTTCAGCCTGCTCCATCCAGATGATTTTGGGCAAGGCCTTGAGCTGCTCCAGCCAGGTGAGAGCTTCAAATTTCAAGATCTAATGGAGTGCAGCATTCTCTTCTAATACCTATGCCAAGCTGAGACCTGAATCCCAGAGTGCACACTGGCAAGCACACAGGCTGAGGAGAGAATCAGATCCATCTGATGTTCGATAGTGAGGCAATATATTAATTAAGGCTATAATCTGTTAACGTAAATATTAACCAATGGTTTACACATCTGGTTCTCAGGTGTCCTTAGAGAAGATGGTAGCTACAGATATAAGTAGATTTCTATTTGTCATGCATTGTTATTTATACTTGGTTGCTTAGCTAAAACTGGTCTCACACATACATTACTGTCCAGTCAGACCCCGAACTGTATTTAGCAGTAATACTTGTAAACATAAATGTAAGGTTTATGTTGATATTTTTACTGAACAAATATTCTCTCTATAATAAGTTCCAAAAATACTATTTCATTCACTCATTCATTCATTCATTTATGTGTTTGTTTGTTTGTTATTTATTTGGGGGTGATATAATAGCTTTAAACACAAAGGCAATGGTAGAATGAGACCAGTGAGACAAAACAATTGGCTCTGCCACAGGGCATAGCAGGGGGCGTGACACTGTACATGGATTTAACGTAGGCTTCAGTCTATAATTCTCAGATAAAAAAAAAAATGTAAGTCAATAATTAACTAAATAATCAATAAAACCAAGCAGCCAAACTTGTGCAATTTGTAGAAAAGTAATAATGCCTTTATGAAAGGCTGGTGAAATGGGGAAATGAACTGTCAACCACATGGTAACAGGCCTCCACATGTTCAGCACTGTGGTTTATTGCTGTATGAGAAGCAGGCCATATTACAGTATGGGCTTCAGACCTTGTTTCAATCCTGGTTACAGCCTCAGCACTTGGGCTCAGCCTGAGGGCATTTCATGGGTAACTCGTGCCTGTTTTAGCTGCTCCATGGTAGCCCCTGGCTGGACAGTTTAAACTAAGCCTGTGGGGCGTCCACCGGGAGCTTTTCCCACTGTACAGTGTTGAATTTTTTGTAGTTTTTTTGTTGATAACCCAATTCACATTTCATGGCCAGGAGCAAGCAGACACACCATTCTGAAGAGAGTGATGGTGTATAAGTTTTACTTAACTCAACATGTTTATGTTAACTCAACACCCGTACAGCCACATAACTATTAAGGGAACTTTGGCACTGTGTCTGGTAACACTGGCCTAGCCAATGCTAAGATACTGAGAGGCATAAAATCTCGACAACATTTCGTCAGCAGGCTTCATGGCAGTAGCTACACAGTACTCCATCCTGTTGAAAGATTCTTTGCTGTTCTCCAACACACACACACACACACACACACACACACACACAAGTGCTGACACAGCGCAGGAAGTCACTGAGCACCTCTAGGCTCTCCTGTTAGGAACAGTCCAACTTCACAGCCAGCTCCCAGGACACAATAGGAGTGCCCCCTGGCGTTAACCACACGCCCCAAGTTCTCTCATCATCAGAGGAGGTTTACACCTGTCCAGATTCAGTTTTTAACCCAGTCTCTCAGATAGCAGACACAAGGACCAACAAATCACTCAAGTAACCAACACAGTGGCACTCAATCCCACTTTCAATTACCCTATCAAAGGTGACAGGGCCATTATTCATTCCGAAAAACTGTGAACTGCCAAAGTCTTACGTCCACTTCTTAAAGTAAACTGCACTTCCTCTTTAGCGTCTGGAAGCAAAGGCTACTTCCCAGCAGCCACTGCACAAGTGGTTGAAGGTGCTGGATGCGGTGCTGTAGTGTAAGCTCGTCATCGCTGGAGTGAAGCTGTGGGTACGAATCCGGCCTGGCCTCAGATCTCGCTGGCTGCCGGTACGCTGTGCAGGCTGCTCAGAGCCGCCGCTACTGACTCCTCCGCAGAGCTGAGCTGGCATCATCTCCGAAGCTGGCGTCATCTCCGACGCAGCGGTGTCTAGCAGCTGGCAGGCACAGGAACAAGCAGAGGACATCCTTTTTTCTTTTTTTTTTACTTCTACTGACAGGCCAGAAAGATGGCAGTTGGAAGAACTTGAACTTAAGGACAAGTAACTAAACTGGCCAGGAAAGTATACATTTATTCATAATCATCCCTCACTGACTCTAAGGATAAGTATCAATACCAGTTAAAGCAAAAATCTGTGTGAATTGCATATAAATTGTCCTCAATATGAAAATCAGATGAAAACCCATTTTAAACACTGTTTTTTTTCTAATATAACAAATAACACCATTAATATAAAACAGTGCCTATGTGCTGTACTGCCTTAGTACTATGCTACTGACAGTGTTCTCTGTTCTTGTAAACTAAATTATTTTGGTTCACTTAAAACAATGTTTCCACTGAACTAAACCTACAAATTTCAAATTCCACTAAAGTCACCAATTGGGATAAAAGTATCATTAATATTAATGAAGTCAAGACATAAAATCTTCATGATTTTAGTTCTATAAAGGAATGGTTTATGGGGAAAAATGGTTTATTTCACTCACCTTAAAAGCCATTACGTACTTGCTGTGCAAACTTTGTGCTTTTGGTCAGCTGCTTTGCAGTAACAAGGATAGCATAGCTAACAAGGCTAACATAGCTAACAAGTAATGGGAGATTATTGTGTCTGATTTAGTCACAATCATACAAACTTCAGCTTTTATGTTCCATTTAAAATCCCATGCTGATAGATTGCGTAAAGATCAAATTGTAGAGAGAAGAATGCAAATGTAATTTTAGCTTTCAATTCTCCTGTCTAAAGGACTGTGGCTTTTTTTCCTCTTTTTCCGAATGAAGAACAGGTACATTTTCAGTTCACATCAAACATGATATTACTCAGTCACTTCTGAGAGACCTACCTGGAGACAAGTACGGGCACTAAATTACGGCAAGGTATTTCACACATAACACGGTATTTCAATGTCAGAAAAGCTACCACCAGGGCATTCTAACCATCAAACTTTAACTTTCATCAGTTAGACTACATGAAAGCAACTTAGCCTTATTTTCCCACTATCAAACTAATGCTTGTTCAGTGAGAAAAATGCCCCCATCTCACATTCTTTGCCATCCTAGAAATACAGCCTGATACAATCTTTCCTTCAGACTTTAGCCAATGTTGCCGTGATCCATTTTTAAAGTCAGTTCAATCAACTGACACATGCAAGCTGAGCAAACAGCTTTTTGACATGTAGCATTTGGTAACAGCCTTACAATTATCTGCATATGGTGGATTTATGGCTTTTCTGCTCCAGTAGTTCACATTTCCAAAATAATTCATTTTATCTCTCTAATGTTGCAAAACCACTTCCAGTCACAATGCTGCCGAGTTCTAAAAGCCTCTCAATTATACGTGGAGGTTACAGTTTATCACACACTTATTGTATACATTCAAAAACCACTGTGCCTCGACTGTAATGGGGTAAAAATAAGCCATTTAAATCAGAGAAGGGCATTTTACATTTATTTTCAGGTTTGTCGTGACTGTGGTCTTCCATATTAACCATAGAGTAAACTGTAAAGTAAAAGATGGGGAAATATCATTATTTATTACCCATTACAGCTAAATACCTCCATTACACTGGAGTTAAATTCTCAAATTATTTAAAAAATACACATTGTTTGATATCATGTCATGTGTAATTTTTTTTTTACTAAATTCCTTTACAATCTATGTCCAGTCTGGTCTTTTAACAAGTGTTGCTCTGTACAAATTTCCAATATGCTGAAATGAACTATTAGCATTAGACTGAAATTATCCAGGTCAGATCAGTCCATTTCAAGACTTTCCCATTACTACTGAAGTTTCTACTGACAGAACATCAATACAATAATCTGCATTGTTTTCAGTGTATATAGCAATAGAGTATCTCGCATATGTCAGGTGATTGGATAATCATTGCATTTCAGTGGGTGGCAAATGCAAGGAAGGCAGGGGGGGGGGGGGAATCAATAGGGTGAATGAGTAAGTGGAATTCATCATCAGTATGGCTTTGCGATAAGGGAGAGCACATTTCACGTCACACAGATCGCCTCTAGCTCGAAATGGCTGCTGTAAAGAGGCCCTGGGCCCTCGTAAAATACCGAATCTGTGGAAGCCAAAATACACTCCGTTCTGGCGCTGCAGTGATGATCTCGGAAATGCAGCGATTTGATGTAACGCTACGGCCGACTTTAGGCAGGGTCCCCACACTGGGTCTCACGAGGATGCAGCCCAGAGACTCGGGGCGGTAACATCAAACTGGCGGTTTATGTTTGAGGATTACAGCTGCGGATAGCAGATGATGCTTTCAAAGTCATCTGTGCAGTCCACATCGCTCTTCACAATCCGTGATGCAGATTAATAAACACACACATACACACTGACACTCACACACACACACACACACGCACCACACACACGACAAGGAAAAACAGAACACAGGCTACCACAAGCAAATGCAATTAAGGCTAAGGGGCAATATTAAAGAGTGACTTCCGTTGTCTGAGAGGTTGCATGAAGTGTACATGTATCTATCTAACCTACTTTATTACTGTTATTCATGAATGACCATTACGTTTTCAACGAGCAGCCCAACCCCTGAACAGTCTGCTGAAATATTTAGTGCAACACCAAAGCCACAAACATTCTGTAACTAAAATACTTACACAGTGAAAAAGTTGTTTGAAAGAACAAAACAACTGGTTTCAAGAAGTGACAGCTATATGTCTTAAATGGGAGGAGACCGGGGCTGGGGGCTGAGGGGTGGGGGTGGGTCTGGTCTGTCCACCATTCCTCCATCTCCCTCTCCACCCCTGTCTGCTTTCCCTCTCACTCTCTCGTTCCTCCGGGGCACGTCGATTGCCCTTGGTTGTGCTGCTTGCATCCTTAATGAACTGTGCTCATTGCAAATTTCGAGACAGTCCCGCACTGCTTGTGTGCGAGTGTCCGTCTTTGTCCGTTTGCGTGTGTGTGTGTGTGTGTGTGTGTGAGGGTGAACGTGCTGTTCTGAGCAAATGCGCCTTCCTGTGATTTAAAAGCTCGGCTTTTACTACAGACGTGCCAAACGGACAAAAACATTTGAAATTGTACTGAATGCAATTCAGTTAACAGCATTAAAATTAAAAAGTGATTAAGAAGTCAGTTATTGTGAAAGAGCCTTTGGATGGTTGTTAAAGCGAATGGCTGTATATCATATTCACACTGCCATCTTGTACAGGTTACTTGTTGCCTTCAACATGGTTTATAACCCTGATTGTCACTACAGTCCTCAGAGCCCCCAGGCTTAATTACACCTCCTGTCTCGTAATTAGAATTCTGCTTACCTGGTGAGGAGCTCATGGAGTACAATGTAAGTGTGAACAGCCAGAGAAGCCTCTGTCTGAAACCAAATGCAAAGTGTATTACAGTGAGAAAATATTTTAGGGTAAAGATCTTATTAATATATAATTAATAAGTTATAATTAATAGACAGAAATGTTTTACATTTGCTTTATAAACAAAATTTTAGGCAAATTGCATGAAGTAGTGAGTAATGACTATACAATGTTCGTCTTTAAAACATCTGTGACTTTTCCGTAGCAAGAGTAACTTTTTAAAGCCTTTCTATGCTTCAGATTCTGATGAAAACTAAATCCTAAGAACAAAGATGGCTTTTTCTCAGGGATACTGCACTTCCAGTTTACCTTTGCTCTGTCACATTGGCTCTTTCCAAAGCTCTTTTTCGGTGAGCCAAATCCCTTCCCAGCATTTTTGTGGCCCTCGTTCCTTCTCCAGTCTCAGCCATTGTTACCATAATCCATGCTGACTGTTCACCATCTCATCACTGATCACATCTGGTTCCTGGGCCGGATGGTTCTAGAAGAATACAATGGCCAAGGACATGCAGGTTAATGAGGATCTCTATCTCTGTCATCTCATCACCTAGCATCTTGCCCTATGTGTCTCAAACTTACAAATACACACATCGCAAACACACACACACACACACACATGGAGAATGCAAAAATGACTTGTTCTTTAAGTGCAATAGACTGTAGTCAGAAAGAGTTCTACTCTCTTCAAATACAAATGACAAGTTTACTTTGAAATTGACGTAAATACACTGGGCTGTATGTCGTATGTTTGCATTCCCCTAAGATGTGAAATACATCCATACATACACCTCCAGGAGGATTACACACCAGAGATATTGAATCTCTGTCTGATTCTTCAAAGCAAGATATATTAGAATGTCAACTGTCACACTGCCATCTGCCCCTTGAGGTTAGCCTGTGTAATATTTCAGCGTCCAGTCTAGACTAACATGAAGCCACGTGTTCAAGGAAAGGCTTGTTCCTAGTCTGTGCCAGCCATTTGCCATTTGTGACAGAAATTAATAATGTTACTTGGGAAATGACCACACAACAAACTGCTTAAATTCCACCTGCTTCCAAAAAATCCGGCCCCCCACCGGCCCTCCCAGAAGCTGCTTTGCAGGAACAGCACGTTTCATGACACCCAGTCTACGTGGTTCTAGCGAAACTGAGCTGTAACTTCTAAAACTAATTTCAGAATCAACCCCTGCTGCCGATGGCCTCACAGTAACATCCACAGGCGTGGGGGGGGGGGGGGGGGGGGGGGGGGGGGGGGGGGGGGGGGGGGGGGGGGGGGGGGGGGGGGGGGGGGGGG
>JAOYMR010000005.1:13415965-13426420 GCA_025802075.1 Tenebrosternarchus preto
CACCGCCCAACCCCAACCCCCCCCCCCCCCCACCGCCACCCCACCCCCAAGCCCCTCCCCCACACCCCCCCCAGCTCACCACAACGTTACTTACCACCCCCCCCACCCCACGGCCTGTCTCCTGCGCATTTTAAAAACCGACTGAGCAGAGAGACAGGAAACTGTCGCTTATGGCACCACAGTGAGCAATTTGCCATACCACCACCTTCATTTCTGCCTCTGATGAGCGTTTCCTAAAGTGGTTGGCCATGAGTGAAAGTGATTAGCAAGAGCCCTATGCACCTTGCCACCTGTTCACCTTGACAACGGCTTGATTCACAGCCAACAATAAAAGAGGCAGGCTTACAGAAACGCAGCGCCATTATCTCGGCGAAAGTTCGCTCGTTTTTTTTTTTACGGCGGATAGAGCTGAACTGAACGCCTACCTGGCTACACGCATCTAAAGTTAACCCTGCTCCGACACAAACGAGTATCAGACGAGTTTTGAAAAGTGCGCTTAGAATACTTTTGAAAGCAACATTGTTCGGAAGGAAAACCGAACCAGTGCTCAAGCTTCAGTAAGCAAAGGCAACTGCTTTAAAGTTCTATAGTGTCCACTTTAACGTGGTTCGGTTTGCCCAGCTCATTTAGAACTAATTTACAATGATATACAATCCCCCACAGCAGGGCTCTGTTTTGGTACAGTGAGAGGGGCCACAGTAATACCTGGCACTTGTCCAGGTGATGAGTCATAAAATGGGGACACTTTTTTGTTGTTGTTGTTGTTGTTGAGGTCAGAAGGGAGACAAGCTAATGATGCATTTTTTTAACGTTATTACCTACTCTGGAGCAAAAGACAACAAGGACGTAAATATGAATACACTACCAAAAAACAAAGTATGGATGTGTTATCTATCTTCCCTCTCTCTCTCTCTCTCTCTCTCTCTCTCTCTATTTCTCTGTACGCCTCTCAGCCTTTCTATTTACATCTGCAGACAACTGAAGGTGACTCTCGGACCAGATGACTTTGTTTTGCTTGGCTCAGATGGTCCTGCAGGACAGTCTAATCAGTGACTCCTTATGGAAGCTTCTAGATGACGAATGTCTCCTGCGCATGTGCTGTGTTTCTTCGTCCTTCAGCAATTTACCACAAACCAAGCTGAGTGCTTAAACATGAAAACAAAAACACATTTACAGATACAAACTATTATGTCTAATAAATAATAACATAATTCAGTACCTCATTGGCCTTTGTGGTACTAAGTTGTTTTTTTTTTTTTTAAGAATATGCGGTTCATTAGGCAACGTCTTCTGAAAAACAGCCTATCCCACCTGAGGCCTCTGTAATAGAACCCTGTGTTAGTTTGTTTTTACTCTGCAATCCATCTGGGTTCTCTCACCTTCAGAATAGCCATCGGGATCAGGCTGATGGGAGGAGGATCCCAGCGCAGAACTCAACACCAATTAAAGGGAGTGACAAAGTTTAGTGGGAAATAATTCACGGTGGCTGAGTCATGAATCGCAGCTCTAGGGGAAAAGTTTTCAAGGATTTTACTTTTATGCCCCCTTTGAAATATTAGCTGCCTCAGAGGTTATCCAAACCACAGAATGCTGCTATTAAATGTGGGTAATTTTTTATGTTTCAGCCCTTTAACTGTAACTTACACAGACATCACACCTTTAATGACTTGCTCTTGTCTATTGGGTTTTCTACAGTTTCTGTGCACATAGACATATTTTAACAGCATGGTGGTTTGGACACTATTCTCTGATGGATGGGATCATAATTAAATTTGAAACTACCACCTCTACCTGGGCAATCTTAGCTGAGTTAAACCCAAAATTCAGTTCATAAATCAAATTCCATGTGATTCAGTACAGACTACATACACAGAAACATTGCTATGGAATTTACCTTCATAACCTGGCCACATAAGAGCTGGGCCCACACATCGGTTTTTACCAAAGGCTTTTACAACAAATCAATCAGCCTGGAAATCAAAAGTAAATTATCTTTTTCACTGAGACAAATAAATATCTCTGACATACAGGGAAAACAGAAACAGAAGACTTAAACTCTGTGTTGAGAATCCATGGTTGTTAATGCTACATGCTAGCCAACAGCTAATTTCTCCTGGGGAGGCAACAGCACACTACACAGCGGTGGTATTGTGCCATGCACAGATATGCCAGAACCGACTTTGAGAGCCATTCATTCAAGACAAGATCAGATGAAGGATTAAAACCAACACATAAACTAAATGTAGAATTAATGCATTATGAACAGAATTGTAGCTTTTGGTTGAGACTATATTAAAAGTAATGTACGCCAAGGCAATCTATTTGAAATGTAACAATACAGTCATGTAGACTTTATCAAATAGTTTCATTTTTATGTGTAAACACTTTGAATCTTCAGAATCCAAAAAAAAAGGGTTTTATTTAAATAAGCTTATTATTTTTATCCACCCACTACATCTGCTCCAGTGGATGTAGATACAGCTTGCCAGTGGAGCAGCCGAAACTCCTACACTCCTACTGGCTACATGGATTAGATGTAATTAAAGCATTAGATGTAATTAAAGCAGGGATTTTTAAAAGCCGAGCCACTCAAGGAGAATAGGTTCCTTCTTGAGTCTTGGTCCTCTCAAGGTTTCTTCCTGAATTCCACACAGTGAGCTGAAGAATGAATTCTCGCCCCAAGTGGAGAAGTTCAAGTATCTTGGGAGCTTGTTCACAATGGGAGGGCTGAGCAAGAGGTTCAAAGACGGATCGGTGCAGCATCTGCAGTGCTGTGGACTCTGTACCGGTCTGTTATGGTGAAGAGGGAGCTGAGCCAGTTCACGCAAGTTCTTGCACTGACAGTGCAACACATGGTGCGTTTCACAGTGCCATGGATGATGGTGACACATAAGACACATTCTTATACTTTTAAATAAAAACTGCTCTGCATAGTACTTAGTGCTGAGTACTGTTCAGTACTGCTCTGTTCAGTACCTTACAGCAGGTTCAGCAAGGTGTCATGTAATACAGATATTTTCAGCCTTGTCTTTGGGAAGTCACATGATTCAATTCCATCTAATCCGTCCACAGAACTCTGGCCCCTGGTCTTTCTGTTTGCGATGCTACCAACAGCAAATGTTCTATATTCCGGTCCCCACCAGGGCAGTCCTTGAATATTTCATGGCAAAGTATTGTGCCATATTAAACCATAGATAATGTACTTCATAAACTGAGACATATGTGTGGGGAGAGACATAATCCCAGGCCTGCAGTCATCTGAACCAACTCATCAGCAAACTGCAAACACGGGCTTCAAAGACTGAAACAACCTCCATTACCCTCAGCGTTTTTAATACTCGTCCTGCTGCAAGAGGACGAACCCCTTGGTGCTGAAAGGTTCGCAGATTAAAGGGTATTTTCAGGTCTTGGTAAACACTGCGCCAGTCCTGCTAGTTAACTGAGAGCATTTTAGTATTAAAGTGAGGTAAACTATAGTGAGGCTTCAAAAAACTGCTTTCCTATGATTTTAATATTACTATTAAAATCAATTATACTACCACTATACATGTACTGCAAGTGTATTATATTTATAGTGCCTTATTTATTGTACTTACCTTATCACCCTACATATATATTAGTCATTTGATCTATTCAGATTGAGTTATTCCGAAAAAAGCTAAGAAAAAAATTAAATTACAATTAAAAAAACCCAGTGGAAACAAAATACATATTTAAATGAGCATTTATGAGTAAAACCTTTTACTCCTTTTTTACTTACTACTTAAGGAAACCTTATTTATGTCTGTTACCATTTTAATGGCTCCCACGAGCACACTTTCCTTCCTATCAAAGAACCATCCGATAAACCCTGGAACGTTTGCTGTTGAGCAACTAAGAAGTGAAGCACAAAGAGGCAGTCGAGGCACCGCACATCAGTGCAGAGTGAAGAACCCATTTTAATTACAGGCCGCATCTTTTATTCTAGCGAGAAGAAACAGAGGAAAGGTAGAGGAGTCTATTTTGAACGGATGTTTTCAGCACAGAAGTATTATGGGTAAAGAACTCTCAGTTCCTCAAGGGAACAGGATGAACAAAAGCACTTGGAACTGCCAGCAGGCAACTGATGAATGAGGAGACATTGTTTCTCCTAGTCATGATGTCTGTTTCCTTTGATTGGCTGTATAGAATCGGTGATGGTCTCAGTTCTTGAGTTCATCTTGATCACCCAGTCACCAGTTCACTGGTTCGGATGTGTGTGTAGGATTGTTTGCGAATGCCAAGAGGTAGTTTTCTTTTTTACATCCCGCTGCAAAAACTGCGTTAAGGCAGATTTGTTTTTGCTTGTGCTTGTTGTGTTTTGTTGTTGCCGTTGGACGCGCGCCTACACCAGCACTCAGCACCGACCCTTCAGGAGATGAATGAGCGGCCATGGAGGTGTCTGATAAAAGACTCATAAAGCGCCTCTGACAGGTAGCGAGGGAGCTCCAATCAGGAAACTTTATGGATGCGCGAGGTGTTCCGCCGCGATGATGACAGGAGATGACTCAGCTACATCGGGCCGTAGAGCGTGTGAGAAACGGGCCCCTCCGTTCTGAGTCTGCAGGCGATCTACGATGCCTGGTGATCGTTCTTTTAAGATTTGCAGACTGATGGGAGAGAGGCTCCACATGGCATCCGAATGCACTTCCATACAACCAAAATTAAAAGTGAGCAAAATATTGTTTGAACCTAAACGAGTCTTGTTTGACCTTTAAATTTGTACTTTTAAGCAGAACTGTGTTTACCTGAGTTCTCTGTTATACCATCTAAACATAGCTGATTAAACTATGTCCAGTAAAACAAAGAAAGACTTGCAAGCATGTACTTCTCTAGGAGAGATTTATTATAAATCTCTGATGACTCCTTAACAAGAACTTAAAATATGACAACAAGAACTTAAAATATGAAATTCTCCAAAGGTTTATATACTTGAATATCCCTTAAAAGATGTTCACATATTTAATTGCCACAGTATTCGTGTCCTATTTAATTCTTTACAGATAATCTACTGCATAGCTATGAGTTACCATCCAGTGAGTTACCATCCAGTGAGTTAACATCCTGAAGATTAATTGACAAAAAGTTCCTTTTAACAAAAGCTATGTTGTATCCGGACACAGATGTGCTTAGGTATGCTAATCTTAACCAAGTGAATCGTTTGTAACCAGGTCCTTTATTTATTTATTTGTTTGTTTGTGTACAATGCTGAAGTTTTTTGACAACAGCTCTACCATTGACAGCGGGGTCGCACCAAATCCCACCTGCTGCTCTGTTGTCGTGTCCTTCATCTCATTTCCACCAAGAGTGGTGCTAACAGCTGCTGCTCAGACTCCAGCGTGGGGTTCGTCCAGGAAAACCGGCTTTTCCAAATGTCACCGGTGATCTCAGTATGGTTCCCTTGCAGCACGGTATGCTAATAACCACAGAGCAGCACGGACACGGCTGCCCTGGAGCTCTGGGGTGTTGCTCTCTGTAGAGCACCGCATGCCAGAGATGAGAAGGTCAGGAAAAAGTTCAGGGCGACACACTTCATGCCATCTGATGTGTTTCACATCGTGACATTGGACAAGGCAGGCCTGGTTACTCAGACCAAAGAACAAAACAAGCAACCTTGTACAGTGATCTCCTGCCAAAGTCCTCCAGATGGAAGACAATATATGAAAACGTAGTACTCGAGCTTCGCGTCGAGTGTGACGAGGAGCTGCTGGAAAGCACTCAGAAGCATAGATTACCATTCTGAAAAGGTTTTTCCTCAACCCATCTCAGTGAGGTTCCTCCCTCACGATAAAGCCAGCATCCCCAGATCAAAGCTTTGCAAGCATATTCGGAATCTCTCTGTTCCAGGAGTCCCCAGTTGTCATGGCGCCAAGACAACTCCCTTTTGCCATCCACACAGACTGGCTTTTAATAAGCAGGCTTAATGTAATACAGGCCATCTGGAAGCTGGACGTTTAGAAGCAATTAAAAGCCAGAACTCCCAAGTCTAATTAGAATGCACAAACATATCATAGTTACTTCTTAAGTGCAGAAAAGTTACATTATTACCAATGTGTCAGGTTTGGTTGATTGATTTAGCATTTCTGCTACCTGGAATAACAAAGCTTATTGCCTGCTGGTATATTGATAAACCATAAAATGTTTGGTAGAAAACTATGTCATCACCGAAGGTGGAAAGGCACACTCAGCGCTCGTACATCTCGCATCAGATCTCATTAAACCACCGTGACAGTCCCTGACATGATAACACACTATAGGCCTTATCAATGCATCTCCGAGGGATTCCTGTGCGCTCACGAACTGAAAGGAAACTCTTGTCAGTTTATGAAACACGAGGAAACACACACGCGCAGATACACGTCCCAACAGCCACTGTAGTGCCAGTCCACATCTCCTCTCTGACAGGCTGCAGACTGAATGGCTCACTAATACAAGTATGTTCTTTATTTATTGCTAAGCTGGCGATCCTCTATGGAGCCCATTGCTTTGTGCCATTAGACAGTCTCTGGTGGGCACAGCACCTCACGCGATTAAGCCGTCTACAATGGATACAGCACCTTGTACCTTTCACAAAGTCTACAACTGCCTCAAACATCCAGTTTCAGTTCAGGCACTTAGCTTTGGGATTAAAATAACTTTGCTAGGCTTTAAACTCGCTGGAAGATCCATAGTTTTCATCAAAACTGCTGACACTACTTGATACGTAATGGCCACAACTGCTTATGGGTAAAGTGCTAAAACGATATGCTGGATAATGAAATATATATTAATTCCACCGTTCATTTTTGCTTATTTATAGTTATGAAGCTGCTGCCAGTACTGCAGTCCTACCTTGTGAATTTTTAATTGTGCTACTTATTTCACTGCTGCATTGCACTGCAATTATATTTCCATACCTGAATTTATCTGCTAGGATCAGTAAGGTAAGATCAGGATCTCATTTTAATGCTGGTGCAATAATTAAATGCATTCATAATGAAATCTGCATTGAAATAAATAAATAAATAAATAAAAACTTTTTCCCACAACATTCCAACTGACCCTTTCCCGTGGGTCTGAAACTCTTCCACTCCGTGCTCAGATGATGGCTGAAATTACACCAGTCAAGGGTATTCAACATCGTTCTATTTTCATGCATGTAAAGTAGACCAAATGATTGGGGTTTGTATGCGCTTAGAGCTTTAGCTGTATTCACAGGGATGGCAATTACCCAGTGCTATTGCAGCCTAAAGAGGAATGAACATGGTGCTTGAATTTGACAGATCTCATTGGCTCCAAATCAACCGGCAAGGCCCCTATAGAAGACATCCTCATTCTGCTACAATATAGCGCACTATTTGGTCCACGTCTCATTAATGAAGCAAATTGCAGAAAGGTTGTCTTCCCTCATGATAAACAGGTACATCAGAGCCTGCCAATAAACAGACATGCTCTAAATACTAATGAATGTCATCTCTCAGTTCGACGCGAGGAACATTTCGTTTAATTGAGGTGTTCTTAGCCGGTGTGAGATCAAGATCGCTCTCAGCCTTGGCACAAGGATGAATATCATGGTTAAAATACTTAATAGAGATTCAATACTCAGAACACAAGCAGCATCGCTACTAAATGTACAATGTAAAATGGGTTTCATTAGAAATTTGATTAAAAGACATTTGAAAGGTGACAAATGCAACTAAAGTCTTGGAAGAACGAAAACTTCAGGGTGCTAAAGCCGTGAAATACTTTGCTTGATACATGTGGTTAAGTATAAGTTGTCTGAATATTTTCACATGCAGAGCATTTTGATATTCATCTATATTTAAGACGAGCACTCAAGGCGATATATTATTGCCTCAAAGAAATTAATTGCTTTTGACAGGCTTATTTTTCATAGTTGAATGCAGATACCTGTAGCCTTGAAGCATTGTGCACCGGCATAAATAAGCAACAACACCTAAAAAAAAGATCTACAAAGATCTGGAGCACAACAGGCTTCAACCTACCAGCTGCGCTCGAGAACTGCGTTCGACTCGCTTTGGCGTGTGCGTGTTCACTACCGCTCGTTAATTTTGGCAAAGTGTTCCTGCAAAAAATAAGTGTAACCCTCAGCACTGCACTTTGCACAAATGGAAGTACATTTCTTTTCACTTCAAGAAGGAACATAAAGGTCCAGTTTTGACCATGAGTATCACCCCACTGAAATTATTTCAGCTATGAGATAATATATATGTCATATATATTACTGACTAATTACGATTTTTTTTATACAAGGGGAAATATGAGTCACACGTGTGAATCAGACAGGCATGTCCTTACACATGGAAAATTTAATTCATTTAAATAATTTGTCATATAACTATTATAAGTCAAACTTTTACAATACAAATGTATGGTCCAGACCTCTAATGAGCAAGCTGAGATCGACAGTGGCCAGGAAAAAACTCCCTGGATGAAGAAGGAGGAATGTTTGGAGGACCAACACTCAAGAGGGAGCCTGAAAGGATACTCCACTGAAAGGATAACTATTCTCATCACAGTAAACAACGACAGTTAAAGCTTCAAGGGTCGTATATTTTGGAATGGCAAACCTTTACTTCGATGATAAGTATGCTTGTTTCCTCATCTGTTCTGTTTATTTTTGATGGCAGCTCAAAGCCAATCATATGTCTTCAGTCATCTCTGATCATTTCTTCCAGGTATGGAGGTTCAGTGTCTAGCAAGCTGTCACGCTGTGAGTGCCTGAGAGCTGAAACAGACGACTCCAATGTGCGTTAGTTTAATAAACAGTTTATTTTCGGTTTTATTTTAAACAGACAAACGAAGGACAACGCTTACCAATGACAAACCAAGTGTCACGACAACCATAGACCAACAAAGACCCAGTGACAACAAAGACCCACTCACCCTAACGAGACACAGCTGATACGTGTAACACTGACGAACATCCACAAACACTGACGAACATCCACGAACACTGACGAACATCCACGAAGCCAACAACACACAGACATACCCTCATTCAGACGACACAGACACACACCCCCATACGGACACGCCCACACAGAAACGAGACAGGGGAGGCGGCCAGGGCGGCCACCGTGACACAAGCAAAATGATCCTTCTGGTTCTCCGTTCAATGTTCTTTCAAAAATATCAGCGAAAGGTCTGTGCTTCAATCAATTTTTTTTTTCCTCTTGTGAATCAAATCATTTAAACTGGCATTTAGATTCCGCAGTCGATACAATTCTAAGTGTCATCACATCCGTTCATGTGTAGCAATGTCCAATACTTCCCCTGGCAAACAGGATGTTGTTCGTCTTATTTTATAAACTGGCGCAAGTTCTGAAACACCAGGATTCTATCAGGACTTTGAATGCCTCCGTTTCTGCTTAGATGGTATCGCAGTTTAAGTGTTTACAAAGCCCACTGCAATAAAATGAGTAAAACAGGACTTACACTAACAAAAAGACTGCATGTTTTGAGCTGTGGTCTATGCCTCAGAAACTATATGGTTTCTTGTCCTTTTGTGACGCGCTTGCGTGAGGAGAAGAGACAGGAGACGAGTGTATCAGAGGCACATCTTTACTTTCCATAGTAACCGCAAATACACACAAAAAAAAACAGCTACAAAAAGAGCAAAAGACACTGGATGCTTATCAACTTAGACGATTGTTGAGAAGAGAAATCACGCAAGCAGTCCGTCTGTAAGAGCTCTGTGGGGGAGTAGGCTCCAACGCACAGCACTGGAGGATTGGTTGGGGTGGCTTGTGTAGCAGGATCTGAAATAAGGAACAGGTGTGTGATTAATAGCAGGGAAATTGGAAACGAGGGAGAGGTTTGGGCCTGTGTGACGTGTGGTGATGGGCATTTCCCTGGAGCTGCAGGGCTGGACTCCCGTGACACTTTTATGCTATCGTTTTCAAGCATTACCCGACGGTTTACACTGACAAAAACACCGGAAGGAGCAACATTAGTGCTTCTTACAGCAAGATTAAAGTTTCTTGGCTCTTGGCTAAACTGGCTTTGAAATGTCACTGCTCTGGACTTTCCTTAAAGTGCCAGTAGGCACATGGTGTTAGACAGCAAATCTATGCCAAGAAACATTCATAATTCGAGAGATGTTTCCTCCAGTTTGTGATGCTAGATGCTTTCCTTATAGATGATGGGCCAGGGTTTCATTAATTAAAAAATAATAATAAAATCCATAGGACGATTGTTGTGTAATACTTTTTCACCTGTTACTTGCATGCATAAATAAAATAATAATACAGATATATAAGTGCATTATAAACTGCAATTCAAGTTCACAGAACTAATGCATATAAGAAGTACATATAATGTGGTGAAACAAATGCAAGCAACTCTACAAGCACCAGTCACGCCCACCTCGTCCACTCTCTTCACAATACTAGATACTTCCACCTCGTCCACTCTCTTCACAATACTAGATACTTC
>JAOYMR010000005.1:13445720-13457047 GCA_025802075.1 Tenebrosternarchus preto
GCAGATCTTAAGGAACCATCACGGCGCTGTCAAACAACGAGAAAAACGTACACGTTCTACAGAAAAAACGTACACGTACTTACAGAAAACTAGTTTACTTTAAATACGTTTAAGCATCTGAAAAAAAGAATAAATGTGAAGACAATCACCCAGGGGAAATCAATGCGGTGTAGCTGTGTAAAATGTAAAGTAAGATTAGCTTATCTGTGTGAGGCAGTATGGCTGCCTGTAATACCCTCCTCTATACATTCACCCCCCTAACATCCTTCCTCTCACACAAATATTGCTGGTCAGTCATACTGCTAGTCAATAGAAGAGTAACAGGCATGACAGACAAAATGGACATTTTATACAGAAAAAATATTGAATTTGCCTCAGGAAAACTTCTAGTAATTTAAAACATTCCTTACACAATGGAACTGATTAAAACATAGCTAATGGTCTATTGACTCCATCCTAAGAGAACATCTTACCATTTGTGCTTTTAAGAAAGAAATTGCTGTGAGTGACTCATTACTGGTAGTCACAACACTTTTAGGTCACGCCCTGGCATTGAAATGATTAAAGTCATAATCAATACGTAATATGCAGAACCGTGTTACTTGCACAATCACTGCAACATCAGCATGACATGTTGAAACATTTCAATTGATCCATTTTGCGCAATTTTACAATTCTCCCACTTAGGCCAGTGCAGTCAGAAGCATTTTTAATGTGGGGGTGGTATTTCTTTGTTTAGTTGAACATTCATTTAATGTGGCCTAGGGTTCGTTAGGCTGACGTTACCTCCTCCAGTTTCGAGCAGCAAGCACCTTTCCTGTCTATGCATTGACCATTCACTTCACTTGCATGCCCAGAAAACCCAAACTTTCAGTTGTGTGTGTATAGAAACAGCACTGGGTGAACTGATATTTTATGTTAAATGTGGAGTGAATTAATAATTATGATTGAACGGCTGCAACATCCATGAACCAGTGTGCAGCCTGAACAGCTAGTCGAGGTGTTCAAATAAAGCCACACACAAGAATGCCATCTCTGCAGCAAATCACTGAAGCTACGGTGATCACGGAATTATCAACCCCCCACCCGCCCACCCACCCTCCCTTTTTTTTCTTAGCTGAAGTAATTACTCTCACAGCAGAGTGCAGCCAATAAGAAAGGAATATCAAGGAAATTCCAAGGACAAAGAGAGAATCATTTCCTGGAAGATCTTTGGTAGCAGTAGCCAATTATAATTCCGTTTGTCCCCTTATCACATGACCACCTTTCACGTCTTGTCGTTGAAAGGGAATAACAGCAACAAGGCTTGCATGACTGTTACCTGCAAGAAATGGCATTCATTAGCAAAAAAAAACGTAAAAACAATGACATTAAAATGAATACAAGAAAGCCGCGTCGGTGCCTAACTGCCCATTGATATCCTTTTGTGAATGCAGAGTGTTAGATTTCTCATGCGCCAAAGCGTTTGATGCTTAAAGCTAAAGAAACAAAAAATCAAACTTGGTTGAAGCACAGACCATGAGATAGATGAATGAGTGTGCAAAACCGCCAAAGGGGTTTAAAAATATTGTAAAACGCTGTGTATATTACAAACATACTGTAAAAAAATATTTGAAAATAATGTTACTAAAAATATTCTGTTCAGTGTAATGATGACATAATAGTCTTGCGGGCCTTTGCGTTAATTGCAATGTTTTCTTTAGTAAAAAGTGAAAGTGCATGTAAAATAAAAGGGGGAAAACTTAAGTCATAAGGCACATTGACGCACTTTACATCAAGACTACCTTTATAAAGACTTTGTGAATGGTTTAAAATTGGTCTGTTAATGGTTATTAATTAGACCCCTTGAATCTTTGACTACCTGCATATTATTATCCAGCCAACAGGAACAGAATCTTTTCTAATCTATAAGTCACCATGAATCAGAATGTCCTGAGGATCGCTCTGCTTCCAGAGCTCCTCACAAGTGTAATTACATCTCCGAAACGGAAGCGTCAGCCGTACGCAGCCTGTGCCAAACATAGTTTCGTCGGAGCGTCGTGACAGCGGCGGGAATTAAAGTGCGCCGATGGCGCGATCCAACTTATTACATCGCGTCTCAGCCCTCGCGTCTCCCCTCCGCACATAATAAGCCACAATAATAATGAGTGACTGGGCTGAGCGGATCCTGTTAGCAGAGAGTCTGGTTCTAGAGCAAGCAGGACTCCCTCACCTCACAGAGCAGGCGAGGAACTTCAGAGACATGACGTCACTTTGTCTGTTCGCCACAGCAAAATCCTGAATGGATTCTATTGCATTTGTTCCCCTAACTCTCCCTGAATTAGATTTCCTGGAGAAACAACCGTCTTGCATTGGTAGGTGAAGCGGTGTTACTTTATTGGTAGGTGAAGCGGTGTTACTTTATTGGTAGGTGAAGCGGTGTTACTTTATTGGTAGGTCAAGGGGTGTTACTTTATGTGTCTGTAACAAATATCCAGCCAGCAGTGGTCAGAAACTGTGCTCAGACACACATGACAATAGATGGACAACAGCTTCAATCTGTACTCCTCTGAGACCTTTCTAATAAAGTGGTCTTCTTAATAAATGTGTTTTTTTGCGAGTGCACTTGTTGCATAAAGAAGTAAATTAAGGCCCAGTCATTCCTGTTAATGCAAAATGCATTTCTTTCTGAACAGATCGGACCAATCGTCCATTGTCAGACTCGGGATAAAACCCCAGCCACAGTCAAACCCAGACACAAACATATATAAAAGAAACGCAGACAGAAACAGATATGCTTTGTGCAGTGAATCTAAGTTCAATGATGTACAAGAGGCGATAGCAGTATATAAAAAAAATGTCCCCTCTCTTTGTTCCTTCTGAGGAGAAAAAATTATATATCCAGCAACGTAGCAATATACAGCTGTATCTGACAAACAGTGTTCTTGTGACACTGACAAGTTATTGAACAACTTTTAGCAGACAGATGTGTTTGTGTTTCTCAATGTTTGTTACGTATATTACGCTGATAACAGCATTTACTCATACATTATTATTTCCTAGAAAACTGCATATAAATCACCCCAGGAATGGTATAAAAGCAATATCTATATATACAGCAGAAACCCTCTGCAACAAGGGTTGATATGCTTTTATAAAATCACACTTTTGTCCATCCATTCAAGAATACCAACTACAACATTAATAAATGATAAAAATGAATAATAAATAACCAGCTCCTATAAAAGCACTTTACTCAACATTTTTACATAATTTGGTGCATTAGATTAAGTGGTAAATTAAACCATATAAATTTTACAACAGCCACAGCTAACAAGCTGGATACCTGTTACAGTACATAAATGGATTTACAGAGTAATGGCTCAAAATGATGTGTGGTGTTTTGAGTTACCACTGGGGTGGAGAGGAGCTGCGCTTTCATTATTAACTAGGGTCAATCATCAGAGAGACCCAGGGTCGCTCTTTCGGACCTCGTTTCCCCTCTAAATTCTGCGTTTATGCTTCCAGTGCTAAACCCATTCTACTGTTTAATAATGATAGCAGTTCGGTCTTAATGGAGTAAGTGTGTCTATCCTGACAAAAGCCTAGAAAGGAAGAAACTGCAATAAAGAATAAAAGGTTCCTGATAGAGTCTTTGTCATTCGGTGTGCAAGAATTTAAGCATACATTCACTGCCAACTAAATTGAGCATTTCCACAGTTAAATATACAGTCTGATGTCCAGTACCAAAGGCTAGCAGGTCTTTCAAAAGAGGTTTTATGAAAAAGCAATGTAATACATCTAATACATTTCAGCTATTTTTAATTGCCAATTGCTGTACAATGAAATACACTATCTAGTACTGTTTGTGAGTCTCCTTAATGTGCAGTAGATTAAAAAACGGTCTGAAAGTGAATCCTTTGTCTTCTGTAAGTCTTTTCATGTCTGCTTTATGGGAGTCTCAAAGCTGATTTCTTTTTTTCTCACCACAAAAGTCACATCCCTTTTTCATCAAAACAATATCTATCTGCTTTTAAGCCTATTAAACCAACACATGCACACCAGACTGGCAAAAGCTGCCTGGTTGACAAACGACGACTCGTAAGATGATGTCCCATGACCCAGTCTTCCGAGCTCAGGGGCAAATGGTGAGGCAGTGTTACCACCCAACCCCACCACCACCCAATCAATTCCAGGGCAAACGCTGCACCGGTGGGCTTCGGTTTGGCAGAAACGTCACTCCCACCAGCCAATCATGGCGTTTGAAGGAGGAGGGATAGGATGTTACCTCTGACCGTTATGGAATGTGACATCCTCGAGGCCCCAAGCCAGCACGTGTTCAGGAGTTGCAGATGCGAAATTCCCTCTGCCAGCCAAGCTATCAGACCACGAGGTTCAGGATCTCAGCTAGAAGCACAAAGGTACTGGAGTGAGTGCTTTTGCACACTGCTATCTTGAAGGTATCAGCTTCCAAATACTGATCAGCGCCACCATCCAGAATTCTACACATTGTTAAAAGTCCATTCAGTAAAAGTTTTTTTTTTTTAATTTATTTTTATTTTAATTACTTTTATTTTTAATAAGCCTTTGAATAAATAAATGCTAAATTATTTACTTACTTCATGGAAAAATGATCAAACTTGCTTTGCTCATATGAAAAAGTGGTATTCATGATGTGTTCCATTATAAACAACAGAACAGCCTAAAGAAGATATTTAAAAGACGCACAAAACACATCCTGTGAATTTACTGGTCTTGAACTGCATATACGGATTTAGTCTAATTGAGACAACGAACACAGATAGTGTGTGATGGACACGACACACTTGACAAGTGAAGTTAATAACACTCCTACCATTTTTTCCTCTTTTTTCTAAGCTTCCGCCTATTTATTTATAAACGCGTTACTTGCTTTATTATTTTAATACTGTGTTCTGAACAGCCTGGTTCTGCCACTGGACTGCTGTATTAAAAACAGCATCTTCCTCCAGCATTTCACCAGAGAACCCGTAATCTGTCTATTAATTCAACAGTAATGTATGCAATGCAATTCTAGGGCTCAAGTAATTACTTCACTAATGCATCACTTCACTAATATATAACAACAAAAGTTAAAGGCTATTTACCAGCAGTTGGGAATTTTCAGGCCAAAAATGATGCCTCTGACTTTTTTTCAGTGAAGTCTGTGAACGTGGCTAGAGGTGATTAAAAGTTGATAGGAATTATCTCTCGAATACAGACGCTACGCAGTGCAGAGAGGTCGATGAATCAAGAGAGCCCCGAGGGACAGGACCCGTCACTCACGGATGGCTTATCGCAGCATTTATTGCCGTTAACATTCGTACAGCCGCAGTGCCGCAGGCCAAAGCATATCAGTGACTTTTGGTGGCAATTAATAGGACCGCTGACAACGGCTATTAGTTAACAAAGAGTTCGTAGACGAGCGGTATTGGACTCGTGCTGACAGACATTCACGACGTTCGCAACGCTCATATTCAGTGTGAATACTCGCGCCCCGTTATCAAAGGGTCTGGGTAACGCATCTTTCCCGATAAATACGACCCGTTATCAAAGGGCCTGGGCAACGTATCGTTCCCGGTAAACGGACACTGTATGAGTGAATAATAATAACAATAAGTGAAATAATGATGATTAAATGATGATTATCTTAAAAGACATGCATGATGATCACAGGGGCCTTTTTTTTTTTGTGCTAAACCTATGGGTATATTGGCTTTATCATCTTAGCAAGACTTGAGGACACCTTAAGTCTGAAATCTAAACAAGTCTTCTCAAAGTTCTTTTCCATAGGTTTCTAATCCATTTTTAATATAGTCGGTATATCACACCAACATACACTATACGTTCAGTGGTATGTGGACAAGCGTCCTAATCACGTGAGATCGAGTGTTTGCTCTTCACCCATTGTTATTACTAACAGTTTTATATAAATAAAGCCCAGTACATAGTGATCCCCCACAGACAAAGATTGGCAGCAGAGCTCAGTAACTCTAAATATGGCACTGCCACATTGTCACCTGTGCCACAAGTCCGTTCGTGACTTCTAGACATGCCCCTGTCAACTGTAAGTGCTATTATTGTGAAATGGAAGTGTCCAGGAGCTGTAGCACTTCAGCCACGGAGCAGCAGAAGCCACACAAACTCACAGAAGGAGGGGCCATTGGGAGCTGAAGCAAGTAGCATGCAAGAATCGCCTGTCCTCTGTTGCATCACTCACTAGAAAGTCCCATAATGCCTCTGGAAACATGACTACAAGAACTGTGTGTTGGGAGCCATCACGAAATGGGTTTCAGTGGTCAAGAAGCTGCACACAAGCCTAAAATCATTATCTGTGACACCAAGTGTTGGTTGGAGAGGTGTAAAGCACACTGCTACTGGGCCCTAGAGGAGTGGAAACATGTTCTCTGGAGTGATGAATCACACTTCACTATCTGGCAATCTGTTGGGCAAATCTGGGTTTGGCGAACGTCAGGAGAACACTGTCTACCGGAATGCACAGTGCCAATGGGTAAAGTTTGGTAGAGAAGGGTTTATGGTCTTGGGCTGTTATATCAGGGGTTGAGACAGGCTCTTTAGTTCCACTAAAGGCCAATGTTTATATATCAGCAAACAAAAACAGCCACCAGGCTTCCTCATCCAACATCAGTGCTGATGACAAACGTTGATTGATTGATTGATTGATTGATTGATTGATTGGAAACAAATTCTCCAAGACACCTTCCAAAATCTTGTGGAAAGCCTTCCAAGAAGAGTTGAGACCATTATAGTCACAAAGGGTGGGTAACTCCATATTAGTCATGGTTTTGGAATGGGACATCCAACAAACTCATACAGGCCTAATGGTCAGGTGTCCATATAAGTTTAGCCGTGCAGTGTAGCAATAAAAAAAATAAAATAATAAAATAATAATAATAATAATAATAATAATAATAATAATAATAATAATAATACAATGAGTTTTTGCTTGTATGCTTCCATGTTCTTAATACATTTTCGAATGGTTTGTAACAGGAATAGATTTCTAAGGGAATCATTTTGTCCTTTTTGTCTATAGGGAAATTTGAGGATAATGAGGCATTCAGATTATTCAGAGCTGAAACAATGATATTCTGTCAATTTAGTTGAGAGGAAAAGCCATTGCAGTTTCCCTACTTTCCTAATGGAGAGGCCAGACTCTTTCAGTAAATGTGACGTGCATAAGTGAGCGTGAAGTACAGTTACATGTAGATTATATTCAGCAAAACTCAGTCAAACTGCTCACAAAAAGTATGACCCCGGAGGTGAGATTCAGGCATTAAACAAGTCAGTTTAGAAAGGTGAGAAGAACAGCAGCAAAGCATCATGGGAGAAAACCTGGGAGCACCAGAGGGTTCCAGTTTTTCACAGATATAGATAACCACTCAACACTCCCCTTTGTTACTGAAATATTAATCACTAAGAGCTGACACACATTCGGCAGGATAGAAAGATGAAGAAAAAGAAAACACAGAGTGGAAGGAGCAGAAGCGTTGAAATGTATGAAATAGATATGGGCCATGATTTTTTTTTTTTTTTTTTTTTGATAGATTCTAGATATTTCATCACAAGTAGAACACTTGAGTGAATGAGACTAAAAGTCTAAACGACACTCACTCACTCACTCACCAACCCCCCTCCACTATACATCTGCCTGTCTGCCTTTGGTTTTGTGCTTGATGACGCACTATGCATTTGTCTGTTTCCTATCGCTTTGGCATGACATAAACACACTACCAGAAAGGCACAGGAGAAGTGCCAACATCGGCGGGGAAGGGCATTCCTAGTTTATTAAAAGTGAGACTCCAGGAAGCACGGAGAGGCTGAAACGCCAGTGAGACACAGGTGACAAAAGCGAAGACAGAGCTTCCCGGTTACAAGTGACGGTACCTGTGACTTTTTCGTCAACGCGCTAAATTCACGGAACAAAGGCATAGCGCTTTGATAAAACATATGATAAAACCAATGCCAAGTTTCGGTTTGAGGTTGTGTTTTTTTTTTTTATGTTTTATATTTTTAATATGCAGTGTGTAGCCGCGTCTCCGTTCTCTTCTCTGTGAGTGGGGGAGGAAGAAGCAGGGGAACATGGGAGTTCAGCTCAGCTGTCAAGCCTCAGAGAACACGTGTAGGCAGACAGCTGAGCAAGTAGGGCGAATTCAGCACTATGGCTGCGGGAAGTTAGGAATGACACAGCCTGTTCTCAGTTCATCGCGGTGGAGATGCGCACGCACGCACGCACGCACGTGGACAGACCATCTATCAAGAGGGTCATTATGTCGTTGTTGTTGTTGCCATCTTCTGAATCTCCTCTTATGGCTGAAAGTCCCACTATGAATTTATGATGAGTTGATCTGTTGAAGCTCAGTAATTATTAAGTACTGATTTAAGGGGCTCACTAAGCATTTCAGAGCACTGGAGATTATATATATATATATATACATTTGTTATATAATAGATAGACAAATAGATAGATTGCCGTGCAGATGATCCTCCAGTATACTCTTGTTAAATTATTCTCGAGATCCTACTTATCCACACCATGTCTAGCACAGCATCCAACAAACAGCAAACTACTATTACTGCATATCATTCGAGAGGTCTTAGACTAAAAATCTTTATTCGGCGCAGAAAAGCTATAAAGTGACGCAAGCCTGGGAAAGCCCCATCTTTCCTGCATCATTTCGAAGCACATAACTTATAGCCTACTTATTTTTCAAGGGGAAGAGGATATGGGGTGTGAACGCTTTTTTAAAAAATGTTTCTCAAATAGACACAATGGGGTGACGCGCGTTCAGAGAGAAGCTCGACGCAACGCGACAGACAGACACTTTAGCTGTCGAGTCAGCGCGCGGCGCAGAAATCGCAGTATTTATGGTTCGCGGCTTTAATAGAGCATGATCCCGGTTCCTGACACCTGTGTAGGTTGAATTCGGCTGGGTTGGCAAGCTGTAGTTATCACAGAACTGAAAAAAGAAACGGTGAGCCCAGCTTTAACAATGTGAAGTGGTTAGGAAAGGATTCGTAGCATACCTTATGAAGTAAAAACGCATGTTTTTTTTAGGGAACAAGCCATTGGAAATAGTTTAGCGGTTGGGGGGAAATAAAGGGCCGTTATAGTTCTTGAGGTGTTATATAATCAGTCAAATGTGGAGAAAGCAAGAGGCATGGAGGGAGATTATTCACGTTTAAATGGGCTTGCTGTCTTCCTTCATTGGTTCGACTTCATTTCTTTCTGTTTTTTTATTTATTTCGAATAATACCCTACATTATAACTAATCAGCAAATAAACTTGTGTAATTAAGATAAAAACAAGAGCTTTATCGCATTACTGTTTGGACTTTAGCGAAGCACTTAATGGAGAGTGTGAGTGTCTTTGAGAGAGGCAGTTCCAGTGTGCTACGTTTCAATGATGCATTAGAACCTGTGTTTGCACCGTGCATATATTGAACCTCCTAACTTCCTAAATTAACGACTCTTTGTCTTGCATGGCGTGGCCAGGTTTTTGTCGCCTTTCTGAAGCACGCCTCCCGTCATTTCTCAGCCACTCCTTCTGCAGCACTGATACTTCTTTCCACCCACATACTGCCTTGCAATTTTCCATCCTTCTCAGCTGAACTGAAAACGTTAAAGAGGAAAGTGTGTTTATTTGAAAAGCACGGGCACGTTTTCTTGATTGTGTATTGTAACAGGTACTGTTTTTGCACTGCAATGAAGTGGTTTGAATGTGTTGACATTCGGTTTAATGTAGTAGTCAACATTATGAATGCAGCTCTGGTAGGCTAGTTAAATGTAATCAGCACTAACAGAACTGCAATCGATAAGTTTAAACAAGACCTTTCGGGAGTGATTACGTTTGTAAATTCAACCCAGTTAATGAGTCAACGGTACTTTTAAATTATCAAATGCTAATGTAAAAAAATCCCAAACAAATCGCAACACTGAATTATTTCGCACCTTTGATCATCGACCCATATATTTTCTCCTGCATCTGTCTTGTAGGAGTTATAGGTACTACATGTATAAATCACGATTATTGTGAACCTTCGCCCACTTGCTGGTCTCTTTCGAACTTTCGAACCACCCACACACCGCAGCACCGACTGAGGCTAAAATTAATCCGCCAACCACGAACACCTTTGCATTCTGCTTTAAGATGAAAAGAAGCGTAATAGCATACTGATTTGTCAAAATGCTCAACGTTAAAGAGAGAAAAAAAAAATAAACGAAACGGACCTAAATAAATGTTAATAACTGCTCTTTGCCAGACTTTCTAAAGCACAACGGTACTCGGCTCTTGAGAGGTTTTTCAACCTACAGATGGTATTGGGGATAAAGAATCTACCGTAGGTGTGTATCCATGGCAACTTTTACACTTTAAGTAATTAAGAAACCTCAAGTAGGCCAACGCGCAAATATCTTAAAGGTATGACACGAAAATACAAACTGGAGCCAAAGTACATTGGCAGTTTGAAATATTTAATGCTCTTGTCTTTGCAGAACTGATTCCCACAATCGCTCTTCATTAACGCCAACATTATATGCCCAGTGAAGGTAATCATAACACTTCTTCAAAAAAAGCCTTATTGCCTTGCAGTTATAGTCTTGTTTTGAGTTGTACATTGGACTAAAACGGTTAGCCCCAGCTGTCTCTTAAAGATCCTCTGTATGGCCAAGACTTACAGCAGCAGTAATATAGCTGAGTTCAAGGCAGCTGGAAGTAAACATTAAATCTGCTCATTAGGGAATGAATAATTATAGTCATAACCATAAATAAGGGTCAATAGGATACATGGGTTGGCAGGGTTAGTATAGGCCAGTCCATACTCATAAAAAACCTAAGCTAACATGCCAAGTTATGTAATCTAGACCAAGGATCTTTGAAAAGTAGAAACAAGGAGCTTTGAGAAGATGCCACTGCCAACACAAAAGAGTTACATAAACACATACAAAAAGACAGCATTCAGGGGAGGAATGATGACAAGAGTGTTTCACGAGAGGTGTCCTGTTCCCTCAGCAGTGAATACACAAGGGTCTCGAAGCCAACAGGGTCCGGTTTTTCCACCACCTGGCAGTATCGGTAAGGAAATACTGTGCCTCCTTCTGCAAAGACTCCCAGTACAAAGACTCCCAGTACAAAGTCTCTTGTCAGAACAAGAAGCATTGCCTTAAATATTCCACGTCCTCCTCAAACTCCATAACCCTCCTCATGCTCTTGTGTGGTCTGTGCTTTTGGTAATTAAGGGGGGGGGGGGGGGGGGGGGGGGGGGGGGGGGGGGGGGGGGGGGGGGGGGGGGGGGGGGGGGGGGGGGGGG
>JAOYMR010000005.1:13457147-13471906 GCA_025802075.1 Tenebrosternarchus preto
CCCCGCCCCCTGAAAAAAATACAAACAAAAAAGTACTGTTTTCAATGTTAAATTTCCTAATAAACAGCTAAGAGGCTTTGGGCAATTAGCCAGTAATGGATTGCACCTTTAAACAGAAGAACAGCAGAAATTTAGCCTTCAGTAAAACAAGGAAGTAGTGCAGATATGTGCCGTTCCCAAACCACCTTCCTGGTTCGGACGCCTCCACCAACTAGCGAGGAACTAAACCATTTAGGAGAGGCGCAGATACTGAGTCTGACTGGCACATGCTTCATCTTAAAACGTCACCGATGCTTTTAAACCCAGGGGCGGCCGGAGGGGGTGTCGGAGAGATACATCAGTGCACTCGGGAGGCGCCCGAAACAGTGGAGCTAGGGTTAAGATGGTTTGGAAAACGGCGCATCTCATTCGTAGCAGCGGACAAATCGGCTCCTGTGGGGGGTCTGTGCCGAGGACGTTTCTAGCAGCTGACACTTGTCCATCACGCGCAGGACGGTTCTGAGAGCAGCATTCGGACAAGGGCGGCTACGGTGAAGCGTTAGCGGTTTGTGTTATGAGGGTGGATGCAAGCACAGACACAAGCACACGGTCTTTGATTGCTCTCCCTCTTAATCTTCTTGCTGACCAGATTAAATTTATAATCCCCAATTCAATTTAAGTCAAGGAGGGAAGTAAAAAAAAAAAAAAAAAAGTTGACATTAAGCTGTTGATGCCATTTTTTCCTCCTTTAATTCTATTGATAGTATTTTCAGTTCAGTGTGGGTTTCCCAAACAGCAAAATGCCTCCAATTTAATGAGGTTCACGATCATGGTGAGTGATGATCATCAGATATCAATACACAGTGGCTCTTAGTCCAGAGGGAAGCCGAAAAAGAAAACAAATACGTAATGGTAAAAGTAATCAGCCAGCTCTGACAATAAAAGATCAGCACATTACTCTACAGCCAGATCGATAGAGATCTATTAATCAAA
This sequence comes from Tenebrosternarchus preto, assembly GCA_025802075.1. Lineage (NCBI taxonomy): Eukaryota > Metazoa > Chordata > Actinopteri > Gymnotiformes > Apteronotidae > Tenebrosternarchus > Tenebrosternarchus preto. The sequence goes on from JAOYMR010000005.1 coordinate 13,458,120, forward strand.
CGTGAGCCTTTAACAGTCCCACGGTGTTAAATCACAAGTCTCCTTTTTCAGCATCATTGTCTAGCTCACACTAATCACTGTCCAGCGCTGTAATTAGTCTTGTGGTCCCAAAAGATCTTAAATTTGCAAAAAGATTAAACTGATTAGTAAGGTCCAGTTATTGAATTTGTTGAAATAAATAAATAAATATTTGTATAACAACGTTTTGTGTAACATAAAATGGCAGGAGAGCACCAAAATTTCTCGACTGCAGTGAACGATACAGCTTTGGCCTGGTATCACTGCATACAGTAAATCATTTGTCAGTTTTAGTAGCCTTTGACACAGACCCAAGATTGTGCCAGTCACAGTGACTCAGAGAAGGACGTTAGAGGGAAAACACCGGCGTGCCCAACCAATACTGACGAGCCACACTGCAGGATTCTGGATGCCAGCGAAACAGGTCACCTTAACCCTAACAGGCAATCGGGTCTTAATAAGCATAAGTCCCTTGAAGACAAATGTAGCCAGGGCCTTAAATTCAGTATAAAATGGAGCTTTAAGTGACACCTCCCTGATTGACGCAGGGAGTTGAGCAGAATCTATTTCCTCGGCCGAGTGTAGGAGAGAGGGCTGAAAGCTTTTAGTCCGCCCACGATTTCTCCAAAGACCGCGAGGAGGAGGGCTGGGGAAAGCAGCCATGTGAGTCCAGGGAAAGGGCTGGGAGTGGAGAGATCCATATATCGCAGGTTCCAAAGCCCAGATGAGGAATTGCTGGCAGAGATCTTGGAACAACAACAACTGCACCACACCCCAGGGGCACGGCGGTAAATCCGAACATCCTCTCAGTGCGTCTAGCCTGGAAATAACAGTCCCTTTTTTGCCCAAAGGTGGATAACGCGCTGCTATCTGAGATTGTTCTGTGGAGGTTACAGTTGTGCTGGTTATAAATGCAACCTTCAAATATTTATCTTGGCATTTGATGCCTTTTAATCCACAAATGTATTATTCTTGCAATCATTTGCTTAGGATCCTTAAGGTAATTTCTATATTGTGGAAAACTACTATATTGTAGTAGTTTTTGTCTAAACGTTTGCAGAGTAAAAATCTGCCACAAAACAAATGCAGTACTGCTTGTCATTGAGCCAAGTGTAATTATGGGGCAGGGAGCTGAAGCGTGGAGTGTTATGGATTCTGCTTAAAATCGTACCTTACATACATCTCAAAGTACGGCAGCCTGAATACATGCGTACTGTACACCTTATTTCACAGTGAGGCTGTGAATGAAGCCTCTTGATCTGGACATTATCTATGCTGCACTGAATCACTCTGGCGATTTCATTACATTCGAATGGGGCGGCACGTAAATCAGCAGTATGTAATTCTGGCGAGTTCAGTATTTTATATGGGCAGTGAAGCACTCCTGAATGAGCTGGGCGGGTCGCTGTCGGCCGCGGAGGCATCATCCTTCCTTGACGCGTGTTTATGACAGCAGGAATCCGACCGATACACGCCATTCTAATCGCACCAGGCTGTCGGTAAAAGCACTTGCTCAAAGTCACCATGTTACACCGCCTTTCATATTCACTAACAAGATACGTAAATAAATACATGCTAAACAGAGAATAGTAAATAGAGAATGAAGAATTAAAGAGGATTAAAATAATGAAGAGAAGTAAACGGAGAGATCTGCTCCCATGTACAAATAACTCTTCTCCAAACAAACCATGCTGTCCATATCCAAACAAACCATGCTGTCCATATTTGTTCCGTAAGTGAATGAACTTAAATGTGAGTAGAGGTAATAAAAAACGAGATTTCTTAGGAAGCACAAGCAAGCTTTATATAAGGTCGTGCTCACTGGTCTCCATTAGCTCTCATCTTCACCTCACATTATTTGTATGTAGTATTCTTTTTAATAAAACTCCATTAAAAAATGTCTACAAAAAAAAAAAAAAACACAGCTGAGTCCAAATGCGAACGTACTAATGGGAGCGTGCCCTCCTTCATCCCCCCCCCCACCTCTCAGGTCACACGCTCTTGTTTGTTTGCACTTAGAGAAGAGATCTTGGGAATTTGTCGAGATTAAGTAACCCGGGCTAAGGCCGGTTTGAGCCTGCTGCATATACAGTAATTGTTCTCCTCATGGGAGCCCTGTCACTTTGTATAATGGCTCTTGCAGTTCCAAGGTAAACGCTGTCCCCGCGTCAGATGTGGTTTTAATGTTCTTTCGCGCTAGGACGTCCAAAGTGTGAGCTAAATTGTAAGAACATAATGGTCTGAACCTGTGAGATGCCCAGATAAACAATATCAAAACCGTACGAGTTTGCGAAGCGCCGCTGCAGATTTAAGCCCCTTAGGATCAATATAAAAGACATTTCTCCTCACAATTTGTTCAACTATTCAGCTTCCCTCTTCCCTGTGCTACCCTTATTTAAAGCAAATAATTCCTATAAAGCATATCTGGTCTGTTAGATCTACAGGTCTCCTGAAAGCCTGTAATGTTGGACTACAAAAATAAAGTTGGGGTGATGGTCATCTTCCTCACCCTGGTGTTATCATCCATTCAAAATAATGGGAAACTCTTTGTGAATTGTTTATAATTCAGTCAGCAGTAGAGGAGTCTGGTATTATAATCAAAATGGATTATCTCATTATGAGATCACAATCACCTGATTCATCACAAGCCGTTCAATTACGATAGCCTATTCATCTTGTACATTACACCCTCTGTCTCTTTTGTATTAGGAATGGGGAAATACGCTGTTCGCTGGGATCTGGCTCTGCCTCGATTGTGTCCAGCGTTGAGGGTGTTCCATAGTCTCTTTGTGTTATGAATTGGACCAAACCCTATTCAAGTTACCATATGAAAAACAGTTCAGGCAAAGTCTCAGAATCTCTCTCTCTCTCTCTCTCTCTGTTTCTTTTCACCTGGTCTGGAACCTACTTCCCTCGATACGTAGTGGCGCGTGGTCGCTTTTAAAACCCCAGGCTGAGTTGTGCCTCATGCATATTTCCGTGTGCCTTTGTAGCTGACGCTCACCAGGAACCTTCTGGAGCCAGAGGTTCTCCAGCTAGGCTTACTTGCACGTCAAGCCAACAGTATCAGCCAGCACTGCCGTACAGTAGCCAGTGCTGGCCTATATGATTTTTGGTCCTTTCATTCGAATTGATTGTTGTTTGCATTTGTGTTGCACCATAATCCTGGAGGAACATTATTTCATTTCACTGTATTCTTCTATAATGCTGGAATTATTGCCTCCTTCTCTCAGTAACTTGTATCCATTTATCAAGAAAAGAAAAACGCAAAGAATTGATATGCAGTAAAATTTACTGCCCGATGACCCTTTAATGATTTTCATTGTGAACGCCGTCAGTAAATTACTCTCAGCAAAACTATACCTGCTCAAACCACCAAGGCAGAAACTCAAAGCAGTCACAGACTGACAGCAGGACATGACTACAAAAGCCCCACTGGCTGTTGATCACAGAAAAGACCGACTGTCACTCACATTAAAGAGACGACACCTGGGTTCTACCTGAGAGATGCCGCTGAGATTACTGACAACTAAACCTGAATAATTTCAAGTCCTCTAGAAGCCCCCAGAGTGGATGAATAGCAAACTCATTAACCTTTCAGCTCTATATTTAGAATAATATGAACATTACAGAGTGGCGTGTATGAGGTGCATCTTTCTTTTATATTAGTTAGGGTTTTTATTTAGTTGTTCTGGCTCTGTATCTTTTAAAATTGCTACGTACATCCACTATTCGTGCTAGCTGCCGTTCTACTGCCGAGATGTGGGTTTTTCAGCATTTAACATGAGGCTGTTGGCAGTACATTCCACTTTTGCAGTAACAAAACGTCCCATTGAAATCATCAGTCATCAGCATTTTAATGAACCGAGTCATTGCGTTTGGGAGTGGGTGCTGATTGGTAACTTTTTGTTAAGGCATCATCTTTCTGAAAAGCCAAGCTGACATATTCAGAGAGGCTAGTTAATATATTTCTATCTGCCCCAACCCCCACCCCCAGTACATGTTATGCTGGAAATAACAAACTCACCTTGAAAACCCAGACAGAACAACACATACAAGGTCACATGTATATGGTGCTGGAGAACATCTTCTAATAGTCCTTTGTTTTCATAACAAAGCCATGACAGCATAGGTTTGTGTAGGTTTATTTATTGATTCAAAAAAGCAATTTGCTCCTTGAATGTCACAGGAAACCTTCCATTCAACTAATCTATGTACATAGTTCCAGAAGTAAATACCATTCTTCATGATCAGTTGGTAAGTTTCTCCGCAAAGGTTCCCCTGTTCCTCTTAAATACTCCTGACTCAGTTTCAGTAAAACTTCCGTCAGCTACCCAGAAGATTCACTGTAAAGTTTCCCCTTTTGCTCATTACAGTCCATTACAGTCCAAAAGTCAGGGCCGCTGTCATCATAATGACGTTCGCTTTCTGACACCAGGCCACGTGTTGAAAAGCCTCGGGGGGGGGAGACCCTGCTTCTTTTGCACACAGCGCAGCAAAAGTGGCGGTACGGTAACACCAGCAGCCTGCTCTGATGATCCCAGCGAGACCAATAAGCTCGTGAGCTGGAGGCACATCAATGAGGGCAAACTGATAGAATAATATTTCAACTTCTTATTGGGAAATTATAGAGAAAAATGCCTGTAGAATGAAGCCTGACCCCATTTAGAGTGGGATGTGTGGCTATATTATGCTGTATAATCCTAATAAACTTGATATGTCATTTATTTAAAAGAAAGCTCTGAATCCTTCGCAGTAGCAATGAAGTGCTATTCATTATTGTAGAGTGAAAAATATCTAACTAATCAAAAATAAAAAAAACTGAAAAATCATCTGAATGTGTCCAATAGTGCTTCATTATATTGCGTAACCTCATTCCTGAGCTGTATACATAAGTGAGAATCTGAATGTTCAAACCCAGGTGAAGCATGTTACGTACTGTGACTGCCTGAGCTCTCCTGCTCTCTGTCCAGGTTTATTTGGTTTATTTGGGGGCGGGCAGTAACATCCATGGGTTCACATTTGCCTGTCAATCTAGTTGATTGGCGCAGAAGCTGTACGGTCTGTCAGCAAGCACCGCCTCCCACGTGTGCACAGGTACTGGCCTTCACCAGTTAATCCGTGCGGAGAGGAAGCCCTGAGGCACTTCCAGTACCCCTTTCCTCACTCACCCTACCCTGTGTTCCCTTCAGCTGATGAGTGAAAACAGAAGAGGCTGTGACGTTCAGCAAGCCTGGCCATCAGCGTGGCACAAACAAAAAACACTATAGGGGTCGCGCCCTCGTCGCCACACGCGACAGACGTGACGAAGGCCTGGGGTACCGCTGCGGAATTATGGAGTGGTTCAGAGGAGTTATTGAACCAGGACATCCTGCAGTGTGTGTGTGTGTGTGTGTGTGTGCGCCTGTATTCTGAAGGTCATGCTTAAGAGAATGAGTAGGAGGGTATGGAGGGTATGGTTCTGCAAAGCTGCTTGCAAAGTTTAAAAGAATAATAGAATCCCTGGGGGGGGGGGAAGGAACTGGAGGGAAAAGGAAGAGAGACAGAGAGAAAATCTACTGCCACACATGCAGAAGATCATTCTACTTCAGTCCTCATTAGGTTTTATTGAACTGCCTACAGTTTGTCCTTAGATGACACTTATAGAGTGCTGGAGGGCGGTTGACAAGGCTGCTCTCAGACAACAGACCAAGAAAGGACCAGCCGCGACCGAAACAACCGTGCAGGCATGTGGATATATAATTGTATGGTTTTACGGCTCATGAAAGGGGCTTCTCTAGAGGTTTTTTTTTTTTTCATTCTCTTGGCTCAACCACTGTAATTTAATTCAACACACAAAATAATTAGAAAGACCCGTAACCTCCAAAATTACCTTGAGTAGTCCTTCAGAATAACTCAGTACAACAGGCTTTGATATACAGTACAGGATGAATCATTTATTTCATAATTGTTTTTTTCAGTTTCAGGGTTTCTTGCATACACTGGAAGCCTAAACGAAGGTCAAATAATTAACAAGAAACTCACAAAATGGCCAGTTGCTGCTGAAGCTTTGATTGGCCGTTGTAGGTACCTCGATACTTTTAAATGTTGTTTTCTTCCCACTATGTCACTGTAATTATTGACTGAGAGAGGACGCATGAACGTGCAGGTAGGCCTGCCTCAACTCCTAAATTGATTCAGGTTTGTAATTTTGATTCTGTTATTACAGAATTAAATAATACAAGTTTACATTTTCCATGATAAGGTCTGCTTCTCTGTTGTTTCATTGGATGTTCCATCCCCTGGCCAGCACCAAGTGGTTTGACCTTCCATCGTTCACATTGCTGTAAAGAATAGTTACTGGTTCTCATGTAGGTGAAATTAATCCAAAATCAGGATTTCAGAAACTTCAGAAAAAGAATCCAAGAAACTTCTAGGCAACCTCTGGCCTATTTCATTATAAAATGGATAAATCTAAAGTCTCAAACAGTATGCTGTGTTGTAATAACACAAGTTTTGTAATCAGTTTTAAAGTGTAAGATGATAACATGGTACAATTTGATTTAATCCCAAAGTTTTTTTTAATAGGTTGATAATGTAATAGTCTATGTTCTCTTGGAGACCTACTTCATGTGGGCATACATCACATAGGAATACATCTCATTCATGTATTTTGCTTTTATGATGAGTTAGGTGGCACCAGTAAAATATGCTACCTGCATAACACAGCCTGGTTCAGCATTCAGCATATCTTAATACACGGTGTCAGAAGCAAAACCAGATAAATGGTAAAGTTCAATCCTAACTGAAAGTTCAACTTCAGTTGCCCTGGGCAGTGTCCAGGATAGCAAAAATGCTTTCAAATATATCAAACTGCAGCAAAATTGGTCTAAGAAACGGGTGGGGTACTGGCACTTTGCCTTGTGTGCTTGGAAAAAAAGCTGAACAGGTTTTTCTTACATTTGTTCTAGGTGAAGATAAGTGTGAAAACATGGAGAATCAATGGAGTTTGAAAGGTCATAGGAAACCTTGTTACATAAACATGCAAGAGATTGCAAGTGACATCAGTACTCACCTCAGGTCAAGGGAAAAATTAGCCAAAAAGAAAGCTAATGTCCAGTAAGAGATCCATCTTAATAAAATGGTGTGGAAATGTAGATTCACTGGCAGCAGCAGTTGAGCACAGCAGCACTTGAGCAGACTACAACAAAAGCAGAAACATGAAAGAATACATGAGACAAACTGGTACGGTGACAGGGAGTCTAAACAGAAATGCAAATGTGGTCGTTGCACAAAGTATCACCCATCACAGGGCTACTGTGCAGGTAGATGGGCCCAGTGTAGAAAATGTGGGAAGATGAGACAGTTTGTTGTGAAGTGGAAAATGGCAGCTGTGAATGAAATCACAGAGATGGCAGCACCATGGTCCAACCAGACAGATGCTCTTCACTTCCAGGGAGGAGTCAAGACATTTTACATTTACACTTTATGGCATTTGGCTGGTGCTTTTATCCAAAGCATTTATGACTGCATACATACAACGATTAAGTGTGAAAACTGAATCACTTTATGTCAAGGTAGAGAAAGAATGTCTAGCTGCTATTTGGACCGGTAAGAAGTTTTCTACATACCTCTATGGCACTGACATTCACACTGACCACGAGCCATCCGTGCCCTTATTAAACAGCCGTGATTTGATGGCTCAAATGTCAGCACCCACTAATACAGATGATGAGGTTTAACCCAACTGCAAAGTATGTGCCTGGGAATGAATTGGTCATTGCAGACCTGCTAACAAGGCAGCCAATGAAGACGGTGTAGCATAATGTGGCAGAACTCAGCGAAGGAATTACAGCATATGAAGGAATTCACTCGGCATGGCCTGTGTGCCTCTCCAAACCTGACCACATCAGGCAGCAAACATTTGAAGATGAAGAACTGGTTGTAGTTGGTGACCTTGTATTCCAAGGACGGAGAATTTATCTGTAAGTTTCTAAAGAACACTTACTGTATGGTGATGGAATAGTCATACCTTGAAGCTTAGGAACTGAAGTCCTCTAGTGCCTGCATGATGGGCACCAGGGCATCCTCCAAGTGGCACAGTAGGGTTCAGATGAGTGCGTGACAGGAATTTGTACACAGATCAAGACCATGGTGGATCAGTGTACCGACTGTAGGGAAGTAAAGCCTACATAGAGGATGGATCTCCTCTTACTGATCCTACTGCCAGCAAAACCAAGGTAGATCAATCGCAGCAGACATATGTGAGTGTAACATAAAACTGTACTAAAGGTCACTGACTATTTCTTCTGCTTTCTGGAAATTGCTGATCTTCCAGACTTGACCAGCAAAGTAGAACAACCAGATGGAACTGTCCCGACAAGATGCAATAGAATAATAGAACCATACACAGATGCATACATTCACAGCGACTGCCACAAATGATTTCAAGCAAATGACCTCTATTCATTACTACCCCCATTCAAATGCTGAGGTAGAGAGAGCTGTGTAGATAGCCAAACACATTTTAGCCTCTTCTTGCTGTTGATTCTAGAAGGGCCAAGGAAGACAGACTGGATAAAGCATTTGCATTACTGATCCTTGGAGGAAACATGTCTTTCCAAATGGATTATGAGAGGGAAGATCTTGGAGATATGGTCTGAGGCTTGATGCAATGGTGGGCTTGACCATAGCACAGTGCAACTTCTTACGTATTCCTGGTATGTTATGAAGGAAGAGAGATACACTTTCCTTTGGTTCCTTTGTGATTGTGGGGTTGTTCTTGTGGGATGGGTGTTTTTGGTTTTTGTTTTTTTACTTTTGAGAAGAGTGACGTGTGTCTGGAGTCCCAAATGCTCTACTAAGCATGTCAGAGACCCCAGAAACTGTCCCCTCTGAGACTGTCCCCTGTGAGGCTGTCACCTCTGAAACCAGAGGCACTGAAGTGTGGGTTTGGCACCACAGCTGGAAATTCCTAGTGGATGAAAGCACTGGGGAACTCAGAGATCTCAAAGATGGGTGTCTGACTTTTCACTGGGTTCACCCTGCTCCTTGTCAAAAAGTGTCTGACAGCCATGAGGTATAAAGGAGTGTTTAGACGTGTCATTTTATGAATATGTGGGCCTAAAGTTGGCAGATCCGAGGACTGTTTAATTTTGGGCCAAGCTTTGTGACACTCTAACAGTGTTAAGATCTGTAACCATTCATTCATTTGGCACTTCACGGTAGAGAATCAGATGAGCAAAATCATACCGTTCCAGATGACAATCTCTTTTAATTTCTAAGGGAAGGTACACTTTAATCACAACATCAGCCACTGTTATTAGTCAAGGATATAAATATCATTAATCAATAGAGGCAGTTTTCCACCTGACTGTGCTCAAAAATTACCTTCAAAATTGTTATCATTTCTCGAGTTAGGAAGAACTGCTAAAAAGTAGCATATCTAATGACTCTCCGTAGGCAGTTCATTAAACTCACATGAATACACACACACACACACACACGTACTTTCTCTGATTAAGGTGAAATGAATTGATTTATTGCATCCAACTCTAGCTGTTTATGCTCTAATAATATACAGTAGCATTAAATGTAAAGCACTGATATCCAGTCTCATTATCTTTAATTTCTGGTTGCATTTTTTTCATCATAAAGGTAGGTTTTTTACCTTCATAAAGGTAGCTTTTTCAGTCCATATACTCGCCTTAAGTATGGGTTTTGTAGTAATAAACACATTGACTTGGATCATTTCCCTGCATAGTTCCAGCTTGGGGAAAACTGGCAAAGAATGTTAAGAACATTCGGTGCCCTGGTGTGGGGGGTGCATGTTTAAAAGTCTTCCTTCAGGACTGACAGCAAGAAAAGTGACCCACAGACAGCAAGCCTGTGGGTGATTTCAGTGGCGTGGGGGAATCCAGGGCAGAGCCAGTAAACAGCGACAGCGCTGATGGGAGCCATAGAGCTTTTGTTTTCAATCTGTTCATCATTTTTACGGCAGCTAACCTTCAGACCCCATGTATCGATCTGTACAGGGAAGACTCTGTAGGCGTGATACAGACAGAAGCAAGGGGGAGAGATGGGGTGCGAACGGTGGGTGTGTGAGAGAGAGAGAGAGTCATCTACGGATGAACAGAAAACTGCTCATATCAAATCTGAAAAAACAGGTGAAAACGGCAGTAAATCATCCAGCTCTTGCTCTCTCTAAAGGCCAGGTGCTTGCTAGCTCCTGGTGGATGACACTTTTGACTCAGAGGTGATGTAGTCCTATATGGTTGGTCGTCCTATTCAACATGCAGTGACAGTGACAAAGTGACAGTGAAGTACCTGGCATGGAGTCTTTACAGCCAAGCTGGACCATCTGGTTGGACCAGCTGCATTGCAGACCTGTGTGTTGGGCTCAACATTAAAAACAGGCCACCTGGAAATTCCACAAAAAAATGCCAAGGCATTTGACTGATCAAAGACTCGCTGTGAGTTCAGGGTGCAGTTGAATCAAAAAATTAAAAAAATGTTGGCATTTGATTGTCCTATATAACAAATACCACAAAATTACTGAGAACAAGCAGACATATTGAATAAGTCAATGTTTTTATCCCAAATAGACCTCTTAGAAAGCTGAAGGGTGGGTTTCAGGAGTTACCTTCTGATGTCAAGTAAGTGGCTAAGTGAACTTTTGTACAATTTACCTTGTTTTGTTGACTTGAATACACAGTCTTGATACCAGCAATCATGAATTATGAAGTGATGTGATAATTAGGCTTCAAATCAGTACACTGTGCTATCAAGCTGGGCAACTGCTCACTGCATGTCCTACAACAGAAGAAACGATTCACAGAAGCAAATCTTATCTGGTTGTGTCTTTTGGCTGTCTGATTTTTTTTTTCAAACAAGCTCCTCCCACCTTAAAAAGCCAATGCTTATTCTTTCCTGATTAATATTAAGGGTCCAGGAGATAATTCCCTAACAGTCAAGACTGCAGCCCTTCCACATCACAAACCACCTCCCACTAAATTTTTTTGAAAGAGATGGTGACACATTAGAGGAAATTGCATTACGTCCATCAGCAACAATAGTCATGTACAACAATAATGCCATAACCGCCAAGACTATGGTCGCAAAAGTCTTCAGCAAATGAGGGATTTTACTCTTTGTCTCAGTCTAAATTGGAACAACCTGCATGAGATGTTAAAATCGATCACTGACATGAAAATTACAGGATTATAAAAAGCCAACATCTCACTCGGGGTGAGCGCGCATTTTTTTCAAATTAAAACCAATCACTGGCTCTCTAGATGTGACAGCTTTATTATGGTCTTTCCAGTTGCCACTTCCCAGGAGTTACATATCAGCTGGTCATTGATAAAGTCTAGAACCCAGTTCTCTTTACTGAGAAAACAGTTCAAACTTGGCTGACAATGAACAAACTCAACCATTTCTAACCAAAAAGTATCCTGATCAGTGTAACGAAGATTAAATCAGACGATTAAAATGTACACTTTGCACCTACTTTTCACAGAGGTGCTTTAAAAATAAAGAACATAAAGCCTACGCCACTGCTGAGAGGAGACATAATGAGAGGCTTTGAAAATGCAGAGACCTGTCACAGTTCGAATTACAGAACAAACAAATATAACTTTGTAAGGAGATCCAGCAACACGTCACTAAAATGTCAGTTTTTGCATTCTCGGCTGCCCTTTGACACGCTACAACGGCCAATCCCAGCCAAGGAGAAGAGCTCGCCGGACACATATGTCCCAGGTCTTCTCCCATCATAATCCATTTGGAAAGGCGTTCTCCTCCACGGATCCGTAATCCGACGCTTTACCCAGTCGGTCTTCCTTGGTCCATGCTCACTGAAATCACAACATTTACAGCTTCTATGTAGTGGGAGCAGTGGAGCGTGTGGTTCTATCTGAAATGCCATTTTCAATCTTGGTGGAAGAGGTAAGAAACGTCCAGGACCAAGGATGAGGGGTCAGGGGTCACCATGCATGGAAAATGTCAGGGTGGCAACACGAAGGAATAAGTAAATCTTTATTTCTATAGCACTTTTGAAAAACATCTCCAAGAGCTTTACAAAATGCTTACAAATGCATGGTGCAAAAATATGACCAAAAAAAAAAAAACATTTATAAGACTGGCTGTTTGGGCCCAAAACTGGCATTTTATTTATGATGACTCCAAACCATTGTTAGTGTTCTGCAGTGGAGTGACATTCTGATACTTTTCTACAAGGCTTCCTGCAAGACCTTTCTTGGGGGCGGCAGACCAAAGACCCCTGCAGCACCATCAGGGCTCTGTAAGCAACTCATGCTACACCTCCAGGGTTTCGGTGTGGAGAAATGTAAAATAAATATGCATCACACCTCACACTCCAGACCTTGTGTTACATATAATCATGAGACCCAAACAGCTGAACCCAGCTGTCTTACAACCTACACACTGAGATTTATGAGGTCTCTTGACCACTGGCTATACTGTACTACTGATTATCCACAGATGGCTTCTGGGTAAAAAGAAAAAAGTGAATGTGTGTGAAAATACGGTGCTTTCATCCTAGTGCTTGCACTTTCTATTACATACTTATATAATGTCTTTAGATGTTGGACAGACATAATTCCAGATTTTGAAGCAAAAAAAGTCCCACACTTGAAAGTCTCAATTCCATGCCAGCTTCTATATGATTTGCTGTACTATTCTGAATGAACCTCATTAACACTGCCATGGTCTTGTATTACACGTTAAAGCATCTGAAACCGTACACTGCTACAGAACAGTAAATCATAAACTGCTGTGTTCGGTATCTCTGGCTACACGAGGCAGTAGCACACTAAACCTGAACTCAGGTTCTATGCATTACAGCATCGCTCTTCACAAAACCGGAGCCCATGTGAAGTTGTTTCATGAAACTAATTTTTTCTCGATGTTTGACTTAATTGTGTGAAATTGCATTTCTGAAGTTTTTTCCCCATTTTTGTCATTAAGTAAAACCATGTAATAAGTGACAATGGTGAAACCGCATTTCATAACCATAAGATGAGGTCATACAGGTGGGGAAGCCATGTGTGGGTCTCAAGATCAAGTATAATTTCAGATATTCTGCCAGAAACACAATTATTTTTTATTTAATGATTTGAATGTTCACGCTTATGTCAGTACAGAATTCATATTTATTTCAGTACAATCTTGCCTTGTGTGTGGGAGCTGAACAGAGTTGGAGTTTTTTGTGATAAGTAGTGAGTGTATTTATTTGCCTTACAGGCAATAAACTCTTTGCACCCTTTCTTGTTTAATTTCATCAGACCTGACTTTGTCTTTCTATAAATATCTGTGGGACTTAAAAAGCAAAAAAAGAATAAAGCATATGTGACATATTAAACTCTGGAAATTTCCCTGGAAAGACTGGCATCCATAGCTTTGTTGATGTCAACTTAACTGTTGTTCTCATTTAAGGTGTTATGAATATAAGATCAATTATTTATATGCAGTGCTGTCCACATCATCAAAGTCCAAGCATGGATAAGCCTGAGCTCCAGTTCTTCCCGTAGCTGAAATTACTCATTAAACAGACACAGAGAAAATGGTAAACAACACTAATAAGCGAGAGTTGTGAGATGCTAGTAGATGGCTTATCCCCAGGTCTGGTATCCCCAGGTCTGGTATCCCCAGGGAACCGATGGGTTCACTTCCAGCTTGGGGGATGAATATCTGCTGATGCCTATCAGTTCTGACAGTAGGAAGGTCACAGGAAGGAGAAAGGCGCACTAGAACTGCATGTGCTGATTCAC
>JAOYMR010000005.1:13492650-13511816 GCA_025802075.1 Tenebrosternarchus preto
GGCATGCAGAAGAGCACCTTGTTGAATCTGTGCCACGAAGGATTAAGGCAGTTCTGAAGGCAAAAGGGGGTCCAACCTGGTACTAGCAAGGTGGACCTAATAAAGGGGGTCAAACCCGGTACTAGCAAGGTGGACCTAAAGTGGCCGGGAAAGTGTAAGAAGAAACAAGAATGGAGTCGGTTACAATAAATCCGTTTGCTGATATTATCCGTGTACATTTTTTCACTTATATGATATGGATAAAACTAATACCATATTCAACTGGAGGAGAACAATGGCGAAATGTAACACTCACTTGTATAACGTTCCCTTTCTACTGTTAACTAGATAATCACACTCAAAAAGTTTCTGTTAAACCAACGGGGGTCAGAATAGTAATGATGATCCACAGTTTGATTAACATCCATTATTAATTTTACTAAAAAAAAACAAACAGCAGCAGCCTCTTGATCAGTTCCTCTATTTCTGTTAAGGAAAACCACAGTTAACTTAAAACCACAGTCTTAAAAAAAAAAACCACACCAACTTAAAACCACAGTCAATGCACACTGCAGGACATCTTAACACTTAAACCTGTGGCTTCAGAAACAAGGAGTATGTGTATTGCACATCACTATGTTGCAGCTGGTTGGATAAGATTTCCATGGTGTATCTTTAAGACCAAAAATAATAAATAAATAAAAACTTTTTAAAAAGGCTTATTTTCAAACCTTTCACACCTAAGAGACAGTGACCTCAGTGACTGGTATAAATTTCAAACTTATGTCAAATACTTAAAAAGGTTGAGGATGACCTTATTTAAAAATACTAAAAATACAGCACTTTATTATCCCATGGCATACAGCTCAGTGAACAGAGTGATCACACGAGCTGAGACAAACCCGATTAAGAAGAGTCCCTTTAAAACCCTTTAACCAACCCTGAACTGGTTCACCTGAGGATCTGGTATCAGTAAAAGATGAGGTATATTATAACTACAGAACAGGCTGGTCTGGCTTCTCACTTAACCACGAGTCCTGCTCTGGTTTCACCAAACTATGCTACGAGTTTCCTTTCAATGATGAAACGCTTCCTTTTGAAACAAGTCAACTGTGAATCCGCTTGAATGCGGTCAGGCCGCTTCTTCTCGACGGACTACCGACCTGCACGTCCACGTTTCGGAGATTGCTTACATTTTTTTTTTTTTTGCGTTCCTCCACACAGCAATCAGTAATTAGCATGCAGGATGTGTGTCACGGCCATTATAAAAGAGGTTATTGTTCAAAATCAGGTCTCGTCTGAATCGCGCGCGAAAAAAAAAAAAAACGACTTTCCGCCGTCGATGTCGCAGGCCTGCAATAAATAAAGCTAGCACTTCAAGGCCTTTTCTAGGAGACGAGAAAGAGCTTACGGCCCACTCGGCTTGCTCGGAGTGGCGTAGCCATGGGAACGGGCTTGAGCAAAATCTCGGGTACTTGAAAGCCGAGTGCGCTCGAGGTCGGCGGCAGGATTTGGAACACGGACCACGGTTCCAAAACAAGCGCACTGGTCTCTGCGCATTGTGAGTTAGCAAAGATCACATTTACGCGTGAAACCACAGCACGGGTTAATCACGAGCGGGACACTGCTAGCGTCCCGTCAGCGTGAGCTTGGCAGTCGAGAGGCTTCAGAAATGTCCTGAGCAAATACGCCAACAGTAATTTGATGAATTAACAATCTCCTCAACTATGCATCAAGCACGTGAAACCAAATTATGACGGCTAAGTGATGGAATAATTACCAGAGTCGTGTTTGTGCGTTACTTTCGCCTTACCAGAGCCTCTCCACACCTCGGCCAGGTGGCAGTCAGTCTCTCCCGGCTCCTTGCAGAGCTCCACCACGTCACGGCATATCGTCTCCGGGGTGACGGGCACCTCCGTAAAATGCTGATCATTGTTACTGAGGTACACGGTCAAAAACATCTGGAAGACACCACAGAAGGGAGCTGAGGGGTGTTAGGACGAACCCAGCAAGCTTTCCTGACAAAGACCAGACCTCGAATGTCTAAAAGTGTTAATAAAAACACCACCACATAGATACCAACTTCAGTATCAGCCTGCAGCACGATTTTACAAGGCTGGAACAGCTCAGATTAAGATCGCCTCCCCCACCCCCACCCCCACACCCCGACAATCCATCAGTCTACGACAGAACCCTGGTGTTCCACGCCCTCACAGAGGGAAGGTTTAACAGACAACAGTGAATCCTCTCACACCTACACACACACACACACACACACACACACACACACACACACACACACACACACACACACACACACACACACACACCCTCTTCATATGCATTATATTATATTTCTATTTACATTACATAGTTGATTCTATGACTGTAACTTTCATCCTGTACTGTACCACATGGTCTCTCAATCACCTATAGGTGACTTATTTGTATACTAATATATATACACACTTTTTTTTCCATACTTGCATTCTGCTTACCTTCATCTACCTCCTGTACAGTCACCGTACAGTTCACCGCACTTTGCATCTGCTGCAACGTACAAGTGACAAATAAATCTCGACTCTCGGATCTTCTCCTCCCTTTACTGCTGACCGCACACTGAGAGGCAGAAAAGTGTCTCTCTCGCTGACGCAGTTCTGACCCGCTGGCTGAGCACCTCGGGCTTCATGACTCAGAGTGCGCTGACTTTTACAGTTATTTATTTAGATAGAATGACTCGACCTATTGAACTTTCAGCTATTTCAAGAGCTGAAAGGTGGTCAACAGTAAACTTTTGGAGAAACAAAAGGAGAAACCAAAGCCCTCAACAATCCGTAGGTGGTCAGTGTGAACTGCAAAGCAGTCAATGTTGCTTAATACCAAAGCATCCAGTGTACAGCTTATACACAATGAGACTAGGAGTCATTAGAGGATTTGAATGGACATCATGTGCTATAAGAAAATAACCCGCTTTTTTAAGCAAACATCCTGCCGTCGCGGAGGTAAACGTGTTAAGTGCTTCGGTAGTCCCGACATGCTCTGGTCCAGGGGGGTGTGGATGGGGGGGCGTTACCCTGGGGGCGAGCAAGGCTCCGCCCCTATTTAGCCCCCCCCCCCTCGTACTTCCTCCCCCAATACAGCAGCAACGTAACTACAGCCAATCAGCTCCGTTCACTCAGCACTTAAGTTAACGACCCTCAAACTGCTCATCCAGGACTCTGACCGCCTGCGCCTGAGGAGTTGGCAGCTTTGCATCAGACGCGTGACCTTCGTCCTGCACCGAGAGCAGGAATTATGGCCCCAGTGTCCCGCGGCTAGGGAGTGACAGGACGGCAGGGCAGAAGGGGGATGACAATTTAATGCTCACCAAACCCAAACCAAAAGGTGTTTTTAGAGCATTTGTTTACATGCAAAAATACCCAGCTAGCTCCAATTGATTTTCAAAACATCTTAGGACGTTTTTAGTTACGTGGCAGAACTGTTCACAGCTTATTAGAGATCCAAGACTCCAGACCGGATAAAAACAGACCTCTCTGCCGAGTCAAAGCGGTGAAAGAAATGAAGGAGGTGCCAATATGTCGACAGCCGCAAACAGGCGGCGAGGGAAGATCTCACGTCACTGCCCATTGAACATTAATCAAACACAGCAAGCTGCAAACAAGAGCGGACGGTATCTGTAGTTCGGCGAGTCCCTCCAGCCCACCCCAGCCCCCACCCCTGCAAACGGATCACAAAAACAGCAGGCCCTTGATCTCCCCAAACCCTCACAAGCAATGAGACTGTTTTTGGAAACCAGATGTACCTCACGCAGATGGTGGAGGGGGGGGGGGTTGTTGAAGCTCGAAACTTTCACTCATGTCGTCAGGATTTATCAGAAAACCAAAACAAAAAGTGACCGTGAGGACAGGCAAAAGGGTAAAAAATTAACCCTGCTCCTCGCAAAAAACCACAAAACCAAGCTAGAACGGATGTGCTCAGTGAACTTTAACTCCACGATCGGTTCTTCTCTTAGTAATGGCCATGTTGGAATGCTACGGTCTCCTGTGCCCTTAACAGTATGAGGTTCCCAACATTCTGGAAGTGACGAAAGAAATAGAAATATAATGTGTTTACGCGGTGGAATTCTGAGGTGAAGCTTTTCTCGCCCACATGGAGAGTGCTGTGGTGCAATTTAGGGAAAATCCCTCGTGCTTCTGGACGTAAACACTGCGAGTGGTAATACGCTGACAAGGTCGTAACCGTCCAATCGCACGCTGCGACTAACCGGACCTGGTCTGGCTCCGCCTCCGGCCCCTCGCTCCGGATGAGTTCTTGGGAAACGCACTTATCTGGCCCATCCGCGGACGGCAGGCACGCTGGGTTTGGAGACACAAACACGAAAAGGGCCGGCTGCAGGAAGAGGGATTGTTTGAGTCACTCCCACAGATTTACACAGACAACAGAGATGTTAACAGGGCGCCTAATGGTGAGGCTGCAGTGAAGCCAAGCTGAAACAGATTTTCCATTTATTCCAAGAATTACAAATCTTTCAGAGAATCGTTCTCTTTGTGCCTGTACGAACGCGCAAACAACACCAGCACAACACTCTGCTGCTTGGATTTTGTTGAGAATTGTTCTGTGCGACTGACAGAAAAAAAAAAAAAAAAAAAAACCATCTCTGAACATAGCAACTCCACTTTTTAAACAGGTCTGTATTTCACAATCATGTATCAAGGACTCCTGTTTGGCTCAAGTGGTGCAGATCATTTGAAAGTAAACAAGGTAAAAGCTATTCTATCCTTCACTCCTCTGGACAAACAACAGAACAACCCAATCATGTAGTCAATAATACCACCGTAGTCAACAATCGCAGCGGTTCCCCAGCATTTTCTAATGTTCCTGTCACAAGCAATCTTGATTCATTACACCTAGAGCAGCTCAAGTTAGTTTTTGATCAAATCAACTGAGAAGGCTGACACAGCAAGAAAAGCACAATGATATAGGGAGGGGTATCGGAGTACGACTGTGACATTGCAGAGTTATACGAAAACGAAACCACGAGTTCGAACAATAGGGGCTGTAAAGTCAAGTTACCAACGGAGACGTCCTGAAGACGTACGTCAACGCTGCAGAGACTGAATAATTAGCTCGCTAGACAGAAGCACTGTAGTGCATAAATCACAGGCAGCACAAACCCTCATAACAATTAACAAAGAGTGGAACAAAAACTCCACTGAAACTCAAAACACGACTGCGCACACACAATCAGCTGCAAGGTGTGCCCTTTTTTACTCGTAAAAACAGCAATGAACACTTCAAACACCCCACACAAACGTAATATGTAGCTAGAAAAAAATAAATAAATAAATAAAAAACACCAGCCCAGTACTCCAGGAGCGTTCAACCTACCTGTGGTCCAGAATGGGCGTCATTAAAGCAACGCATAAGAAAGGTGAGGTACGGACACACAGCGGAGGTCGCCTGGGGTGAGGGGTGGAGGGTGGAGGGTGGGGGTTGGTGTTACGTGAGAGTGGCAGGTGTCACACCCTCAGCAAAACCACACCGTCACTGCCCCAGAGCACAAAGTCACTCGCAATGTCGCTAGTTCACACACACACACACACACACACACACACGCTCGTATGTTTAGGAAGTAAAGGTAGTACACGGGACGTTTCAGACAGGGATCCTTAATCAGCTGTGCAACGGTGTTTCTGAAGCTCTAGGAAGTCGAGCGAGTTCGATATTATTAAATGGTGTTGTTTATTTCACCCCAGAAACCACACACACACAAAAAAAAACAAAACAAAACAAAATGAAAAAAACCAGCACAACTCCAACTGGGACACTTCTTTTCAAACCACAGGGGCACACCCAGTGCAGTACACTTGCTGTAGGTGGCTCTCTAAAAATTTAGGTTACTCTCTTCCTGCAACAATGACACACAATGGCCCTGAAACAGCTGTGCTGAAGCAGAGAATGGAGACGATTTATTTAAAACTCTAGAAGGCTGGATCGTTTCTGGAACTGCATGCATGTGCGTGCAATTAACTCATGTTTCAAACTTCAGCTCAAAATGTGAATGGGCAGTGTAAAAAAAGATACATAAATAAAAAACTAAAAATAAAAAAAACTTATTGTTAGAAATGTGGTCTGCTTTTATATAAACAATGGTCTTTTTTTGTTTTAGGATGCACGCTTGGTTTTCTCCACATGTAGGTTTGAGAATTTCAGCACGCGTTTGAATACAGGATTGAGAATAGGTGTCTGCATCTGCTAGATGTACCGTATTTTCTGCTCTGTTGTAAAATAGCAAATAAGATTCATCTTTATTTAATAATTCTTTATCAAGTATGACTTTTCTATCAGTATATCTTATAAGTGAATCCTTTTATATGTGAAAATGGTTCCCATTGCCCTGTGACCATTGTCATTTCACATTAGAAAAATAATAAATTTGTTGCTCAAGTGCCCACTTTAGAGATATTTTTTTCCCCTCAGTTTTAGCCAATCACCAGACCATCTTAACTTCCACGCATTCTAAAATATGCATAATTAAACCACAACCCCGCCTCCCCTCACCAAATCCCATAGCCTAAACAAACATTTATTTTACAGGGTCGATGCTGAAGAGTTAAATAAGGAAATGCAAATAAAACAGAGCCTTCCAGCCACCGTCTGTGTTATCTGGATAGGGCTTGGTCTTCAGTCGCCATTTTCACACAGGCCAAACATCAGGTTACAATGGCACAGAGAACACCAGCAGGAGAGCTCAACGATCCTATATGTAAGCGAGTACTCCATTTTATTCATTTAGAATTTGCTTAACTAGGTAAGCCCTTCATGGTTATAGCCTCTTTTGAAAGGTATATGCATGTTTTTACTGAAAATACATTTTCAAACTGTTGAAAAATAAGTACATAAACACCTTGTGGTTTTTTTTTTTTTCTCGAATCAAGAATCATTTCAGAATCACTTTGTGGCCACCTGAACAGAAATCAAATTCCTAAAGATTCTCACCCCTATTAATTGCAGTGATATTACCAACGAAACTGAACAGAATCTGACTGAATTCCATTCAGGACGAATTCGAAACGCAGAAACACTTCTTCCCGACTGCCTCCTAACCCAGCTGGCTGTCACAACAGCCGTCATTTCGAAAAAGCAACCGCTGTCTAATTATCATATTACATCACTGTAACGAGCAAAGGCCAATCAGCAACACAAAAGACGTGCTATGAAGAGTGAAGAATTACAAACCACCCTCTGTCGACCAGCTCCACTAGAAGAGGTCTCACAAAATGAGAGCATCTCTTATCAGAGTTCAGCAGAAGTCCATGCACAATACGCTCCCGCACGTGCGATGAACGGCCCTTGGTTCTATTGTGTTTTGGCAAGAACGGTTCCTTTTCAGCAGGCTTAGCCTCACAGCAATTGTGGAGCACCAAGACCACCCCTGGAAACCCATAGAGAAATCTTGTCAAACAGCTTCAACTAGCTTGCATAAAGATGCATATAACCAACACAGTATGAAAGCAGGTAGTGGCCCATGTGGCCCAGTAAATGTGATTCCAGTAGATAAATACATGGTAAGGATTTATATAAGGTAGAAATGCACAGAAACTGTACAGGCATCTGCAGTGTCATGACTCAGAGCTGCTCGTGTATGTCAAGGTCAACTGAAGCACGTGTGGCAAATAGTTCTGAACCTGGTATAAAAACCCCAGCAGTGCCTTAACGACAGACATGAATAAAAGTTCGCCTGTCTTGGGTCATGAAACCCCAAGTAAGTTTTAAAACCCTCTAAAAAAAAAAAAAAAAAAAAAAAAAACAGTGCCGATGGCAGTTTCTGGTAATTATCTGTTACAGATCTATAATCGTTAATGAAATGCATTGGACGATCAATTAAAGCATACAAAGCGAGATTGAATTACCTCCAGTGTCTCCCACCTTCATGCCAAACGCTGATGTGTTCAAGGGAAGCTTCCAGGCTGCATCTCACACTGCAGCACCGGGAATGCATCTCTCAGGTCGAAACCTGGCATTGCTCCAGACGTCTATACATCTACTCTGTTAATCTCCTAATATTGTGCATTTGTAGCAATGCTCCACCACAAAATAAACGGCCCGCATTTATCCGTCTCCTTTTAAAACGATCCTAAATAAGGCACGATATCCTATGTAAGCTTGCTAACAGCGCAAGTAAACTGTGATGCTGCGGTTAAAAACCAAGCCTGTTTGATTAAGCAGACTGTACAGGCGTACAAACTTCTCGTTTTAACAAAAAAAAACATGAATCGTACCAATAAAGTGGATTTTAAAAATATCAACGTACCGAATTTGAGTCACTGGATAACTTTCTAAACTAGCTAGCGAGTTAAGTTTCGGTCAAACGGGAGTATCCTGACTTACACCGATGTTGAAGGAGTAATCTGCTAACTGCGTAAACGGGACAAGAAACAAAACGGAGATCATTTAACTATAAAAGCTTTAACCACAGCGATCACAGATACATCTGAGCTCAATAATAGCGATTCCTGTCCAGTAATAGTGTTAGGATAGTTTGGATAAACCCTATCTGAACGACCTAAAACGCACAGCAAACTCGTAATGCAGTAGCGCTGGGGTTAAGCAGGTAGCAGGGTAGCTATAAAACAGCGGTTTAATTTTGCTGTGTTTAACGTTATTTTTTTGTTTCTACAGACGCAAAGTGATAAATCGATCACGGCACAACGGCCGCATTAATAAGACAGCAATGCACGATTAAACTTACCGGCATCATCTTGGTTTCGTAACGCATTTAACCAGTTTCTTCTGAATCCCTTTTGTCCGGGGAAAAATTTCCAAGTGACGACCCGAAGAACGACTGCGGCTTTAGATAGCCTAGCTAGCTAGCCAGCTAGCCACGGAATTATAGCCAAAAAAAGGGATTTCAGTACTTAAAATGTTCAGTAAACAAATTACTTATTTTTACGAGTTCTTCTTTGTGTCACTGGGGGGAAAAAAATGCTTCAAAAGTCACCATCACGCTACCCCGTGTCTCTTCATAGCGAAGCGTACCGACGACCTGTTGCAGTCAGATCCGCGGTCCGAGGCCTGTTGGATTACAAAGTTTACCGTAGCGACTAACCTTGCTGGTTTTTGTTAGCTAACTAGCTAGTTAGCTGTGGGTTTAGCTACTAGCTAACTAACGAAAAGTTTACCAACAGAGCAGCTTACTTTGTTCCCTTAGGAAGCAGCCCTAGCTAGCCATTACAAAACACCCAACGCATCTGTTGCAAACAAAAAAATACCTATTGATTCGATTGTGAATGCCAATCATATCGGTTTACATCCAGTTTCCAAATGTTGTATTTCAGAGGGATATTACTTTACGTATATTTTTCCCGTCTCGGCGTCAGCTTCCAGTATCAACTCCCACCCCTTCCTAAAGCACGATTACAGCCCAGCCCAGATCAGCCTGACGTGGAATCGAGGGAACTCATCCCGTTGGAATTTCAGCTCCGCCCTACCTTCAAGGGCACAAATCGTCCGACCTTGCTAGCTATGTATTTGTTGTTGTTGTTGTTGTTTTAATTAATTGGTTCATTTCTTTATTTCGCCAGTCTGGGAACTAGGTAGCCCACTTATGTAATGTACCTGTTCTTGCTTCTGCTGTTCTGTCTGTGTTTGTTATGACTAAAATGAACAAGCTATCTCTATATGTATGTATATATATAGAGAGAGAGTTGCTCGTTTTATAGTTCAAGAATATCAAGCCATATTTCTAGAGGAACACTTTGTAGTATTTCCCCCACTTTTGATACCTGGTTCAGCTGATATTGAACTTAATTAACTAGTAAACTGAATGAGCTATGTTAAAGCAGGGTAAATGTTTAATAGTACATAGAAGGGGTGGTACAGTGGCCCTTCCAGTTCTTGCTGACTCTGTCTAATAGTCTTTGTCTGTTTCTCTTTTTTTTTCTTTGAAAAGGTTTATTAAATAATAATAAATAAAGTATTCTGATTAAAGGGGTTTGGCACCCCTGACAAACTACCCTCTTGCAGGGTTTAGCCAATGCAGCTATCTGAGGTCTAAACTATATAGCCACATGAGTTGACTGATGGACTGAGTGATTAGATGGGTTGTTTGTTGAAGCAAGCAGTGCAGTGAACCATGCAGCCCTGGACCTGTAGCATTAGAGCATATGGATATCTTTATTTATATATGCAATCAATATTCTATTCACAAGCATTCTAATGGAGTGATACAGGTGTTCTGTTATAAAATCATTTTTTATTATTACAATTTCTGGTCATTTAAATAATTAATCATAAGTTAAAGTAACATTATTCTTCTTATTATTATTATTATTAGTAGTAGTAGTAGTAGTAGTTTTTGTTGTTGTAAGCAGTAGCAGTAGTCATAGAACTATGTATAAATATATTACCAACTCCCATTTCCTTTCAATACTTCACAATGCCTTTAAGGTCTATATTGTTATGCTCTTGTTTAGGTTTCCATGGTTTAGTGTAATCAAGCATACACTGTGGATTACATGAGTTCAACAGTGAATCAGTGTTGCGTAAGAATTTGAAATTCATAGATGGACGTTCATTTACAGAGACATAATACATAAAAAACTAAAAGCACTGATTTTATTCGCATCAACACGTTTTAATTCTTTGCATGATCATATTAAGTAAAGCAATGAGAAAGCATAGTGAATAATTGGACTTTATCGCCCTGAACCACGTAGATATAAAATAAAACTAAAACAAAAACAAAACAAAAAAAAGAAAAAGCGAGAGAGAACTACTTTTCCCATGATTCCTCTGTCGTACTGTCCAGTCGTTCATGTGCCCGCCCTAGTGGTGCATGTGTACATGCTGTTCTACAGGACCGCACGTTAAAGACTCTCCAAGCGTGTGCAGTTGGCAGTGCTGCCGGTGATTGCATACTAGTCTTACTAAACGCCTTTCCGTGGTGCACGCTTCGCTTACCGAGCATGGCTGAACCAGTCGCCGCGATGTGCGAGCAGCTAATTAAAGCTGTAAATGTGATGATGGATGCAGAATCTAATCAACGGTATCGGTTGGAGGCCCTCAAGGTATCTAATGATAACCGGCTAGCTACCAAGCTAACTTTTCAGCTAGCTAGCTAATTAGCTGAGAGGTGAAAAGATGCATAGTGGGCTGCTAGCCAGCTGTGCTCAAAAACAGCGTGGTTGGTCGAGTTTGTTCACTCACCTCTTCTATGGAAGTCATATTAGTTTTCTCTCTAAAAAAGGACAACACTAGCTAGCTTGCTAGGTTACCCACCTAAGTAACTGGCTAGCTGGGATGACTAGGTTAGCTAGCTTAGCTGCCTAGCGAGATTTGTTGTGAAAATATTTGCTACTCAGCTAGCTAGTGACCGAAATCTTTTCGAGTCAGTAATATTAATATAGGTAGCCAGGGGTCACCATGTTTATCTTGACTCCCATACTAAACTGTCACATTTGGTGACAATGCACACCCCGGTTGAATAGCTGCTCGTGTCCGATGTTGCTTTAAACGTGATGACTAGACTGGTAAATAGCAGTGGTTATTTAACTGCATGGAAACATTGCATAACACACAGCTGAATAACGGAATATTTTCCTTTCAGTTTTGTGAAGAATTCAAAGAAAAATGTCCGTTTTGTGTACCATGTGGCCTTCAATTAGCGGACAAATCACAGACAGCAGTGGTTAGACATTTTGGTCTACAAATATTGGAGCATGTTATAAAGTGAGTGACGTTTCTAATTGATTCAAACGTTTATTCTTTGATTCGACTCGGTTTATTTTAGATTGCGTGCTCTTTTATTGTTGTTTGTCCATTTGAGCAGATTCCAGTGGAACAACATGCCACAGCAAGATAAAGTCCATTTGAAAAACTGCACAATGGAGCTATTAAAAAATGTGAGTTATGATTGCGTTTGACGTCCAGGTATGTGGAATGAAAAAGACTTGAAATACTGATGACCCTCATCACCCTCACTCCATTTTAGGGCACATATCCCATCTTGGAGGAAGAAAGTCATATCAAAGATGCTCTTTCACGCATCGTGGTGGAGATGATCAAGAGAGAATGGCCTCAGCACTGGCCAGATATGCTTAAAGAAATGGAAACTCTAACTTCTTTTGGGGTATGTTTACTTTTTCTTTTGGTCTGTTTAGTTTTGTTACATTGTTTTTGCGTCACCATGCTAACACCGGTCAATATTTACAGTTGTAATACCAACACTGTGAGAACGCATTAGCAAACGTGATTCATTCATCCGGAACCCCACCCTACCACGCCCCCTCTCGACAGGATTCCCAGACGGAGCTGGTGATGCTCGTTCTCTTGCGGTTGGCCGAGGACGTGATCACGTTTCAGACTCTGCCCACGCAGAGGCGGCGGGACATCCAGCAGACGCTCACGCAAAACATGGATGGCGTCTTCACCTTTCTGCTCACCATCTTGCAGCAGAACGTTGACGAGTACCGGAGACTGGTGGGCATGCAGTCCTTTAGGAAGTTCTCTTCCACTGACGTATACGTCTGCGGTTGCGCGACTCTGCCGAGAGGAACATCACTGTGCACCCAAGTTGAAAGAGAAACACAAGTTCAGATACCAATGGTTCAGACGATGGTCCACTGTCAGATTACTACACCGGAGTGCTGCTTACTTTGTCTTTGTACTTTTACGTTGAACCCCTTAGCCAGTAACTTTGAAATGCTGTTTTTTGTGCTGATTGACTGACTGATTTATTTCTTATATTTATCATTGGGTAGTAAGATCTATAGATCTATCATTCCTAAAGAGATCAAAGTGCATGTGCAGCTTGTAGGCTTATTCCACACATGGACTTATTGTGGACTCATTTCACTTATGTCTGTAGGGTTAATGAAACATCCCCATTAGGAGCACATGGTGCCAGCTTCTTCGGGTGCTAGTAGAAGGCACATTACAATGTTCAGCCTTAAACCCTTTGGTTTATTTTCTCCCCTCAGAAAAGAGTTCCAGGACACGAGCTAAAGGTGAGAGCCATACTGCTAATGTCCTCTTTGGCATCTTGGCACCATATAAATGCAGTGACCTCAGCGATCAGGTGAAGGTCACAGTTAACGGTCATTTTTCCCCCAGACTGCTGCTTTTCCTTTCGCAGGCCAAAGCCCACTGTCGAGTCGGCACGGCCACCTTGAACACCCTGGCTGGCTACATCGACTGGGTGGCGCTAGTCCACATCACCAACGAGAACTGCCACCTGCTGGAGATCTTGTGCCTACTCCTGGGCGAGCCGGAGCTGCAGCTCGAGGCAGCCGAGTGCCTACTCATTGCAATTAGCAGGAAAGTGAGTGACCTCCGTATTGCCACTAACCTTGCATGCTATGTTGTTAATCATTTTCATGGGAATTCAATGGGCGCATATATCACGATGAGTGGTTTTCTCCTTGTGTTTTTTGGGGGGGTCGTTGAGTGCGTCCTGAGAGTTAGGGGTTGCGCAGTGTATGGTTTGTTACTCTATTTTGCAATATCTTGATATGTAACAGTAGTATCGTAGGAGACTGACATCCATCTGGGTGAGACTATTCCTTCATCTAGATCATTAATTCCTTCCAGCTCCAGATTCTTTATTGGCAGTATTATAGTCTCTGATCATGCTTGGGTGAGTTTGAAGGCGATGCTTCGGAGTATAAGGACTTGTATAGATGATCTTCTAGATCCTTATATAAGAACTTGTATAGATGATCTTCTAGATCCTTATATAAGAACTTATATAGATGATCTTCTAGATCCTTTTTCCCCTGAATGGCATTATATAGACAAGTTGATCCAGAGAGCAATTTGGCTTCAGTATCTTCTGCAGGCGTGGCTTAGGAAAATGTAAGGTGATTTTGGGGATCACAGACATCCACTTGTTTGATCAAGCGATAGTACTACTGTGTACTGTTAGGGTACTACTATTAGTGCTTTCATCTAGATTGTGGAAATGAAGACTTAAGGTCCAGTTAGTCATGCAGTGGTGGTGTAGGATTTTTATTTGCACAATAAATGGTGTAGAGTTGGATTTCAAACGATTAGAATCAGTGAATCAGAATCATTTTGGCTTTGATGTAATTACTGCTTCAGAATGCTCTTTTCTGCTTATCCCTAATAGATAGGTAGGGTGGAGTGATGGATCCTGAGGGAATCTTCAGAGTACCTTGGTGCAGTCAATCTTTATGGAAGTTCAGGTGTAATTTCTAAACAGTTTATTAAGATAGCTAACGATTTTATCCTATTATGCTGCAGAGGCCAGTTGAGCGTTCGTTTTATTATAAACGTTTATTTATACATTCATATTCATGCTAAGATTAATTCCCCTTAAGCGATCTCGCCCTTTCTACTTCGTTGGGCGTTTTGTTTCCTGTCCCTCTGATACCTTTTTAAGGTGTCTATTAATCTCAGGAGAAAAAAAAAGTAAAAACTTTGCCCGTTATTTCTCATTTACACTCAACACAGGGTTGATGGATGTTTAAATCCTTTGAAGATTTTTTTTTTTTTTTGGTTCTTGCCAAGAGGCCCGTCAGGCTGGGTACCTTTTTCCAGCGATCTTAACCACATATGTTAGAGGTCACAAGACATCGCTTATTCGTTGGATCATTCGTTGCTTGTACATAATGTGCATTTTTTTTTTTCCAGCTGTTTAAAAAGGTGTGGGAGGGTTTCCCATCTTGATGCTGTCAAAGGACGAATAGCATGAAGCATGTTTGGAACTTTAAAGTAACGCCAAGGGACGCTAGAGCGCACACTTCAGTTTCCAGTCCAGCACCCCCGCATTATTTATGCTTGGTGTAAAGGACACTGTTTTGTGCGGAGAACGGGAATCGTGGGTGCATCTCGGCTCACGATTGGCTGTCACTTAAACGACGTTGAAGGGGGGGGCGGTTGAGACTTTAGATGCTCTGTAAAAATGTGTAACAGACATGTTTTGTATTTTGTTTATTGTGTGAATAGGTCAAATCATAAGCGTAGTACTGAGGTGTTTTTTTTTGGGGGGGGGGGTTGTTAAGTGCAAATATCTAGTTTTATGACTGTGCTCATTTGTAACAAGAAAAATCAGTTAAATGTTGGTCATTAAAAAGTGAGAAACGTAGGTGGCTGTTCCGAGAGCTGTTCCGGAATTGCAGTTTAACTTGCGTGTCCCTGTTCTTGCGCAGGGGAAACTGGAGGACAGGAAGCCCCTCATGCTGCTGTTCGATGATGTGGCCATGCACTACGTTCTCTCGGCCGCTCAGTGAGTACCTTCGCTCAGCCTCCTCTCCTCCCCGTTTCCCCTGCCGCAGTGTATGAGCGATGACCTGCTCTCGTTTCAATGCAGATCTGCCGACGGGTCCGGTATTACCGCTGAGCAGTAAGTTTCTTCGTTCGTGTTTGATAACCTGGAAAAAAAAAAATAAAAATCACGGAACATTCAGACACGGCTGGATGGACCTCATGGGTTATAGTGTCTTATTTCGCCACTTTGAATATAGGCCAGAAGGAACTGGACTTGGGGAGATGAGATACACCTTCTTAAAGAGACTGTGCCAGGTACTCTGTGCCATGGGTAGTCAGCTCTGCGCACTAGTGGTGAGTCGTCCCCCGTCCCCCCCCCCTTCATGTCTTTAACATTAGCATTTCCCGTTGTTTATGTTGGAGGAAGTGCAGCATTTATCCATTGCTGTAGGGCTCACCAGCAGAAGTGGAGGTTCCTGGGAACCTAAATAAATACATGGACGCGTTCCTCGCCTTTACCACTCACCCTAGCCAGGTAAAATAGTCTGTGCTGAATGAAAGTCTGTTCTACGATTGTGGGGGTTTTTTTTCCCCCTGCTGATTTAGGATTTCTTGATGTTCCACAAACAGTTTCTTAGGTCTTCAACCATGACCACCTGGGGAAACATATTCCGACATGAGGTTTTATCAAAGGATCCCGTCATTGTACAGATGGCCGTCAAGTATCTGAAAGCAACCACGACTAACCTGGTGAAGGTAGATGCTTAAAAAAAAAAAAAACAACAACAAAAAAGTGAAATGACTTGGATTTGCCAGAATATTTTCACAGTTGCTGTCTTGGCTAAAGTCATTGCTTTGCCTTTTCAGACAGGGTTCCCGTCTAAGAATGACGGCCCAGTTTGCGAATATGCCCGTGTAGACTTTGACAGTGATGAGGACTTCATTGCTTTCTTTAACTGTAAGCAGTTTTCTTGATGGCTAGTTGCAGTTTTTTTTCTGTTAGAAATCGATCTTTAATGAATCTGGACTTTGCAAATGAAATATTAGGATACTGCAAATGAAACACATGGCTTGACATGTTTTCCCACAGCTTTTAGGGCCCAGCAAGGAGAAGTTATTCGTCACGCGTGTAAGATTGCCCCTCTCGAAGCCTTCCAGGTTGCTGGGGAGTGGTTACAATATCAAATCAACACACCCCTCGACACAGGAAATGCGATGTGTGAGTTCACACTTTGACCAACAATTCGGTTTCTTCAAGACTGTCGTGTCAATCGTTTGTAATAATTTAAATTAAGTGTAATGTAGTATTTGTATATGAATGTATATATATTTTTTATTTAATTCTCTGAGAGCAAGTTAAAACATTTAAATAAAGTGCAGAACAGTATAAATGAATGTCCTGGCGAAGAATTGGCAAAACTATAACCACCACTGCACTTCTTGGAAAGTTTATCGAAGTCTTTGCAGCAAACTGTGCACGGTGCCTGATCTTTGCGGTTTCAGTTTTTGTCATAGTAGGAAACCAATCAAAGTCACAGTGATACTTGGGTTGCCATAGAGACCCACTGATGCAGAACAGCAGGTTCAGCATAATGAAGCCGAATGCCTTTAACTCCACCCCACGCGATATTCCACTCTAAATTGTCAACTTTCTGTGACAAAAGTGCTGGCACCCATCTGAAACGCATGACACTGTGCCTTGGGATTGATGAGTTTGGTTTGAATTCTGGTGGGACTGAGTGTGGTCTGCTGCTACAAATGGTTTCAACTACGGTACATGAACAGATGGTTAAAAACAAAACATTGGTTTCGTAAATTGCTCCTGGTCTCTTGCAGCCAAGACTGGAGAAGGCTTCTGCTCTGTGCTCTCCCACTCTGCCGTGCAGTGGGATGCAATGACCTTCTTCACTGAGAGCGTGATGGGACAGCTCTTCAAAATCCTGGACAAGGAGGTAAAACCATCGCACCGTTAACCTGCCTGCTAAGAAGATGGTCTCCCCTCAACGTCACTGAGGCCAATTGAACAGGATTCTGTATGAGTTGTATTGATATTGGGGCTACATGGGAACCCGTGGCAGATACAAATGAACTCAGAAGAAACAGTAAGAATAACAAACAACTTTGTTAATGACATTCAGTAACATCTCCCTGATTTTTTTATTTTTTTTTTAAACTCTGATGAGCAGAAGCTACCTGTGGACCAAGGCATGGAGCTGCTCCAGGCTGTGGTGAACTACGAGACGCGTGATCCCCTCATACTCTCGTGCGTCCTCAGCAACCTGTCCACGCTCTTCCCTTTCATCTTGCATCGGTCACAGTTTTTACCTAAAGTCTTCTGTAAGGTGAGGACAAGCTGGCTTGAATCTCCAGCCAGTGCCTGGTTTCCCAGAAGCCTTGAAGCACAAAGATCATGATACTATAGTATTGGGGGGGGATAATTCGGTATAATCTTTATGCTAAAATGCTTCAAGAAAGTGAGGACAGGGCTGGATTTCTGGTATCTGATTTTAGATCTATAATCTATTCTTATGTTCTTATTTTTATTTTTTTTTTAGCTATTTCCCTCCATTACATTTGAAATTGTTGAAGAAAGTAAGGTAAGACACCTTGAAAAGCTGGACTTTCAAACTGCTTCTGACCCAACAATTGGATACATCCACAGCAATGATTATTGGGAAAACGTTCTAAATAACCTGTCAGATTAAGTGATTTGTCGAGCGCTTCATTTTATGCCAAATGTTTTAGGCTCCTCGAACCCGAGCAGTGAAAAATGTCCGAAGACACGCCTGCTCCTCCATCATCAAGATGTGTCGAGATTATCCAGATTTCATACTGGTATGCTTTAATCCTACAACTCCATGCAGATTAACAAAGGTCTTCACATCTGAAGTGTTTATCCAGTGTAGCTTCTATAACCACATAAAATTCCATGAGTATGGAGACAATGGGAATATTGATAAGATACTGATTTGGCTATTGGAATCACAAGTCTATTAACACTACACTAATGATGCAAGGGCAGTGCTCTGTCCTCTGCATTACCAGCTACATTTGCATCAAGCACGTAGCCCAAAACGTAACCGAACGAGACAAAACGCCAGGCTCGCGACCAAACGCGTAACGCAAGCCTTCCCGTACCTGCGCGTTGGCTGACGTTGGCACGTCCTCCTTACAGCCCTGCTTCGACATGCTCTACCTGCAAGTGAAGAAGCTCTTTGCCGACGAGCTGCTGCTGACCCAGATGGAGAAGTGCGCCCTGATGGAGGCCCTGGTGCTGCTCAGCAACCAGTTCAAAGACTACGGCAAGCAGAAGGCCTTCCTGGAGGAGCTCGTGGCCTCCGTGACGGCGCGCTGGCTGTCGGACGAGATGCGCAGGTGAAGGGCTCGTGCTGACCTGGGAGGCTTCTGGTGTGCTCTGAGAGGTGGAGACGTCTAGTATAACATGACAGAAGTTTTAAAAAGGCTGAAGATCGGTAGTGTAAAGTACTACCCTGAAATGTGGCTTGTGCTTTTATGGGTGGGTTATTTTGAACTTCTGTTAGCGGTTACATATATTTCTATAGATCCATTTATCAAAATATCAGAAACATTAGCAAGGCTGCTACAAGTACAACTACTACTGTTTAGAACCTCGTACAAGGGGAAGTCAAAAATGATTCACGCTCTGGCTGATGTTTTTATAATAAGTTTTAATATTACCGGAGTGCGGATAATGTTTGCGGATAATTGCTTGAAACAGAGAAGTTATGTAACACAATATCCCCTTATGTTGCAAATTTCTTATTGTCTGTGTAATTAATTATTGGTATGGCAAGATCCAATTCCTTAAACAGGGAAAATCTGATTTTTTTTTTTTTTTTTTTTTTTTTTTTTTTTTTTTTTTTTTGTATGTTTTGTTTTTGTTAAATGTGTTGGGGGACGGGGGGTTGGGGGGACATGGATGTTTTTGTGGGGTTTTT
>JAOYMR010000005.1:13526818-13549992 GCA_025802075.1 Tenebrosternarchus preto
CCCCCCCACCCCCAAGCCCCCACCTCCTCCTTCCCATGCGGAGTGTTTAAAATTCACTACTAAGGGAGATGCGTGCATTGGACTGGCCTGCTTCTCTCGGGGGTTCGACTGGGCCGCCTTCTCCGCCGGCTTCACAGCGTGGTCACGTTTTCAAAGTTCATGCGCATCCCGCACACGAAGCCGACTTCGAGAGTGGCACGACGGTTTAGATCATTTGGATGGATGGGGCCTGGACTCATCGTGATGTTCCTGTGAGGAGGCTTACTGTGCAAGGTCTGATCTCTCTAGACTTACTGTGCAAGGTCTGATCTCTCTAGACTTCCTGTGTAAGGTCCGATCTCTCTACACAATCGATGTCTTTATTCCAATTAGAATACAGTGAAAGAATTCAAAATTGGTGTGTGTGTGCAATTTTATTTATTTATTTATTTTTGAAGCTCGTTAGTGAAGAGAGAGATTTCAGTGTGTGCACTGAATGTTTCGATTTATTTGCTTTCGGCAAATCTACACTCCATTCCATATTACTCTGTCTTTTAAGGATATCGCTCTGTATCACTCAGTATTTACACTTTGCACACGTGGGACGTTGCTCCATCCCCAGCTCCACCCCACCGAGATTCCACAAACCCCCCCATCTGTGTCGTAGGTATTGAGCACTTTATAGAAACTCTCCACCGGGTGAGTCACCGAAACCACAGCTCATTCCCCCTCCAAAGCTTCCCTGGTTGACTTAAGCCGTTTGGTCAGTCGAGTGCCTCTGATTACAAACGTGCTTCGCTCCGGAGGTCAGCGGAGGTCAACTGGGCCAGAGGTTAATGTGTTCTGGCTCTGTGGATTGAAAGGTAATTCGGCCGGTACGGATGGGGGAGGGGGCAGTTGGATTGTGTAGTACCTCACATCAATCAACTACTAAAGTGTGTGTGAGTAGCTCACCGTGACACCTGATCACACACATTTTGCTCATCCATATCCTGTATCAAGTATTGCTGGATTTGGTTATTTTTCTTTTCTTTTGGTAGATAAGATATCTATATGTTTTTATTGCTAATCTGAAATACTTCAGTATTCACTATGAATAATGGATTGTATAGGTTGGGTTGTATAGGTTGATCAGTCTGAACATGGCTGCTTCATGTTACATGAAACGGGAACCATGTTTCCATTTTTCATTACCAAGCGTTTGCTCGTTTTCGTGAATCATTTATAAACCCAATTGCACCGCTTCGGCCTTCCGGCGGCTTTTCTTAAACCGTTTGCATATTAACGAAGTTACTTGTAAATTCGTGATTTTACAGCCAAGTCCTTGGCTCTCTGTTACTTTCATCAATTGCCCTCATGCTCATGAATTTAAATGAATTTGGATGTGCTGACGTTAACGTTAACGTTAGCTTAACGTTAGAAGTGAGCTTCCCACCAATTCTTCTTTCTGACAGCACCATAGGAGCTTTTAAGAAGGACTGGGCCTTAAAACCCGGAACATTCTATTTAGGATCCATCAATCCTATAATATTGGCATCTGAAAAAAAGAAAATAAGCATTGATTTTTCATTATTTTGTTGATCAGCTTTGACTGTGTTAATCAGCAGATTCAAATTTAAGCAATATTTGCACTCATCTTCCAGACAAAATTGATTTCTTTAATAAAAAAGAACCGTATTAAGATATAGAGTAGGAGAGTATTTTAAAAGATTCTGGCTCTAATTTATACATTTGCATTGGTGTTTCTGTTTACCAGAAAGAGGGAGGCAGAACAGAAAGACTGAAGGATCTGCCCACATACGGTGTTTGCTCCGCCTCCTCATGTTTGCTCCGCCTCCTCCCCAGGGCTCCTGCCGCTCATTTGCTCGGAAGCGGTGTGCAGAGTGGGCGTCGCCGGGAGTGATGCTGCCGGGAGGCAGGGCCTCGGCGGCCAGTTCCCACAGTCCTTAGTGAAGACAAGGACAGAGAGAAGAGCAGAGCAAACGTAAGGAAAGGCTAGGCTGCATAGCACAGTATTAGTGTAGGGGTGTGTGTGTGTGTGTGTGTGTGTGTGTGTGTGCGGGTGCATGAGAAATGTACATGTTGCTCAGTCAGCTATTACAGACAGAAACCATCAATCATGAGAATGTAGGGTTGCTCTGTTCTCTCTCTCTCTCTCTCTCTCTCTCTCACATACACACATACACGCTCTCTGCTCCCTTAGGATGCACTGTAAGGCAAAATTATACTGCACCTTACACAGCTGTAAGTCCATTGTGCTCTGTATTCGATGGCTCTGCGTGTTCACCGGTGTCGTTCAGTCTGGTTGTCATGGAGACAGATGCCTACAAAAGTGACGTCGTTTGTGTAGGATATTCTTGTGGCACACGCATGTAGGATCACGCACACTCCATCTAGTATGTGACTGTACAGTTGCACACATTCGAGGGACAGCATGGCACTGTGGAACACACAACACACACAGTACTAACTACACTGTGCTGATTAATATTTTAATGTGGCTCTGAATTCTGTGAGAGAGGGACTGATGCGTTCTTCCATGGGACGTGTCACGAGCCGCGGGACGTAGCTGCGTGTGCTCAAACGGTCACGTGTGGCGTACGGCAGAACCTTTTACAGGTCAGTGGTAGAAGTCACCGTCACGCTTGCACAAGGCGTGAAGCCCAGAGGTCAAGGGAAGAGGCAGGTGTGCGCTGGGTACAGCGTGCGGGACCTTGAGACCAAGAGGAGCACGAGGTTGAGTGACTGCGTGAGAGAGAGACCAGCCGGCAGGTCAGGGTGTAGAGATAAGCAGGCAAGGTCTTTCTCTCTCTCTCTGTGCCTGAACATGATTTGTTGACCACTTTGGTCCGTTTCACGTTTCTCTGTATGCAGAGTTTCGAGGGTTCTGCTCGAGTTTTTAGCCAAAGCAACGGGCTGCTACGGCAACGTATCACATGTTCATTGCGAGGGAACGGTGTACATCTTATGAGAGCCTAAGCATTATCTACCATAGTGTACACTCAGCTACCATGGACAAGTCAATACGTTTCCTGGTACTTGGAAAACATCGGGGAAACCCATCGATTCCAAAAACCCTTCTAATGAAAAGGGGAAAGTAGTTGTTGAATTGTCTGTACATTTTCATATAGTGACATTTTTCAAACATTTACTGAATTCTGTAAAGGTTTGAAGAACATGGCTAATCTTAAATTCAGTCCTACATCGGATTTGCAATGTTTTAGGATGTGGCGGACATGAGAATGCCTCCAGTTACTTAACCTTTCTCTGAGGTTTTGTAATATCCATGAATGATCTGGTTTTCTCTGTTTTCTGTGGCAGTAGGCTAGCGCTAACATTAACATGACAAATATTCCTTCTCTGAAAGGAATTATATAAGGCAAGAATATCGGTTACTGGCAGGGATAATCTCCCAAACACTACGTATATTATTGAAAGGGATAATCTCCCAAACACTACGTATATTATTGAAAGGGATAATCTCCCAAACACTACGTATATTACTGAAAGGGATAATCTACCCAAACACTACGTATATTATTGAAAGGGATAATCTACCCAAACACTACGTATATTATTGAAAGGGATAATCTCCCAAACACTACGTATATATACACATTACAAGAAACGTATATTATTGAGAGCTAGAATATTTTACGATCCCACCTGGCCCGCATTTATGTATGTTGAATATATTCTAAATCTAATGCGATGTGTTCTGTTCTCAGTTTGGTATAATCTGCAGTGTTGCGGTGCAGTGAATTGCATTTTTGAATGACATTGTTAGGACAATCAGTCTTGCAGTAAATTGAATATAGACTCCATTCTTGAGTGACATTACCCCACTGTGAAAAACACACCTAGAAAATTGTTTTGTATGTATGTATGTATGTACGTATGTGTGTGTGTGTGTGTGTGTGTGTGTGTGTGTGTGTGTGTGTGTGTGTGTGTGTATATATATATATAAAGAAATGGGACCAGTGCATGAGAAATTGCAGCAAGACCATTTGTCACATACATTTCAAGGAGACAAATCAGTCATGTAAAGTACACAATTATTTGGTTTTGGTCATTAATTGCAGTTTAAGATATGATGTTTTAAACCAAAAGGAATGTAAATCTATAATTTCAATTATAATATTGGTTAGGGTTAGATAGAAATGAATAGATAGTGGATAGAAATGGTGCCTCATGATTAATTATTCATTAATTATCTAGTCACTAAATATCAGTCAGATCCTCACAATG
Organism: Tenebrosternarchus preto; assembly: GCA_025802075.1. Classification (NCBI taxonomy): domain Eukaryota; kingdom Metazoa; phylum Chordata; class Actinopteri; order Gymnotiformes; family Apteronotidae; genus Tenebrosternarchus; species Tenebrosternarchus preto. The sequence goes on from JAOYMR010000005.1 coordinate 13,531,046, forward strand.
ATCTGAAGCCCTTTCATAGGATCACCAGCCTGTACTGATAATACTTTGCACTAGTAAAGTGATTTTAACAGTTTGGGCCTTTAAACCATGAGTGTTAATTTTACAGTAAACTGAATAGCCTTAACATTAAATAAAGTATAAAAATTATTAATTTTAAACATTCATTTTAAAAGTATTAGTCATTTCTGTATTACTCAAAAAAGGGCAGGTAAAACATGAAAAATGACCACTCTTTTTGGCAAACAGTACTTAAATAAATTTCCCTTATCTGTTCATTTGAAGCATATCATTCATTTTAATGCTTCCACAGTTCTGTAATTTGTTCTTGTCAACTTATTTTCTTTTATCTCTGTCATCAGCCGCAACGTCTAGTGGACTTTGTAGAGCAGGGCTTCTGTGCTGCATTCCGAACACACTCTCACCGCGACCGCAGCTTGGTTGTTCTGTGTAGGCCATGAGATTGTCCATTGAAATTATTATCTGAAGGTCAGAAGCTCCACTGCTTCGTTTGATTAAGGTCGTACGCATGATCGCAGACCGCAGGCAGTCAGCTTTTCTCCCTCTCTCTCGTCCTCTGTCCTTTCTCTTCTCTTTCTCACTCACTGACAAACACGCAGGATGTGCATCCCTATAGTTTTGATTTCGTTTCCTCGGCTCATCTGGGCCATTTCCGCTTGTCCGCCATTTTTAGGTTTTACCCAAAGAGATGTTTAAGCCTTGAGAAGTACTGCGCTAAGTCACGTAACGGCCAGACGTGTCCGTTACATGGGAAAAGCCACACAATGTTAGCTTATGTACTTCCACTCCAACGAAGTTTACGTTTAAGTCAAATCTTAAGCGAAGGTGATTTCCCAGCAAAATTGCTTGCCTCTCTTCTCCTATGAAATTCACTTTGTGAACTTTAAACTCAACGATAAGGAAACTAGGAAAGGTTTTGAGACGCATCCAGTCACTGAGAAGCTTTATGCTGAGGCCAGTGGTGCTGATGTACAGGGACTCGCTAGCTAAGAAGCTCGACAGAAATGCCTGAATAAATACGTGCTCTCAACATTAACAAAGAGTACTAGTTGGTCTTTTTTAAGGGTTGTGATGCAAGAATTGAAAAGTAAATAAGTATTAAAGGTACAGTAGTGGCAGCTTGTTTGGAATTAAGGCTGTGTGGTATCAGAAATTCTTCTACAACGAGCTTTTGGACCTAACGATGCGCCTGCGTTGTTTTTTTTTCCATCCGTGAATTTTGAAGCATGTTACTCACAATCACATGTTGCTTAGGCTGGAAGTGTTACGTCTACGAATGTGTTCTTCACCTAGTCTACAGATTTACCGCTATGAGATAACAGCATTGGATTCCAGGAACGATGTAACTGCAGAGATTTCACTGCGCAGACAAATAGGACGCGGGCTGTTAAAGGTCACACTTTCAATAAGGGACTTCAATGAATTCCTTCCTCGTTTGCATGGGAAATAAATCCCTATTTAAATGGCTACAAATTGCCTTGGTGAAAGATAATCAGGCCGCCCCACATCTCTGCCTGGTGATGTCCTTTCCGCGTCTGCTGAAAAATTATGGGTCCAGTAAAGTGCAGAGGTTGTAGTTATCGTTCAGCTGATGCAGGAGTTGAGAGTGCAGAGGGTTTGGTTTGAGAATTTAGGCCTGACAGAGTGTGTCAGGTGTAACTGTGTAACGGGCAGCTTGCTTGGAATTATGGCTGTAACTTGTTACATTCCCATGTGACTTAAGCCAGAGTCGATCATGCATTAAGAGCAGTTACCAAATAGATGTGTTTGCGCGTGCGCGAACGAGGAAGCGTGTATATGCCGTCTTGATTGGTAACGATTGTGATTTTTCGCCCAGAAAATTATAGAGGACGCTATTTCATTCCTATATTTTTGCTGAGCACACACGCCACCCACCCATGCCCTCGTTCGGAGGCCTCTTAACAGCAGCGTTGCCTCCAGTGGAAACGTCGACGCCGTTCAGCAAGATTTCAATTGTCTCACGAGCAGAACACCCCCCCCGACCGTCTTGGGCTCGAACTTCTGTCTTTGAAAAACCGTCGGCTACCGATGTCCGGTTCACCGTACTGCCCGCCGTTCCCATTCTTTATACAGACAGTACATTTTACAATGCACCACCCCATGGGGTTATGAACGCCGACGATTTGCTCGCTGCGACGGATTGACCTATTGTTGCCGTACTCATTTAAAAACGACGCTCCAACCGCCCATCTACGTCTAGTTTCCGTGGACACGGTCGTCTGACTCACTTAGAGCTGAAAAAATGCGAATGACACAGGAATTTGCCCTAAAAACCCTGGAGATCAGGACCTTCAAAACACAATTACTGTCCGTCTCATGCCACTGTAGCCATGGAACAGATATTACACAATCTGAAAATGGAATATTACACTTCATGAAATGAAGCACAAATAGTTCATGAAAAGATCAGCATTTTACAAAGTATAGGTACCAGTGATATGTGACAATAGAACTGTATTTTCCCCTATAATTTAACGCTCTAGCGTGCTTGTAAACAATAGCTATTTTAAATATCTGCTGTTCCAATGGACTCTTTCTCCTCGCTGACAGAATGTATTAATCAGGCCGTTCTTGACAACTCCCCGTCTACACACACACACACACACACACGCACACATACACACACACACACACCACAGTCAGACACAACTGCACTTTAGAGGAGCCATGAATTCGTTTGACACTGTCAAATGTTACATTAGCCTTTGACATTTTTTTATTATTGTTCCCTCAAAAAAAAAAAAAGATCTCCAACAAATTCATTCATAAGGAATCTTATATCAGGGTTTTTAATTTTACGTATACATTTCTTATTATATTATGATGAGAAAATATGACCATATTTCATTTATTTTAGAGCTCTTATTTAAATGCATTATATAAGAGTAAGAAAATAACACAAAGAAGCAATCAAGAGTGTCCATATATTCAGAAATCCAAGACCCACTTCTTGTCCAAGATATTTCCTTACTAGATTAACTGACTGACTACATGTTTCTCCAAATGGTGTTCTTGCTATCCAAAGAAAACCATGTGTAGTTTCTAGTTTAATCTGGCATTTCTATAAGCAAACATAAACTCTGTCTGACATACTCGAGACCAAATGTCTATTGTCTGACATTACCAGAACCTTCGAAAAGAAAAGAAAAAAAAATGTTCGGCGTTTCAATTGACCAGCAACCCAAGTGGAATCTGATGTTCCGGCAGATGGCATTTAGCTTGCAAGGCATGCTGAGCTCAGTAGGGGTCTGACGCTAAAGAGGTTAGAGCTGTCAGAAAGACTCTGTGCATCGGGTGAGTAGCGAAGTGCCGACTGCCAGGCTGTTCCGTTTCATAAATTTACTTCTCCAGCCCGGTTCACCAGCACTTTTGCTTCACGGCCCTCGGAACCGCAAAACTTGGGAACGTACTTTTTTGTGTATGTGCTCCAGCGTCAGACATGATATAAATATACATGCAGACAAAATGTCTCAGAAATTGGAAAACGGCCGCACTGAAGGGCAAGTCGGGTGAGGACATTGGCAAACCAGTTTGCTGGGTGGAGGGCGCCTTTGAGACAGCAGAAAAATAACCGACCTGCTGTATGTTTGGTGGCACGGGAGAAACCATATCTATGGGAGAAACTACCTAATTAACCACTGCGTTCATTTTTGCAAGTTTTCTGCGCGTGGTTCACTCGTTTTCTCTCCGTAAATTCCGCTTCTCCGGGTAGTACCAACTGTAACCACAGGAGGGAGCCATTGTTTCGGACAATATTTTATAATACTTCGATAGTCCTGCAGGTTTCTCAGTGTATATTTTTAAAAAATGGTCCAAAGTTCTATACACAGTTCTCTACACAATACACAGCTGTTCTGTTAGATTGTGCTAGTACATACTCATTCCTAACTTCTTAACTTCATTTTTGTTTTTCATTCATTGCAGATGGATTAATCAGGTTGGAAGGTCATGACCCCTGGGACAAGACTCCTGACCTTTGTCCCCTGTCGAACTACTGGTCCATCTTAAAAGGACAATATGCCATGTGCTCGCTGCTCAAAGTCTCCATGGTAACATGAAGACCATATGATTATATAATTTATATGGGTTATCTAGATTCTAGTTGCTTGTATTGGGCTGTTGTTTTTGTTTTCTTATTTGCAGTACTAGATAAAATCTGCTTGTCATGAACTAACACTTGATAAACGAGTAAGTTATTTTCAATAAGTACTTTTTTTGTCATTTTACTGTCTGTAAGTGCAATGTGGATTAAGTAGTGGAACACGGAGAGAGAGAGAGATAGATCCTAGCATTGTAATACTGGACAAACTGCTTAATCTCTGCAGGCAACTGTGATAGTGCTGTTATACCTCACATTCACCTGCAGAGGTTGTGCGGTGGGTCTACGTGGTCTTCCACATGGAGCGGGCTGCTTCCTGCTAATGCGCGCTGGCCGTCGGCCTAGCAGGGCGTGCCCCGCTGCTGCCGGCCACCGAGATGAAACGCTGTTGCCGTCTTAATTACCCATGCAGAATGAGGACGAACGGGCCATGGCAAACTGCTGTCGAATTTGAGCCAACAGACCCTATTTAGGGCTATTGAGAAAGAACGGAAGAATGTTGCATAAGAATTGGCTTGTATAGTAACTGTGCCATTAAAATCAGTGTTTCGGAGTGTTTAAACGTTTTTAATGTTGTGTGGTATGTTTCAAATTAAATCGTAAGCGTACAGTGTCTCTGTACTCTGTCTTTCGATACAGAAGCATTAGTAAGTACTTTTTAAAATGTATTTTATCTTCTCTCAGCCTGTTTCAACAGGACTGCGTTACTAGTCCAATCTCAGCTCGGGACGGTTACCGAATGAAGATGTCGCAATGATCGCAAAAGTATTTCGTTACCAGTCTCTCATGTCACGTAGTGTTTTTGTAGGGTTTATAAAGCATACATCATGTTGTCTATTTAAAATTGTTTTTTCCGTTTTCTTTTCTTTTTTAACAACTCTGCCTCGGGAACCCTGAACTTTCAGATGTCGATGATACTGCATCAGGAACTGATTGGATGACGCTGAGGGGCCATCAGTTACTGATGCATTACCTTCAGCATCGAAAGAGACGACGCCCAAAGGGTATTTACGCCACATATCGTTGGAGTTACTAGTTGCTAAATTTGTCACATGGATCAGGCCTGCTGGTGGAAATAAAGTATTTTAAAGTACATTGCTTGGCTAATTTTCAAAATTGCTACTGCGAGGGCGCGCGCGCGCGCGCGCACACACACACACACACACACACACACACACATACACACACACTGGTTGTAGTCTACACTAATTAAATGTCTTGGGCAAGACATTTTCTTGTGGGGAAACATGCGATTCCTGATACGTCATGGTTGATTCCCAATAGCAACGAAGGAGCTGTGTTTACAGCTAGAGTTACCATAGCAAAGCGCAGTCTGCGGTAGACGTGGTGATATGCGTGGAGGGCCCCGGCTCAAAGAGACCTAAGACTAGTATATAACTCGCATCATGTGGACTTCATTACTACACCCACAGCACTTATGAAAGGCAAAACACTGGTGTTGTCAGGGGGACTTCAACCAATTACACATATATTTGAATGGGTATACGTAATTTGGTTCTAAATGAGACCCATGAACCAACAAGGCATGAAATCAAATATTATTATAATATATATTTTTTTCTTGCTGTGTCATGGATGGGGGAATTGATCATTTTCTTATATACAATTTCTGAGTTTTTTTGTATTTAACATTGCAACAAATATGCAAATGAGGAACACTGTCACATATATAACACATATATAATGAGCACTATTTATAAATATATAATTTTATATGTATATCTGTATGCATGCATAGTTCATCAGTCATCCTCTGCTTTGTTCATCACCGGTCAGTTCCTGACCACACTTTTACTGATGTTACAAGGCTGGAGGGTCATTCTTGTACATTTACACGGATGTGGTAGTGACAGGACCACGGGTTTCAAGTTGGTACAAGTTTATGGAACAACAGTGTACCTGGAGGTCTTATACGTGCTGGGCTGCTAGGTTGGAAGTGGCCTCTTGCTTCAAAACGTCCAGATATTAAGTTCTGTGGTCAGAAACTGACAACCACCGTACCAGCGCTTCAAATGAACGCAATTCTTTATATCGTCTCTGACTGGCGTGGAAAGGTTGTGGCATTTTGGGCTGGAACTGTAATTGTGGACATAAATATGTTGCTGTGAAGTGTCAGTAATTGTATGGAGTGGAAACAAAAGGGCGAATGGTAGTTAAGAACACATCACTAACGATAGCTAGCTATTATTGCTAGCTAGCTTGCAAAGTTACCTGTAAAGTTAATTAGCCACACACTTCACGGAGAGACGCACGATGATCACGGTTATTCAACTAATTTAATGTGTTTACGTTAAATATATTAGTCAGGAACCCCGCGTGAAGTTTAATTAAAGTGACAGTCGCTATAGCTTGTAGCTTTAATTTTTTACATATTCGTATACTATCTTGTGTAGCTGTACTTGCTCGTGATAAATAGCATCATTACTGCTTGTTTTATTAAAGTGTAAGCAGTTTTTTTATGTCATCTTGTGTTCATCACTTACGTCTTCTACGTGTCACGTCACACAGTTACGTAGCACGTAGCCTGCACCTATACTTTTGTCGATGCGAGAATAACGACACGTTATGTTATAACCCTTGTCATTTATTTTATTAGAAATTGTACAGAAAAGCGCAGCTTTCGTTCATAGTGAGTGATCAAGAGGAAATGTGGCATTGACACTCGCCAGTTTTATGGGAAGCCTCAGAAAAAAAAGTTGAGAGCAGTAGGCAAATGAGTACTAGTAAGATATGGAGTATATGGGGATGCTGACAGGGCAAGGAGATGGTGACCATTGGAAGTGAGTGAGATGAGAGGTGAGGATAAGGCTGGACGAGAGGAGAGTCAGAAAGACATGGACAGCAGAGGAGAGAGGTGACTGGAGAGAGGTGGAGAGGAGAGACCTGAAGAGGAGAGACCTGGGGAAGGAGATGAAAAGAATGTAGGACCAGAGGAGAGGAGGAGACTGGGCTGGAGAGGAGGAGATAGGTGGAGATAAGACAATGAGAGGAGAACACAGTAGAGGGGAGTAGATGTTCCTGCTGGCTGCCCAGGAGACTTGTAAGTAAATAAAAAACAATGTCCTAAACCTTGGTCACTATATGTGGACCTGTCTTCATTTAACAATACACAGATTTCTGTTTATATGATTATGGTTATTTTTGTGCTTTAAGGCCATATCTCTGTTATTACAATACACTTGGCCATTATTGTAGTAAATAAATAAGCAAATATTATAGAATGCAGGAAATGAGTTACATATACGAACTTTTTAATCATGTCACGGAGAGAATAAATGCACTGATTTATTTAGCTAGATAAACTAGCATACTTAGCTAAATACAAAAATACGAGTGCTTTTTATGGCGTATGTTGTAGGATACATTTTTAATGATACGATTTGAACTTATCTGGGGACGTAGTCCAGAGGTGAGCGTGTTCGTCGATAAATAATGTAAAAAAAAAGGTTTAACGTAAGTTCATTTGCCTTTGCTGAGTTTCGAACTTTCCTTTATAAAATTACTTATTTTTCCCCATATGGACTTTCCTCTCATTGTGCAATAATCATGGATTAAAACCATCAATTGTGGGGTTTTATGTAGAATTATTTCAGTTATCTGGTCCACAGATTGACCTCACGGGTCACATCTATGGTGAATCCGCCTGTAGCGAAGAGGGTGAGAAGTCGGTAATGTGCCAATCGTGCTTCTACTCCCACATAACTGTAAACTGCTGCCATGCGCATTCTTCATACCGAGCGCAAAGCCGTCCGTCGTTGCCAAGAGTGGCAGATGTTCGTAAAACAAAACCATCTTGTAAACACTGTGGAGTTTATTATCGTGGTTCACAATGTTGGGATTTTTCCGCAGGTTGGGATGGACACCAGCCACCTGCATTTGGCTGTAGAAAGATATTATTTATTTGCGAATAGCAAAAAGCTGTTGAAGAAACGCGTCTTTGATATACTAACACATATGGTGAGTTTTGTTTCAGGCGTTTGAGCTTGTTTCAGCTGTCGTTCAAGCAACGTGATAAATTCTTAATGAAACACATACTTGTCTGCAAGCATTTGAAACTCGACTCTTATAAGAACTAATTTGTCAGTGACGCTCACGCTACTGGTTAATTACGTGAGGTTAGAAACCTGAAGAGGGAGCCACATGATAACTTGTCTCTCGCCCCCCCCCCCTCTCATACACACATACACACACACACACACACACACACACACGCACGCACACGCGCGCGCGCTCAAGCAATTCCGATAAAATCGGCGATAGCTTACAGTACAACCTGTCCACTGTCCACGGCGCCGCCCCCTGCATTCCGCAAGAAACGCGTGCTCGCTATGATTACAGTAACACTATAGCTACTCACGTATCTCCAAAATCGCTCTCCTGCTCAACGTGCCTCCGCACCGTGAAGCACTTCGCACTCAAGTCTGTTCCCCGAACAACAAAGCAACGTCGCAGGTAATGCCAGGTAGGTTACATTTCAGTAAAGTGGTGTCGCTGTGCAATACAAGCCGCGCCAGGTGAAGCAGCTATTTTATGACGCACTGTGCACGAGACTGTAGGCGATATTGCAAAGTCTGATGCTTCCCCAGTTTCTTTTTTTAAAAAACCTTTTGAGTTTCATTAGTCTTATTTACAAATTCGTGGCGATGCTTCGCATGACTTTTAGTGGAAGTTGGAAGCTGCTTTAATTCTTGTGGACAAATCAGTACCACACTTGGCTCTAACAAGTTCTCTTGTCGGACATTATCATTTTACTTTGAAAGATGGCTTCCTGATCTTATATTTCAGCTATAACTGATAAAGTAAACAATAACCTACTCCTAAATGTTACTTATCGTACTTGTCTTAACTGAGTAACGCGGAATGGACATAGCGGGAAGCGTGATTCATAGCGTGGACAGGAAAAGAAGGGAAAAACACCCAGCGCTGAAACTGAGGAGATTTGGTTGGAGCGGTGCCAAAGAAAATAGCGCTTCACCAGGGGGACGCGTTCACACTTGCTCAGCAGTTCCACGAGTGATGTAATAACGGGTATTAAACGCTGCAGATCGTCATGAAAAGCATGCCCTTGGATTCCAAATCAGCTTTCTTTCACGCCTCCTCTACGCTTCTTTCACAGGGCAATCACAATGCTGGAAATCTACGTGATAATTGCAGTGTGCGTCCGTGTCTTCGCCCAAGAGCCAGAGGAGCCTGTCTCTTATACGGCAAGTGGTTTTTTATACAGCTATTAAAATAAATATTGTTATTGACAAGGCCGTTTTCCCAAATGAGCACTGTCTGCTTTTGGATACCATAATCACGGTGCAACGTGGTAGGGGGAAATTAACGTGTTATTTGCAGCAGAATATGCGTTTATTTGTTGACAGAGCTCCAAGTTGTTCAAACACGTTGCGGCTTGCAAATAATAGCCAACGTATTCTCTTATCGACAGTGCACAGGCGGCTATGAATATGATTCAATCAGACAAGCGTGCAAAGGTATGAAATGGTTCCGGTTAGCATCTTTAGATTTTCACCACTTCTAAAACTCTATTGACTAAGTCGTTTCACTTAGTTAAACACTGCTGCTACCCTCACCGTTGTGTTTCAACAGACATCGACGAGTGCGCTATTGTCGATGATGCCTGCAAGGGTGGGATGCACTGTTACAACCACTTTGGCGGATACCTCTGCCTCCCGCCAAACGCGCAAATCTACGTCAGTAGGGGAGACGAAACGTCGGAACCTGTGGATGAGACTCCACCCAACCCTCCAGTATCCCCCACGTTGCCTGGCCGCCGGCCCATGCGATGCAGTCCTGGTTTCACCCTGGACGAGCAAAACTGCAGAGGTACGTCCGCGTCACGCTATGCGCTTTATCAGAAGTTAATGGCAGTATGTGAAAGTAAGAAATAGCCGTTAGGTGAGGCAGTGATATGGCGGAAAGATTTTAACAGTGGCGCGTGCACTGCATTATGCGAGTACCAGTCACCTATGCACGCCCCCCCCCCCTCCACCATCCCCTGCAAAAACAGAACCCTTCACAATATCATCAAAAGAGGCACGTGGACATATAGGCACGTGCACTCCTAGGCGAGTCCCTGGCAACCATGTAAACGGGCACTTTTGATTTATACCCGATTCAGAAAGAAATGCGTCCTATTCAAGAAATAAGAAAATGCTGTATAGTATAGCGGTCTAGTGGTGTATTTTTTTCTTCTGTAGTCAGTACTGTAGTCGTTAAGTCTGCCATAACCTAAAGTCAGTACTGTGACAGCCACTGTAATTGTAATTTACAATGTAACTACTGTAGTCACTGCTGTTATCTGTAGTCATTAGTGGAAATTGTACTCTGTGCTGTAAACTGTTAGTCAGTACCGGAATGTGCATAAATACATTCAGTCAGATGGACTGACATTTTTGGAAGATCCTTGGGTGATGGTGTCTCTATAAGTCCTGAACTTTGTGCCTGGTTCTTAATGCTATAAGAATACATCACTGTCGTTTAATAAACAAGGTGCATTAAAGGGTCGCCATCAGTGTATGTTTATGGTTTTTGGATGGCACTTTTAACCAAAGTGACTGGGTGCATCTTGTGCAATTGAGGCTTAAGGCTTTTGCTCAGGGGTGGAACAATGGCAATTTGGCAGAAGCAAGGCTTGAACCAACAACCTGCTGATTACAAGACGAGTTCCTTAACTGTTGAGCTACTCCTGCCCTGGGTCCAAGGCTGACACAAAGTGCGGCCACCAGTAACTGAGTACCACACAACATAGCAGGGCGTATTCCATTCCGTTTCATGTAAGTCTCATATAACCTAATAATAAGGACTACAGAAGCCCAAACTCTTCACTCGGGAGTTTAAATAAAGCAGGAAAACAGGACTGAGACAAAGGAGCAATAAAAGGAAACAGGGAATTAAAACAGCCTTTTGGCCCTGCCTGCCCAGAGATGTTTGTCTGTCAACTTGTGAGAAACGGTGAGAAAGCAGTGAGAAGTGACCACCCCCCCACCAAGCAGAACCGCTGGCAGCGCTCACAGCCTATTTAACTCCTACATTACACCAACTTTCACTGCAATTGGCTGCCTTTGGCTTGGGATGTTTTTGGCATGAATTCAGTATCCTTTGAAAACATGCCCATTACATCTTGTTTTGGATGTTCGGGAGACATGAGAGATGGGTGTAGCCAACACTGTATCGCTATTCTTCAGATACGGAAATGTAATGGCTGTATTTATGTTATTGCCCCCCCCTCCCCCCCAACCAAATTTTCATCCAAAATGCTCAAAACGACTGACATGTTCTTTTCGGAAAAGCTGCGTGGGTTCCCATGAACCATGTGGACTGGCATGTGCCCGTCTCCCAGGAAAGGTGGAAGGCGTCGGACATCCTGGAGATACGGAATGATGCAGCGCCGGACTTAGTTCCCGACCGGTTCCGTCCGAATCCGCCGTAATGCTGGGTTCAGCTCAAACTAGGGCTGACGGATGATGTTTCTGGAATGTTCTTGCTGCTGCTGTGGTCTGTGGTCAGCCATTTGTGCTTTGCCGGTTTATTTTAGTCATAAGTCAGCACCTCGGTGGGCACTGGGTCTCCCTTTGATTGCATACAGACGAAGAAGCATTAGAATGTAATAGCTGAGTGGCATTGCTCATGGTTAATAGAGTGTGTGTGTGTGTGTGTGTGTGCATGTGAATAGGTGTCAGATGACTCTTGCTAAGTCGAAAGTTGACTTGATGTCATTGCATGAGTCAACCAGCTTCCCCTTTCCCTGATTTTATTATGTCCAATTTCTGCCGCATGCATTAGCCAGTGTAAACTCAGCTTCTTCTTCCCAACTCATTACTCAGGCCTACAATGAGGGCCCAGTACAAAAAAAAAAAAAAACCCCAAAAACATCAGCACGACTATTTTCTGATGTAAATGTTAGTAAAAGACAAGTAAATATGAAGTCTGTTGTAATCTGGACTGGAAATATCCAATAAGGAATTCAACCAGGAAGCTAAGCTTTTTGACGGTGGTATTCGTTTTTTTGGCAGCTGCTGGCTTTCAGATAACAACAGAGCTACAAGGCACTAAAGCCTACAGAATGAAGAGTATTCCTGTTCTTTGTTGATATACCTATCAAATTCAACCTGAAGGCACTGCTTGCAATCACATTCAGCACATGCCCAAACCCTCCTGAAACACGAATCAAACATTCCAAGATTTGTTCATTTGCTTCCTTGTTAAATGAAACGTTCATCTCAGATGTTCGACTAATTCTCATTTCAAAATGTGTTTTGTGTGTGATACTCAACTTAGCGTTTCTCTTAATGGAAACCACATCTTAAAGCGTTTCTTTCATAATTACTAATTACATAATAATGTCCCGTACAGGTTGGTAATGTTCCTGTTTAATAGCCTGTTTGATTTATTTTGTGGCTGGGCTCCATCTTCTTGAGAACTGTCTTTCCAGTGGTGTTCGGTTTCTTAATTGTTGAGGGAGGAAGCTTCATGTATTCATTAACCAACACTGAACTGCTCTTGAAGGGAGGAGAAGTAGTCAGATTTGTAAGAGTTATGGCTCGAGGTGAATCCATTCATGGAAAACAACAGCCCCTGGTGTGAGTTACTGGCAAAGCTGCAAGTATTTATCCTGAAACGTTGAAGCAAGACTTACTCCTCTCGTTGGGGGTTTTATGGGGCTTATAAAAACACAAATGGATCTCAGGTAGACAAACTACGCAGGGCCGCGGGACCCAATTATCAGCAGAAAATGAATAGTTGATTATTTGTTCCAAACTACGTTGATCTCTTTGGAAATCTAAACACACAGTAATAAAAAAAAAGGTTTGTTTAGGAATACCTGTGTCAATACCTGCGTTAATCTACATTATGTCATCATGTTCAGTTTAGTGATAAGTCATACCTTTGTAATGGATTCAACTACAGCACAGTAGTCTGGATTATATTCAACTGCCTGAAAAATGCAGTGTAATTGCATTCGTGTCTCGGAAGGCTCATAAACGATTATTATGATTATAAAAATATAAACGTATTTTTCGGAGCTGTAACATGGAGAAAAGCACAAGAGTCGTATTCGCCGAGGTGGATTTTTTTTCCTTCTTCTTGTTGTTATAGTTCGCAAGCCAACAGAGAACCTTGTCTTTGATTTCCAAGGGAATTTGTCTTAATCAGGATTCTGTTTCCTTTGGAGGGATTTTCTCATCTACTTAACAGGCATTAAATTGTACTTTGTAACCCAGCGCACAGACACCCAGTCTGTTTGTCAGAAAACCGTTAATGAAGAAGCCTCAGGCTATTGAGCAGCGTGTATTACGCTGGTATTCATCACTCTAGGGTGGGAATCCAGAGAGGCCAGGCCTAGACACAACAACTGGGATGAGGACCCCTGAGGGCAAGGATGGGGATCCTTAGTATAAAGAGTGGGATAATTCAACAGTAAATCTACGTCCTGAACTTTTCAGAACTTCTCATTTGAGATAAAAGTCCCACCTGAGATAAAAGTCCCATTTGAGATAAAAGAACTAAAAAAAAAAAAAAAAAAAAATGTATTGTGGTTTTCCTTGTGATTTACTGCTTTGCAGCATCATCTCTCTCAACATTTCGCTCACTATATCACTGTTTGTTTCTACATACGGCATTTATAGCAAATACACTTGGTCTTTCCACGACCTGCTGGAAAAAGGTAATCAGAGATGCATGTAAATGGCCTCTTTCTAATGCGTACGCCTGTCCCCCTGTTCGTTCCCGTGGCGACGTCGCTCAGAGTGAGAAAAATGAACGCTTCTTTTCAGAACTCGCGTCACTCAGTGTCGCCAGGAACCTTCCATCATATTTATAAGCAGGACCTAGAGCGACCCAGCATAATGTCATTTGTTTATGGTAGGAGGGGGTCTGGAAACTACAGTCCAACTACTGTATGTTTGTTATATGCTCATTATGTGTAGTGCAATTTGAGCAAGGTTAAAAAAAATAAAAAAATAAAACATTTTCTAGCAATGTGTTTGAATGTGTAGCTGCAGCCTGTGGAGACTCTCACTGGGAACCAAGAAAGACCTCAGGAACTTGGAGGAATTTGGTGTGTAATATTATGTGCGCATAATAAATAGAACAAAAACAATTCCCAGTTCATTATCTGACTTAGTTCTCAAGTCCTCAAGTCCTGCTTTCCTATTGTGCCGAAGAACCTACTTTTTAAAAGTGTTTCTTCTCTTCTCGCTGGACCCACATAGATCCCTAACGATGAGTAGGAGGAGCCAGTTAATTTGAGGATGGTGCAAAGATGATTCTGTGACTGTAGACATTACAGTTCAGCTGTGGCTAGCCCGTCTTCCATAGCTGTTTCCGCCCACAACCATTGAACCATGCCGTTCATGCATGATGTGCAATTTGCTATCCTCAATTTCCTAACGGAATTATATCAGATCCAGATGTCACTGCAGATCTCATGACGGCAGGTCCTTGGCTTGTCTCTCAGGCAAACCGAGAATGCCTATATCCCAACAAATCACTATGTAGTGGATTTTAGCCTTGGGAGTATGAAACTATCCTGTGTAACATAATCAAAGTTTTGTAACTGTGAGAGAAAGGACACACTCACTTCTCAAGATGTTTACTCCAGAGGTTCAGTACTCCAACATTTATCTTCCTTGGGGTTTAGCAAATCCCACATTGCTGCTTCCTTTTAGTTTTTGTGATGTGGTGGCAGAGTTTATTCTTATATGAGTTTTCATAATCGTGGTGCTCCGGTCTGGGTCAAAGTGAATTATACCAGTAAGTTTTACAGTTTACGTTTCCAGAGGAAAGCGTAACAATGTTTTTTTTTTACTAATTTCCTGATCAACTGTCAGTGTGAGACTTTTCACCTTGTCACTTCACCTGTGCCATCTGTAATTTTTTCATGTTTGAAAGGAATGGTCTGTCCAAACTGTCCAAAGCTGAGAGCTTCTTGGCTCACTGTTTTGACTTGCCCATTCCACGGCATACACTTTTCTAAGATCTCACATAATATTGAAAGAAAGTGATGACCATCAGGTCAGCTGTTGTGCTTTTGCCATTACAAACACAAATTAGCTATTTATGAGCGTCAGCTACCACACTGCGTTCTCGCTAGGGATGCGATACACATGAACATCTTTGCTCTGGAATGCTGCAGGGTGATTTTTCTTTTTTTTTCATTTGTGCATTATTATGGAAGAAATGACTCACCTCTAAGATAAGCGTTAGATCAGTTCATAATCTAGGAAAATGTTGCAATCGTGACCAGAAACAGATTACTAAGAAAGAAGATGGTTGTTAAATTTCAGGCATCCCATAGCTGCAATGAGAAACACAATCTTCTCCAGCATTGGTTTTGTAGGATCTCTCTTGATGGTATAGGTTATGATTTGTTGTAGATGACCTTAAAGCATTAAGGACTTCACTGACTGATTTTAGGAAACTGCATGCATTTCGAATCCAAGTGGTGAAGGGTCTTGTGTCCCAAAATAGAGAGCTAATTGTTTGAGGAAATTCCTTCATATCAGTTGCAATGTTTATATCTCAGATGCATTCACTCTGAAAGCATCGCTGGAGAGATGAAGCTGAGATCTGAATGCTAGAATCACTTAACACGCACACGGAACACTGTATTGTGCAGGGATGCGATTACGGGCTACCATATTTCTATGGGCTTCTCCTTTAAGCCCAAAACTCCCTTGGAAGATCAACTGGTGCTATCTGAAATTATGAATGTTTTGGACCTCCTGTTTAAACTGGTCTTTCTGTACATCATTCATGTTCCTTGGCTCTCTTTTGGATAGTTCTGCATATTTAGCACACAGCAGTTAGCCTGTGGAACAACGGAAAGAGCCTGACCAAGCAGGCGAGTGAGACGCTGGATGGATGTGTGCGATGTTGTTGTAATTACTGGACTGAATTTGCTGTTCTCCAGCTGCTTCCTGCCCCCGTGTGCGAGGAATTGTTGATCTTTCTGTTCTCCGTGCGATGCCAGAGTCATCCAGCCAACCAAACCAACAGATCTGGCACTGGGTCAAAAGAACTATCTGGGATGCCCTGCTTCTTCAACCAAGGCCTCCATGCTGGATGATTTTGAGTTAAAGGATGTCTAGTAACGGTATAGGAACTGCACTATAGCATCTGGACTGTTGAGTGAAAGAGGACACAGTGGTATTGTGTTAGGAAGAAATTCCTCAAAAGGTCATGTTGCTTGTAAGGTTCTCACCCACCTTATTTTAGCATTTTTACCAACTGTCATCCTTTAGTGTGACTGCAGTGTAACTTATTGCCAACAAACCAGCAGATCAAAGGGAAAGACTTTTATTTTGAAAAGTCATTTTGGCCTGGAATCTCAGAGCAGATAGGTGAGGTAAGGTTCACCTTATCATTCACACTGATCACACTCATCACACTGACTTGGCCTCCCATTGGTGAGCCAGTACCATGAGAGCAATCGGAAACAGGACATGCTTTTATCCTGAAAGCATGAACACGTTCTGGAGGTCTTCCTAATCTTCTGGCACTGATCATGCAGTTTTCATGTCTGCTGCATCAGAGGTGGCAGGTCTGGATTCCTTATGTCTCTCGCTGTTTCTGCGGGTGGGTTGTGTTATTGCAAGCTTGCGTCCTGGGTTGTTGCAAATTCCTGGGTGTAGCTTTGCAGAGACTGACCTGTGCAATGCTTTAAGGTTTGTTGTTAAACCCATTCATCTCACACAAACGTTGTGCAATATTCTCTCCCTGGCTGGCACTAATCGTACCAGAAAGGCATCACTATGTTTTACCAATCATATTGCCTAACAAGTATGATTTTAATATTTTCCTAACAGAAATAAAATTCTCCAAAATAAATAAATAATTTTAAAAATTTGGCCGTGATCTCATCCCTTTAAAGAAACTGCCAATAAAATCGGTATCAATCATCAAAGTAAATTTCATGAAGTGGATTAATCACTTAATAGTTCTCATATGGTTCTCTAGTGTGAGGCTTATCTTTCTTATTTGAGACCCAATGGAAGAAAATCTCCATCTGGCCGATGGAAGACAGTTACGTCCATGTTTGCTAGCCTAGATTGATCGTGCCTCAAAGTACCCCTGACTTCAACTGAGCGTGGATCATTTGGAAGGTTAATTCTTCCTGTCCATCTGAGATGCTCTGGAGAGAATTCCGATGCAAGGTCATGAAGCGGCAGGCAAAGATTTCGTTTTTTCTCCCTGAAACGATGCCGCGGCGAAGACCGTGAGCGAAGCGTTACTGGTCACGAAAAAGGCACATAAAAAAAAAAAGGAGTTAAGATCTAAGTGATCTGTTTCAGTCAGTCATGTTTTTACTTTATTGTAGCTGGCTTCCTGGTAACTTCAGCAGCTATATCTTTGTACTGTAGTGTGTTAAATAACTGTTAAAGATGTTTAAGTTCCTTGTGAATGTATTCCCTTAAGGGCCGTATAAATCTGCTGTTGTGAAATGTAATGGATTGTTAACTTCAAAGACTTCCCCCCTTCTCGTGATGTGTTGTTTCTTCAGGGGTTTTACACCATTTAAGAAATGGAACCAAACAGCATTACTGTTCAATGAGATGACTCAAGTAGTGTTTTGGACCACGTCCCACTTTCCATTACAATGGCTCAGTGAAAACACAAACCGGCCCCCAGTGTGGCGATTACAACAAGTTCAATCATGTCAAAAAAAAAAAATCTGGTAGGGGAAAAAAAAAAAAAAAAAAAAAAAAAAGAACACTACATGTGAGTTATAGCCAAACAACTGCTGGCATGAGACTTGAAGTTTCACTGGGAAAGAACACAGGGCAGCTAAATGTCCTCTTAGCTTCACTGTCATTTACGTATATTATAAACAGATGTGTTTAAAACTCTATGGCAGCAATTACAAACTGCCTATACTCTGATGCTGTTGCCTTTCTGGTATGGATAATCAAAAATTCCAAGAAAATGATTTATTAAAACATGCATAGAATATAACGGACTTCCTTAAAGGTCTTTACCAATGTCGTATCTTGTACAATAGCAACAACGTATTGTAGTTTAGCTGAATTTCCTATTCCTTTGGTCTTCAGCTTGTGTCTTGGTTGTGCAAGATTTATTGGCTGCTATAACCATTGTCAGTGCTGTAATTAAGTGATTAGTGTATATGTGAAGTAAAATGCTATAGTCACATGTGCTTTCAGTTCAGAAGGACTGGGTATGTGTAACTTTTTCGCAAATCCTGACAGCTGAACTTCAGGCAAGGTCATTATGGCCCACAACAGTAGGACGTCTCCATTGAAGCTGAGAGAGTAGAAGGATTCGAGGTAGATTCAGCAAGGTTTGATGAAAGGCAGGTGTCTCAAGTGCCAACTTGACTGACTTAACTACTGGTGCCTGCTTTGGCTTGGGATTTATTTAGGCAGTGCTTCTTTTGTAGTTCTGTTTCTGTCGGTGCTCATTTTCGCCTCTACATCACAGGCACTTAAAGGAACCATTTTGGGGGGGTAGGGTAATCTTTTAAAAAAGGGTTTCGTGTCAGAAAGACGGGACGAGCCGTTAGCTGGATGACTGAAGAACGAGGGAGACACTTTAAAAATGTGTCATTTCAAATATGTGAATTGATGAACTGAGGTATAAGAAAAGGCATAAAAGAACAGAAAACAAAACGAAATGTGAGAGGGAATTGCTCATCATTTTTTCCACAAACATTTTGCGGGGCTTTGCTCAAGCTCCCCTCCCCTCCCCCCGCCCCACCCCACCCCCCCCCCCCCCCCCCGCCCCCCGCCCCCCCCCGGCCGGCGGGGCGGGGGGGGGGGGGGGACGG
>JAOYMR010000005.1:13558310-13582141 GCA_025802075.1 Tenebrosternarchus preto
TTCCAAACCCCCACCCCATTTCCCCCCCCTATAATTTAAACAAAAAAAAAAATAATTTACACCAACTTTATGTCCCCCCCCCCCCCCCCCCCACACACACACACACACACACAACCATGTAGCAGTTACTCAAAACCATTGTGAGACTTCGGCAAAATAAATGATGAATTTCATTGTTAAAGTATGGCTTCACAGATACTGAGTACTGAGGTTTAAACCTACTGACTGATTCTGGCAGTATGATATATCAGCTGACTACAGTACAGGTGTTAACATGGCTAAATTACTAAGGTTAAAATGACTTTTTTTAATCTCTAGAACTAGAAATACCATGAGATTTTGGGACAAATCATTTACACATTACTGTATAATTTACACATTACTGTATAATTTACACATCACACACATTGTTATGCTGCTGACATTGACTTCATCGTCCAAATAACTGGTTAATTCACATGAAAGTTTTTGCACCTGGACATGAGACTCCTGGATTTTAATGTGTTTTGAGCTAAGAGTTGGAAATGGACAAATGGCAAATAGCTAATCCATGGCCTCAGGCCATATATATATTTTTTTTCATTTCTAGCTCTCTGAGCATAAGAGGATTAAGATCTGTAGTGCCCCCCCCCCCTTCCCTAGTCACTGTTCCCTTTAGTATTGACTAAGGCATTGGAATGAATAAGGTGAAGTCATGTTCAATCTGGCAGCAAAATGTTTTGCATGTTCGGAGGTGTTTTCAAACCGGTGAGAGTGTTCATGGCATCAGTTGTTAAGAGGGTTACGCGGTGCTGTTTGGAAGTCTGGTTTCTGCCACTTTAATAAATCCAGATTAGATTCCTTCTCGTTTTGAATGCACCTCTGTAACCAGACTCGGTGACAAATGGGCAACACTGGCCCAAAAACAACAACAAAAAAAATTCAGCCACTGCCAACTGTCTGGCAGAGCTTACGTGTGTTTCACACAGTTGGACCTAGTCAGCCAATGGCATGGAAAGGGTTTAATCATCTACATTGGTTTCAATGGGGTTTTACTCTGCCTGTGTTCCTAGTCCAAGACCTAAAACACTGCCAAATGTCATTCCAAGTACTCTGAACATTTCTATTGATGAATTCAGTATAGTGCAGTCATCATCCTTGCAAAAGCGAGACGTTTGTTATCTTGTAGCTGTTTTACAACCCATTGTTCCTACAGCACTGATGAAGCAGAATTAGTCACTTCGGTTCTGTTAGCTTCTACACTTATCTTTGACTCTTTAATTAATACTACTGCAGAGGAGCCTACATGTAGTTAAACTTCCACAGTCTAACATGCAGTGCCTTATATATATAAATTCAATAGTAACTGCAATAGCCTGCTGCATATTTGTATATTCTCAGCACCATCCAGTTTTTTAAAAGACCTTATGCAGTTAAGAATCTTCATTCTCTCTTTATTTAAAGCTGGTTTCATACATAATCACGAATGTTTTGTACTCTGAAGCTGAAAAGGATTGTTGTAAAGAAATAAAGGTTATATATTTAAGATTCACGTTGAGCAGCATTCGTTTTTTGTTCAAACGGCAGAAAGGATTATGAATGAGTGAAAGTTTGTGCCTGGTCATATTCATTTATATGGTGGCCAAGATTGGTTATTGGTTTATTTCTGTTAAATCATTACTTCAGTTGTGCTTAGGCTAAGCATCACATCAAATAGAGAATTGGGTGGCATCTGCGTTACTAACATGCTCCAGCTGTTTATACTCTGAAAAAAAAACACTCTGATGCCACAAGTTTTGGCATGTTATTCCACTGGCAGCCAAATCATCATCATCATGTACAGGCAGAATTAAAGCTAGACTCTTAAAGAAAGGAAGAAAAAAAACGCCCTTGGGGCATTTTCTCTTTTTTTGGAGATTGCTAGGAGCCTTTTGAAGAATTATTTCCACAAAATCAAACCTTCTGCAAGTAATAAAAAGCTTCTTTTGCTGCTCCTAAGGGTTCAGGCTTTGGAGTGTAACAGTGTTAGTCAGGCTTTTCCACCTGGGAACCGGGTCCAGAACAAATCCATTTCCACTCCACTTAATTCCAAGGTGAAGTTCCAAAGGATTCAGATCCACCTTATGCTGGCTGGAACTCCTTAAAACATCTTACAAAGTTCTTTAGTGGTGTCTGAACCCTGTCCAACAGAGACTAGATCTTTAAAGGAATCAGTTGAATCAGAAATGTTTCCTTTGAATTGTTTTACCCTTGAGAAACGAGTAAAACAAAAAAAGGGGGGGGGGAGGACAAAAGCATGACAGTAGACAGATATGATTCAAAGCAGAAGGCCTGGGAGAAATGTAAAGCTATGGCATCCCATTACTGACAGTGGGTGGTTCACGAGTCCATGTCAGAGCTGCTGTACTACAAATGAAGTACAATGCATAAAATGGAGAAAACAACAAAGAAGCTCTTTGAAATGTTCTTGGAAAAGGGTGGTGGCGGTTCATGCTACTGTTAGCCAGAAGGTTATGGGCGTGAGCCGGACAAGGAATATCTAAATACTTGGCCATGTCCTGGGGAACATTGGTTAGGTTATTCATCAACTGTGGAAGCTTTGTAAGGAAGTACCTTTTTTTAATGTTTAAAAAAAAAAAAACAAACAAAAAAACTAAACCAGGGCTTAAGTAAGATGGTTCTCAGCTCCAGATTTGTGGAAATCTCTGCACTGTAGTTTTTTACACATTATAATTGAACATGTCAGATTTGGCTCATTGGCTAATGATCAGTCTATTTGTATGTTTTATAATGGTTATTGTCAGTAAATTAGGAAATTGTGTGATTTACTGCCTCCATCACTCCTGACCCTCCCTGGATTAGAATCATGAGGTGCTACTCAACCCTGCCTACAATCACCTGAAATTAGTTCTTTTTGTTGCTACGAACATTTGCCAATTAAATCAGGTAGTCTTATTTAAACAAGGTAGCCAGAATTTCTGTGCCCATTTATTGGCTTGGTATCCAGATTTTTGCGAACGACTTTATTAAATCGTTTTATAAACTCCCTTTTAATGGTGCACTGCCTCACTCTTAACTGTTCCATTAGCATGAAGTTTGCTTACTCCAAGTCAACAGGCACTTGGCTATTTATGTGAAACAGATGCTTTTTGGATTTTGATGATAAATATCTCACTGTTGTCATCATAACTCCCTTACTCATGGACACCCACCGGGTGCATAAAGACTCAGCTGGAAATCATGGCAAAAAAATGAATGATTTCTAACGGGTGCAGCTTCTAGAGAAAGTGTTGACCATCTCCCTGTCCTGCTGTGTGAGATGTGATCCTCAGGAAGTCCATGCCTTGGTTCTCGCCAGGCAGTTGTCTGGTGCCCTTAGACTGGGCCACCGCTATGGTGCGTTGCGTGAGAGTGGGAGAGTTCTTCACCCTGACTCACTTCCATTCAGAGCCAAAAGACAATAGTAGGTCAGAAGGGAAGGGCTGATTTTAATCGAAAGCACGAGTGATATACTCAGAAGCACACAGCGCTGCTACACTGAGGTGAGTCAGGTCTACCCGTTGCATGACATGCTTAAATCAGCAACGGGATACGTAGCTTCTTGCACCTTTGCTGACCTTCACCAATCTCCACATTCGTTCCTAAGCTCAGGTTTGGACGCTGAGCTAACAGGCTGATGTGAAGAGGGAGCTGGCTATTGACATTGCGATGCCAACCTCTTCAGTGAACCAAAAATGCTGAGTCCAGAACCATACACCACAATTCTGCTCTAATGGAAAATGCTCTCCAACAGAAGTTCTGTGACATGAAGTAGATCGATGGAACCCTAGAAGGCTCTGAAGATAATCCAGTGCTGTTGATAGGTACTGTTACTAATGGTTTTTACATAAGCAGACAGGAAAGGCACTTCAGTCAAACTTATTTCATTTCATTTTGCCCAAAGTACTGCTCTGGGATTCGAACCAACAGCCGCGTCAGTGCCGAAACAAAACCGTACGTTGTGTCTTAACTACAAACTAGGCAGTTAGGATAGTTAAGTTTTGGCACCTGTTTAATATGATTAGAAATAGATTAATAGACTACACATTGCATCTATCTACTGCGGCTCTTATTATGTATCTGTAAGTGCCTACAGCCTTGTGTTTATTGTTATATGATAGTAACAAATGATTGCTGAATGGATCCATCAGTTCCACACACAAGCATATTGGTACTGAAATAAATAAAATGGTTCCAAACTGAATGAGATGGTCTGTGAGCTTATGAATGAACACAGAAATGCACTTCTGACTGTTCAAGGCCAAGGAAATGCTTGTTCGGAGAAACAAAACAGGAGAAAAGGTGAGAAACTGCAGCCTCTCTTGATGGTATTTGAGAGAGGAAAAAAAAGGAAAAAGCAGATGAGGTCACACGTTGCTTTTGGCAAACATGGTTTTTCGAAAGTGACACACACACACACACACACACACACACACACACACACTGCTCTCACTGAGGAAAAAAGGCCTATTTATCAAGCCAGTGTTCTTCTAATATGAGTTCTTTGACTGCCACTAGGTTCTGCAGCTAACATGACATAGTGGTAGCACTGTACATAAAATATAGCATTTAAACACAAGCCAAATAATGAATACTTGCTTGGCAGTAAGGTTCATGGCACTAGAGTCAGGCCAAGTAAAAAAAAAATCAAAACACAACAAAAAAAAATAACCAAATACCTATGTGATTAGAAACACATATATCTTTTTATTTCCGCAAAATGTCATGAGACTAACAATACAATCTCAGTATCGGCTTGCTATGACATATGTATATACCTGTGTGTGTGTGTGTGTGTTCATGTGAGAAAGAGAGCTATAAGCTATGTGTGTTACACTGGTAAGTATGAAGTATGAATTTCCTTTGTATCTAACAAATACATTAAATTTCCAGTTAAAAGCAAAAACATCAGGATCTTGTCAGGTGCAGTAACGAATACCTTTTACAGAGACTTGGGTAATGTTCAATATTCATAAATTCCAGACATTTTACTTGAAAAAGTAAAAGATCCATATGAGAATATAATACTCATGTGGAATACCGAATCCTTTGACATATCTCGCCACAAAGTACTGTAATTATTGTTACACAGACCCCTCCCACTCCACCCCAGAATCTGAGGGCTGCGGTACCCACTCCTGCTGAGCCCGACCACTGAAGGGGAGCAGGAGGGTGATGAACGCCCAGGTATGCAGTGGCTCCACGGCGCTTCTCTTGCCATCGATTATTTACTTTAATCCGGGGCGGTTTTTTTGGCGCTGTAGTGGCGGGATCACTTTATCCCTGATTAAATTCCGCCCTCGCCCTCGCGTATCTCGCCTTCCAGAGATGTTCGGCATACCAGCGGGTTTTATTGACTTGTTGGAGCGAACAGAGGAAGCGAGCTCTGCCTTGTAGAGCACGTTTCGCCACAGCTCACGTTCAGCAGCTGCTATCAAACTGTCTGGAGAAAGGGGGGGGGGGTTGATTTTGCACATAATGAATTGGATTGTGTTTGTTATTGTACCCATCCCAAGTGGAAGTAACCTTTTTTATATGAAACGCTGACACAGTGTTTCACGGACCTAATGTGCATAACACCCGGTGCCTCATTCGGAGTAATTAATTCCACCATGACAGACACACATGACAAACGGCTGTTCAACTTGTCTTCTGTTCTCTTTTATGAGGATTTTACGCTTGGGTTAATGACTCCATTGGGGTAGCTAGAATCATTTGTCCCTCGTAAGAAGTTCAACTAAAGGTTAAAACTAAATGTTCAAATGAAACTGCATTTTCGTCTTATTTGCCTGGTTCAGTACAACGGTTCTGGTGGCAGAAAGAAGGAAAACTTACTTCATGCAGTACCGCAGAAATGTATGGGCCGGATTAGGCCGTAATGCAGTGAGCTAATCGCGGTGAGTGCTTACCGCAAGGGCCGTTTGCTCGCGCTAACACTAGACAAGTTCTCCGCGCTCGTGGGTCTGGTGCTGACATTAGATTACAACGTACCATACTCTAGGTTGTGGTTAGAATGTAGATCAGATATTTTTTTCATGTCTGAACAGCAAAAAACCTGATCTGATCTGTTCTGAGTCTGGATATAACAGATATCTAATACATAGATTACATAGATAACATTTTTGCCAATAAACAAAAAGTAAAAAGGGCTCATTTTATTGTAAGCTGGAAATAAAACAGATTGCACTTGCTCAGTAAAGTACTGTATTCATTAATGTAAATACGACATGTGTATTATGCGATATAACCACACATCTAATGGCATGTGCAATAATCACGACACATATGGACCGTAACGTCTGTTTCTCTCTGAATATATATATATATATATATATATATATATATATAGAGAGAGAGAGAGAGAGAGAGAGAGAGAGAGATAGATAGATAGATAGATAGATAGATAGATAGATAGATAGATAGATAGATAGATAGTGACATTGATAATAGTAGTACAATACAAAAGTTGAATTCTGACAGTTATAATAAAAAAGTATGCAAACACAGTATCATTCAGTACTGGTCATGTTTTCCATGACCATTATGGTTCTGTCATAGAATTGTGTAGCAACAGAAAATGTGTCAGAGTGAATTACGTTGTCAAGGAAAGGAAGAGAACATGTTTGCACCAGCAGAGTGTTAGAATGTTTCCCCTGAAGAATGGATGCTCGTGCCTGTTAAATATGTGATCCGTGTAGATCAGATGCAGAATTCCTGTAATGTTCTTCCAGCATTTACTTGCCAGGTTCCCTTACCCCCCGCCCTGCTTTTGGTTTTGCAATTGTGTGTGTGTGTTTGTGTGTGTGTGTGTGTACTTTGCTCTCTCTTGTGATATTGGAACATTTGAAACAAGCAATTTAGTAACACAAACCAGACTTTGTTTATCTTGGTTTTTTTTTCTTTCACTCTCTATTGTTACCATAAATTACAATCCATTCTTGGCCTCCAGCAGAATTGATTGCTGACATATTTTAGACATATTCAAATTCCAGTACTCTGCAGATTATTACCGCTGCGCTTCCATGAAAGCGCCCGTGTGCTCAAGTAAAATTAGACTCTGCCATCTTGTGGCCAATGTCAAGAATAGCACATACAAGCGTAAAACTGAAAGCATTAGGATATATAGACTTTTTATTCGTTCGGTTTTACTTTTGATATGTGACGAAGTGTGATCCTGTATCTGTTCCTTATCATGTTAAAGCAGCATTTGAAACATGTTTTATTAAAAACTAAGGGAAATTTCAAAACTGAAATATTAATAGCACGGATATTATAAGACGTGATCATGAAGATCGGCCTCATTCCCATTTTGGGCACACCGCTACAGTTATTGAGACATATTTTCAAACGAGCTAGGCTACGTTATATCGAAGTAAATGTTACCTAATCGACAAAAGTGAGAATTAAACAAAAACGTGAAACATAAAGACAATTAATTTAATCAATTGCAATCAGAACCAACCAAGCATGCAAAACATGCGGCATAGTTCAGTGTAATAAATGCATTCAGTTTTAATGTCCTCTGACATTCCAGGTCTGAATAAATATGGTGTATATTAAATCTAAACCTATGGTCACGAGCTTTGGGTAGTGACCCGGACCCGGATAAGCGGTGGAACATGGTTGGATGGATCAATCTAAACGATTTAAAATTTGCTTGTTAAAATTAAAAGACGTCACATTAAGTAGTCAGCAAAAAATCTAACATAGAGTGCAATTCTCCCGCATCCAGTGATTTTGATCGGATTCGGCGGGACTTTTTCGGAAAACGTCTTTACGTGCTCACGTCACGTACCCAGGTTCAAAAAGGACTGGCTCCTGTGTTGCCAGATTGGGCTTTTTACCGCTAAATTGGGGTTTTAAACTCTATCTATCTGTCTATCTGTCTGTCTAAGATAGATTTATGTGTACTTTACTATATTTTGCATGTAGATACATCTAGACGAAATGCACCTAGACGAAACATAATAATACAATTGATTGACAGGTTATTCACTTCTGTTGAGAAGACACGCCCATCTATACAGTTATTCATCAGATAGACGATATCAGTAATCCGTCAGGTGGGACAACCGTTTTGGCTCTCACGATGCCAAAGCGAGGAATACAAAATACAAACATAGCTCTGCTGCTGGAAACTGAATAACCAGGGATGCTGCGTTGCTTATGAATGTAAGCCATTTTTATGAATACTTAAACCTGTTTAATTGCTTGCAGGTTTGTTGCGATGTTGTCACTTTTTTGATTGCTTATCCTATCATAAAATGTATTAAAGTTCCATTTAATGTTTCATTTAATAAAACGCGATTCAATATATATGATTTAATATATGTTGCTTAATGTATATATTTGAATATATATTTTTCTTGCGAATTTTGAGACACGTTGTGGCTGAAAATACTTCAGCAATCTGGCGACCCTGACTGGCTCAATGCGCAGGTTACCTAGGTAACGTTATTAGGGGCGTAGTTCACAATGCTAATATATGCAGTACTTAAAATTAACGGATGAAAGGAGAGGTCGCTGAATATGAAGGCATTTGAACCGCAAACGTAGTGCTTGTCTGCTGTAGTCAAAGCGAAACAAACATGGAACTGAAGAGAACCAAAACGTAGTCTAAATACATATTCTTCTCGTCGAGTTTGCATGGTCGCACTGAACTACAGACCCATGTAAGGTTACATTCCTTTTGGCAGAAGTGCGGATGTCTAATAGCAGACGAATATTCGGCGAAAACGATGTTTGTTTTAATGCACTGCATATACGTATTGCTTTGGTGTAGTTTTCTGTAGCTACGAAGTGCCTTCTGAGCTAAATTGGTCATAAGACTAATTAAAGCAAGATAGATTAACATACGCTGTCACCAGCTACTCTTAAAAAGTAATAAGCTTGCTCGGAGAAAACTAGATTTTATTTTTATTTTATGTTTTTTATTCTCACACAAAAGCTGCCTCTGCCTCTCATACAAGTTTTTTTATTCGCATTAGAAAGGTCTCAAATGCAAATCAGCATTTTACTGATAAGGTTATGGAATGCAGTACAGCCCATGTTACAAAATGTTCTTCCGCATGTTTCATAGAATTACTTATTTCCATCAGGTTGCTCCCCAAGTCCACAAACTTGCATAGTGCAGCTTTAAGTACAGGGAGCAGTGTGTGAATGTCGTGGATATTAAACATCATAGGGAATGAAATACATGAAGGCACATTGGAGAACAGATGTATAAATAAACAAGTACTGGTGATTCTACGTCCACCCACAAAAGGCCGTCTAACCTCGAGAAGAAACAATGTCGTTGAGGTTTAAGTACCGAAAACGGCACCATAACTGTAAACGACAGCTCCAAGATCAATGGAAGCGGGATTCTGAATCACAGGTTCAGACTACAGGCGAGGCATTTAACCCTTTGAGTAACATGATGAATTGTGTTGCTGCGTAAGTCCAGCAGATGGTAGAATTGTCCAGTTTTTACTTGTCAGGTGTCTCAATTCAAATTTGTATGTTCGTAACGCGCATGGATAGGACAAGTCTTCATCTTGACGCATCAGTACGCTTAACTGTGCAGGACCTCGTCGCATGTTGTAATTTGTTTCATCTGCTTCCTTTACAGACTGGACTATTTTAAATATACGTGTTAATATGAACAAATTAGGCCTGAATACAACAGCGTTATTCATGACGACATTGAAATGGTCTCTGTGCGTCGCGGAACTAGAACTGCTCGTTTTCCTCCAGATGGTGGCAGAAGTCAACGCGCGCGTGTTAAACTCTCATCACTTCAGTTCACTGTTGTACACACATGAGAGAAGAGCCTAGATCAATACTGGAGTGTCCTATTGAAACGAAGTCTCTGAAAGACATCGCGTTCTCTGTTTCCTCCCTTACCTGGAGCCTCTCATCTTTGGGAGGCTGCTTTGGATAACACTATGCGGGGATAAATGACTCCGGTTAACGCACGTCGGTCCGAAATGCCGTTAGAGATGTAAGAGTGGAGATAGATACCTATGATAGCCGCTTACACTGCGTTACCGAGTCCACTGCATCTCTCAGCGGCCCGACACTCAAAATGTCTACCAGAACGCCTTTACCCACTGTTAATGAGCGTGATGCCGAAAATGTAAGTAAGCGACGCCTCTGGATGGGTATGTTATGTTTTCGTATGTGGATGTTGTTGCGGCATTTATATACCAACACAGAAGCAGGAAGCCTTGCTGTATCACCGTTGCAAAAATGAAGACACAAGAAGGCAAGCGCTGGCTTGGCTGTTTCTAGCTAGACAAAACGTTTTGCATCCTCGACATACGTTGTTTGTGATGTACGTTAATATTGTGAACGACATCCGTGATTTAGAAATAGCTTTACGTAATCAGTTGGTTCGGTAAGATGAGTTTCGGGGGCGGGTGCCAATTCATTTGTATTACATTTCGATTATGTGCTTACCGCGCTGCATTGTCTGAGACTGCGCAGGTAATTTGGACTGATTCCTTTCGAATTAATCATGTTTATATCGCGATTCTTCCTTTCGGACGTCCCAGTGTGGCCTACTTTTCGAGCAAACATTGTCCTAGATAATAATAGACTGTTGTCAGTTAATTAGTGCCGGCGAGCGTCTACAGAGTAACCAAGATTACGTGTCAGAAAGGTAGGAACCATCATTTCCATGCTTAATAGCGCTAATCGATGAACAACCCCCCCGCGTCTCTTGAGAATCTACTTTTCCTTTGTGGTGATACGTGGCACTGAATTGGCCTGCTGTCTGTGGAATAAGGTAAACAATCTACACATTATTTAGCATAACCCCTCTGGAGTAACAGGTAAGAGGGCTTCCATAGTCCTGACAAGTTGAATAATGGATTTCAGTGTCATTCTGTGAATATGGTGCAATGTACACCCTTTTAAACCCTTAAGCACCAGGATTGTTGTCACTAATGTCAATCATTCTGTCAGGGCCTGGAAAAGAAATGATATCCACTTTTTTTTTTTTTTCTTTTTCAAACCATGTGTTGCCCCCTCAACATCTTCACACCTGTAACTCCCTCAGGAGTGTTTGGGGAAGTTCTGAATTGTCATTTTAACGCTGGTGTTTTAATCTGACAAGGCACACAGTGTCTAGGGTCCACTGAAGCCTGGACGATAGAGCAAACAACATCAAAGTCCCTTTCCTTCTCGTTTTATTCAGCATTTGCATGTGTGCGTGTGCCTGTGTGTATGGGTATGTGTGTGTGTGTGTGTGTGTGTGTGCGCACGTGCCTGTGTGTATGGGTGTGTGTTAATTCATTTGCCTTGATTGCCTGCAAAAAAAAAGCAGACCACAGGCAGACAGGTTCTTCCTCGGGCGTTTAACGTGGGATTTTTATCAACTGTTGACTCGGATGACAGACTGAGAGGTTGATAGGGCAAATCCCTCCAGCCTTCTCTCCCGAATAGCTGAGGTCCTTTTCCGTTAAGATGCTGGGGTTAGTTATACGAGCCAACTGACTTAATCGGCCACTGACTCAGGCCAAGTAATTGCTGTAGGAAGGGTGTTCGCCATTAAGTGACGTCTTTGTGTTTTACTGTCCTTAACAGTGGTCATAATGGATATGACTAAGATGTGGCTTTAAGCTTCTGTGTCATTTTTCGTATTGTCACATTAAATGTATATTTTAACCATTTTAAATGAGGTTTTATTGTAGTAGGTTAAGTCTTGGCTTTAGTGATTTATTGTAACATTGATACCATGTCAGTGTTGAGAGAGAATTGCTTAAAATAATCTGTTAGTTGAACAGCAAGGTTGGGCTAATATTTAGTGATAATAGTTATTGTAGATATATTCATTAACCCACTCTGGATCTGCAGACTATGCAGATAATGTCCTTTTTTTATAATCCCTGTGATTACAGTCCCAAAACATTGATTTTCCCAGATGTGGTGTTGTAAACCAAAGCTTCTAGTAATCTATATTTGTTTTTCCTAGTTTGGCTGAGTCTTTTCAGTAGCACATTCTTCTTTCTTAGGTGGTTTTTGCCATGATGTCTCTCCCCTCTGTGTGTATGTTTGATACCAACTGACCTGTGTAAAGGAAAGCAGCCTGGCCGAGGCGGTAAACGCTTTGAAGAGTTTCCGGAAAATTCTGGAGAAGCGAAGGGATTGGGAAAACTCGCAATGCTGCAATCATGAATTTTGATACACATTGTCTTGAGCGACGTCGCTTCAGTAATCACGTTAGCTAGCGCTAGCTTCGGCGTCAGCAGATCCAGACTCCGAAATATTGATCGCTGGCGTCAGCCCAGCTTTCACATTGGTGCGTTACAGCCAGTTTACTGGCAGTTAAAAGCTTTGTAGTACCTGACGAGTCAAAGATTACGACAAATCATATTGATTGTTATTCCTCTGAGATGGAGTACAGAATGCATTTAAGATTTATAGAAGTGTCTTGTCAGTTCTGCAGGCTTCTCAACTTTAGCCCGGCAAGGCAAGTTCTCTAATTGCTGTGGTGTTACAGCACATTACAGGGCAAGCCAAAGTTTAAAATAAGCCTGAAATCCACCTGTGTGTTATTTAAAAAAAAGTGTATTTATAAATTTGGTTTGTGGGGCAGCCAGGCTTAGGCCTTTGTTTAGCATTTCTTTGCCTAAACTGCTGTCATTAGAGAAGACAAATAGGGAAACGTTACACGACGCATGAAATTTGCTGTTTGTTGTACTGTGAGTGGAGGCCCAAGGATGGTGTCATTTGTTTGGGTGGGTGCTTTTGGGCCATTCGGTGATAAATCGTATACATCATTGTATCCTATTCCATAAACAGAATTAAATAGATGTGCTTTTACGTAAAAGGACACATGCATGCCCTCGAATCACACGGCTTTCAAAGAGTAGAGGTTTTTTCCTTTGGAATATTTAACATCTAGTACAGTCAATAAAGGAGCTAAGTGCATCTAGGACAGTTGTAGCTCAGTGGTAAAGGTACTTGACAAGTAATCAGAAGGTTGCTGGTCCAAGCCCCATCTTTGCCAACAAAGCAAGGCTCTCAATCCTCAATTGCTCATGATGTATCCAGTCACAACTGTAACTCGCCTTGCATAAATGCGTCAACCGAATGCCATAAGTGTAAATAATCCCCGCCCACCTGCATACACTCAAACAAAGCAAAGTGTATTTGTCTAAACTTTCCCACAGTTTAACCAGTAGTCACATTCTACGGAAAAAAAAAAAGCTAAACAAAAAACATAACTACAGCATCCCAGATGGGCGTGTCAGGCGTGAAGCCCCGCCTCCTAAAGCCTCTGCCTAACTGCTTCACTCTCGAAGGATATCTTCCAACGGTTCACAGGCCTGGGCATTCGTACGTCATTCCCGCCACGCTTCCAGCTGGCCCCACTCCAGAGCCGCTACGTCACTGACAAACGCGTAGCTGAGATGCTGCTGGGCACACGGGTGACTTTTCTGCGGGCCTGCTAATGCTACCCATGATTAATGAAGGCTAATGGGGGCCAGGTAGCGTTACACAAATGACATTAGAGTTGCACAGTTAATCGTTATCGCACTGGACTTATCACTGTTATTAATTTACTGCAAGCTAAAAATAAACTCCACTAATTATAAACTATAAGCATGTTTTAACTGATTGCAATATAAAGATTTTTTTTTTTTAAAGAAAACATGATTCTAAAAATATGACTTTATTGTATCCCTGCCCTTGACCTTCATATTTCTTAATGTCTATTCTGCAAGCTGCCCTGGATAAATTAAAGTTAACAATGAACTCCATATTATTAGAGAAAACATTGCAATTAACAAGAACACGTATTTATGCATAAACGTGAACATAAACAAATGCTCAGGTTTGACTTTGTAAACCCTGAAGCCGAATAGGCTGCTATTTCTCTCGAATCAACGCAGCGAAGCTGGAGCCTCCGCCTTGCATCAAACGCAGACGCAGGCAGCGTGTAGCTTGTCTCCTGCCCGTCGGTTATTGCTGCGTCGGCGCTTGACCTCTCAGGGATCCGTTACCCGTTAAAAATCGGTATTCTGTGAAGCGTATCCGGTCTAAACGCGACAGCTTTAAAAAGTTTAGATGCTTCGTTGCTCTGTGAGCATGAGAGCTACTTGCCTCTCATCCTGTAAAAACTCGTTTTTCGGACGGATGGAAGTGATTCATCATTTTACTAGAGGAAATATTGCGATTAACAAGAACACATATTTCTGCATAAAACGCGATGGAATGCATGTTAAATGATGACACGTGTCCTTAAGCTGTTAAGCGTTACAGAATGACACTTGTGACTACAGACCATGACGTAGTGACTCTTCAGCCTACAACATAAAAAAAAAATCTGATGCAGAAGATGCCATCGTCAAATCCCTGGGCATCTACGTCTGAGCCACTACCATTAAGACGATGGCTCAATGTATGGAACAGTGGACATGTGTGCTTTAGTGTGATTTATAACACTTTAGTGGGGAATGTAATAGCTCCAGAGGTGTTACGCGTTACACCTATGTGTTACACCTATAGGTTCACTCAGCACCATTTTTTGGAATATTAGCATGAGGAGCTGACTGAGCTGATTTATACTAGTGTAGGGACTTTCCAGCACTAAATCTGATCTCCTTTCCTCTCTCTCTCTCTCTCTCTCTCTCTCTCTCTCTCTCTCTCTCTTTCTCTCTGTCTCTCACACACTTTCTCTCACACACTTTCTCTCTCTCTCTCTCTCTCTCTCTCTCTCTCTCTCTCTCTCTCTCTCTCTCTGTTTCTGTCTCTCTCTCTATTGTCAAGGGCTATTAATTCTCCCAAAGTGCAATCTCATGTTTCACTGTCACCAGACACACCATGTCTTTCCCCATGTGTTTTTCTCGCTTTCTTTCTCTCTCACACACACACACACACAGGTATGCCTCTCCTAACAAGGTTTTACGTACTCATACACACACCTCGGCAGACAGCCCTCAGCCAGTGGCTTTTTGCACAGCTCCAGGCCTGTCCTGTTCCGGATGTGATGCAGCCGGGGTCATAGGAGAAACGCGGCCTGTTCATGGGGAGGTGTAGCGTTACCGCCTAACTGGATTGGGACATCGGCAGCGGCGGTGTAACCCGAGCCGGCCTTTGTTCCTGGGGCGTGGTGCCGAGGGGGCGTGGCACCGGGGGGTGGGTGTGGCGTGGTGCAGGTGGGCGTGGCGCCGGGGGCGTGGCGCCGGGGGGGGGGGGGGTAATTGATTCACCCCTGCTTCCTCAAATGTCCGGGGGAACTCAGCCAGGTCCAGGGTCCCCCCGGTGCACCGTATTGTTCCCGCCTGCCCGCATCTCCGTTCCCTTCCCTGAGGACTCAGGCAGAGCCAGTCGTTAGAAATCTGCTTCTGGGGGTTGCGCCCCTCGGAGAGGATGATGTCACTTACCGTCCTCGTCCAATGAGCTGGAGATATTGTCCTCCTCTTCACCTCTTCTGCTCCCTCTGCCCAGATGTGGTTCGCTCACGCCTCTGTCCCACACCAAGTCTGGCTATGTGTGTGTGTGTGTGTGTTTTTTCCTCCTCCTCTCACACACACACACACACACACACACAGGTTCATCCTGCAGCCCTCAAACCTCCATTACTGGAGCCTGCAGCTGGCTGAGCACTTAGCCGGTTCCACTGCAGGAGGGCGGACTCCCACATTCACCTTCCCGGCCGTTTCGTTGCAGTGCTCTTCTAACTTCCTCATATCAGATGGCATCACCGTATTGCAAATCGTTAGCGGAGACTCTTCTCAACGCCCACGAAGCTTTCACAGCAGCTGAGTGTATTTCCTATGGCTTTTACTGCAGACCAGTGCAACAAAGACTGTCCTTTATCTCTTGCACTGCCACAGTGTTTAAGCCAGTGTTCTTCTATAGTGTATATTATACTTTAAATCAAACCTTTAAAACGTTACATTAAAGTGGCACTTGGTAAATCGGAGCAGGTGGCCAGTGTTAAAGCAAAGATCAGTTTGTTTATCCTACCTTAGCCTTTGTCCAGTGTTGAAGAACAGGAAAAAGTTTAAAACAACACGGAGAGAGACAGACTCTCCCATTCGAAGGTGGTGTGACTAACATTCTGTATTTGAATATTTAAAGCGTGTATTTACACGATTCATAGGTATTTAGGAGCACTTTGTCAGTTTAAAAATCTTGGGGGTTAAAAAATGTTTGGGCTTTATATAATCA
Organism: Tenebrosternarchus preto; assembly: GCA_025802075.1. Lineage (NCBI taxonomy): Eukaryota > Metazoa > Chordata > Actinopteri > Gymnotiformes > Apteronotidae > Tenebrosternarchus > Tenebrosternarchus preto. Next base: position 13,574,493 of record JAOYMR010000005.1, read on the forward strand.
AGTAACCAAACTAAGCGTTTCAAAGTTGAAATGCTGGTCTGAGCTAGGATTGTTTTAGGATTGCTTTTAAATCTTCTGGAAAAAAAAACCCCTGCCTGTTAAACTAACTACTGAAGCTGAAGGAGTCGTTCTATTGGCTACATTCCATGTAGAGTGATATGATTGGCTATGAAAAGGCAGAGTATTGCACTCAGTTGTGTAATGTTCCAGTGTGATGTTCCAGTCTTAAGTGACTTTTGGTTTTGATCCTAGTTGGTACAGCTAAAATACTGAGTTGGCCTATGAGAACTGGAGTTGGTTAATTTGGTTTGCAAACAGGCTTTAGTTACATAAATGTTCTAGATGGGCTTATTGTGTACAGAATAATATTAATATCAATATATTTTTATAATATTGCTAATAAAAATATAAATATTTTTGATGTTCACAGGCAGATGAAGTTGCTTTTCCTAAACTTCTTTGGATTCTCTAATAAGGGACTCCATTTCCCACAATCCTCTCACAACGCAGCCACTCGTACACTCATCTCACAGGCTGATCTCCACCACAGAGTTTACATAGTCAACACTCATAGTCAAAATGTTTTTCTGCTCCCGGCTTTGTGTTGCGCTGCAGGTCCTGCAGTTTTGCAGGTCTGCTCTACTGTCTATGGTGGTGGTAGTAAACTTAATGTACATTTAAAAAAAAACATATCTTGGAAAAAACATGTCCAGATCTAGGACATTTATTATGAGGGACATAAAATGGTGGTACAGTGGTAGTACATGTATTACTCATGTTCCTGCTTTTGTGTGTGTGTGTAACCCATGGTGAATCTATGTGTGTTAAGGTGTAATTTGCACATCAGAAACTTGACACTGTTGTTCCCTCACAACACTCCAATCTGCATGCGAGGGTTTTCGGAGTTAAAACTGGATCGCTCTCCGGATCGTGTTTCCAGATCCGGAGCCCATATCCCTAAAAGGCAATGTCTTCACCCATGCAAATTAACCTCTGCTTTGCCCCTTAGCGATTACCACAGCACATGGTGTGTGTGGTCGTGCATGTGTGTGTATGCGGGCTCACGTGTATGTGTGTATGTGTGTATCCATGAACATGCGTGTGGGCTTGCATGCATGTGAGCGTATGTGTATATGAAGGTGCACACATGCGGATGTGTGTATTCTTGCGCACTTGTGTGTGTCCGGGGGCATGTTCCTGACTACACTCGTCTAGCTCCTAACCTGGCTTCTCCTGATATACCCCCACCCTCCCCCCCACGTCTCTTCCACGTAGCACGCATCTCCGGACGGCTTCCTGGAGACGTCGGCGGTGCCGGCCACCCAGTCGTCCAGCCGCCAGAGCCTGCCGCGGTGCCGCAGCTCACTCAGCTCCAGCGTGGACGAGCATCCGCATGTCGGCAACTACCGCCTGCTCAAGACCATCGGCAAGGGCAACTTCGCCAAGGTCAAGCTGGGCCGCCACGTGCTCACCGGCCGAGAGGTGAGAGCCACCCCTAGGGCCTCGGCCCTGCCCCACTTCCCACATTTCCATACAAACGGGAAGAATACTGATGTGGACTGTGATGACTGCTGCATTCTCTGTTTGGGAAGCTTAGCAGCAGCATGTAGCTTAAAGATAGTGCCAGTGCAGGGTTTGACTTTCCAAACACACTTCACTTTTTAATGCTCAGTTTATTTGCGTACGTATGTATGTTAGAGGTGGCACGATACCAATTTTCTATACCGATCCGATATGGATATCGATACCAATATTTTTTCATTAAACAGCACTGTAGATCTGTTATGTACTTGTATTGTACTCACCCCAACACACACACACACACACACACTCAATCTCTTTGAAAATCAAATTTAAATTCAGATCGCTTAACTGGCATGCATTGAAATTGACAGCTGTTGCCAAAACAATGAATTCAGTTGCTAACAAAAAATAGTGATGAAACTTTTGAGAAAGAGAACAAAGAAATAAGCTATACATGATCATATAAATTATATATAATCATATATAATATGATATATATAACATACAGTTTGATTGTTTTCTCTAATAGTGTGGCAGTAATAATTTGCTGATTTAAAGGTTCAGCAGTTTCATCTAAACTCATGCACACGTCTTCACTCCTTATCATATTCACAGATGGAGTGTAGGTTTTTAAAGATCTTAAGAAATCTTGTATATCTTAAGAAATCTTATATCTGCATATATCTGGTGCATGAACAGAGAAAGTGCTGCTCTGTTTATATTTGACTGTTTTCTCTCTCTCTCTCTCTCTCTCTCTCTCTCTCTCTTTCTCTCTCTCTCTCTCTCGCTTTCTCTCCCTATCTCTGCTCGGTATGGCTGCTTCACTTTACTGACTCCTGAAATTCACACTATAGATTTTTGCATTTTTTTGCTTCACAGCACATCATCTTAATACCGACCCAGTATATGTTCATTTGTGAACAGTAAGTTACTTGTTCTACCCACTACACACCAAACACACACCAGGCACCACATGAGCAGAGAGACTACCTGTACTACGAGTCTCTCTCTATGTGACCTCTGCTTAAGTCCAAAGGAAATGTAATCTTAAGGTGGTTGTCATTTCCAGACTAAATACATAAATCTGTTGACATAGTTAGCTGAAAAGTAGCTTACTCTCCAGCTTCTCACTCAACATTTTTTAAAGAACAATAATAATTAATAGTTAATTTATCATCTTTGGTCACCAATCCATGGAAGTGAATAAACTAGAGGAAAAACGCTATTTTGTCTTGTTTTTCGATATGTGATATCGGATCGTGATATCGGATCGTGCTATCAGATCGTGTTATCGGATTGTGCCATCTCTAATGTGTATAGAACCGTAATGCTGATGCTGGTCGAAGTATAAAATGTATAAAATAAGGAAAATGTAACCATGTTCTTGCAGTTCTTCTGATTGGAATAAAACAAATGTATTGCAGTACAATAAAACAGACTAGCAAACCATTGTTGGGACATGAATACTAAAGCTCTGCGTTATTTTGATTAAAAAAATATCGTTTCGTTTTGTGATGCTAGTGCCAGGATGCACTAAAACACCAGCAGACATATCTAAGGATGCACTCAGTCCTCATTTGCATATTACAGTCTTCAGCGATTTCTGTAGTATTGTGATTTGCCTAGCACTGTGATTAACACATTACGGCAGTACTCGTCAATCAATCTTACTTACAATCTTGTCGATACAATCTTGTCGATTCACACCGACGAGATTGTTGATTCCTTGAGTGGCTAGACTACTCACAGGACGTCACACTGCAAGCTTTGCTGCTTGCACGGGGATTAACGCCCAGCACCGATTGGCTATCACCACTCGCGTGACGCCCATGACCCTTTTATGTGTGCCAGCAACGCCCACAAGGTCGAATGCCTGAATGAATGTTGGAGCCCATTTCTCACGCCAGAGTGTGCATTGCACGAGTTTCCTTGTGATGTTTATCTCCTTTTAACCTCTCATCCCCTCTCCAGGCCTCAGAAATTAATTTGATGTGACTTGAAGTAAACTGAGGAATACAATACACAAAAAAAAAAAAACTCCAGACTGTGGAGGTACCTTGGCTGTTTACTAGTGGGGGATTCAGTACCTCAAACTTATTATGATCAGAAACCAAGCCCCGTTCCCCAGTTTATGATCTTAATTGGGCAGTTGTGACTCAAAATGGCAACCCGTCATGTTCCGTTCTGCTGCCTATAGAAGTCATACCACGCAACGCCAGAGCCTTATTCCTACAGTGGACAGATAGGACGTCAGCTCTGAACACAGAAGGCCCAGAGAACAGGAGCCTCTTGCCTGAGAGGCAAACGGGTCTAAGTAATCAGCTGTCATGATCCGTCACGCCGGCCCCCATCCCCACCGTAACAGCTGTGTGAAAGCTCGTAGTTCCCCCAACAGCCCCAGTACCACTCTGCTATGAGTTGATACGGCTCGCCCCATGAATAATGCATGTGTGTCGCCCTTCTGGCATGGCAAGGTTAAATTATTTAACGGCCGAGCACGTTAACCCCGATGTACACAGACGTACGCCCACATCCCGTGAAATGCTGTTTACATTATGGCCCGAGGTGGAGAGGCTCATTTAGGTAGTTTATTTATTTATTTATTTATTTTGGGAGCAAGTATTGTTAAGCAGCTGGAGAGAGAGAGAGAGAGAGAGAGAGAGAGAGAGAGAGAGAATGTGGCCAGACTCTGAATGTGGATATGAAGGCTCATTATCAAATAGCCCCCTTCCTCTAACACACACACACACACACACACACACACACACACACACACATACACTCACTCACACACAGAGGACTGTGCTGCTCCTGCTCGTTAGGGGCTCGGCTGCCGTAGGCTGTGGAGAGGAAGAGCTCTGTCTGCTCACCTGCCCACCTAAGAGTTGCTGAAAATAGCAGCCACCTGCGCACATCGTGTCTCTCTCTCTCTCTCTCTCTCCCTCTCCTCCCTATCACTCTCTCTTTCTTTATCTCCCTGTTTTGCTAAGCCCTTCACACACAGCCTCTCTGCTGTCTCTCTGCTTTCCTCTGCTCTCTCTCTCTCTCTCCTCCCTCTCTCTCTCTCTATATATATACCCTGCGCTCTCTCTATCTCTCTCCTCCCTATCACTCTGTCTTTTTTTATCTCTCTGCTTTGCTAAGTCTTTCATAGACAGCCTCTGCTCTCTCTCTCTCTCTCTCTCTCTCTCTCTCTCATTCACTCACATATACACAACCTCCTCCACACAGATAGCATTGCCTGTGAACAGCTCATCTCCAGGCTCCACTGGCCCTCATATTTAAAGAAGAAGACCTGCACAGTCTCCCAGACCTGGAACTGAAATAATCCAACGATACCCTGCACACATAAATATGACTGCAGTAGCTCTGCAGTTCTTTTAACACGTATCCAAATAAACAGACTCGCTGTGTATTACAAACACACTCTTACAAATTAGAATACTATGAACAGAAGACTAAGAACGGAGATTTAAAGTTACTCGGAAGTTCTCTAACTGCATAACCAAGGACATAATCATCTTTTCTGACACCCTGCCTCGAAACTCGGTCTTGTGCTGCAGTTTTTCCCGCCCTCCTGTGCGCCGGTCGGACAACACTGTAGACTCCATCTCCGTGACACAAGGAATTTACCACACAAGTAACCATAGTGTAGTTCGCCATTGACCTTTATTGAAAACCTTCTGTCTTCCTAATTAATTGCTGTTGCAAACAATATTCCTGTTCAATATTTTCTGTTGTTTCTGTTCATTCTTCTTCTTCCGAATCCACGGTGCTATCCAGTGTCGCGCAGAACAGAATGGGTTTCTCTTTTCAGCCTTGTCTTTCCAAGGCTCATTTCTTCAATTCCGAAAGAATTTCGCCTGGCCGCCGTTGCCTTTGATCATCTGTTTTGAGACTACGTCAAATGTTAAAAGCGCTGTTTGAACAGTACCGGACGGAGCCGAACTGAATCGCGAATGCGGCTAAAGCTAGCCGGCCGCGTCCGTTCAATGGCGATGAAGCGTAGTGCGGGCTCACGTTCCCCTGCCGTGCCGTTCAAGACCAGCGTCTTCGCGGGACAGCTGGAAGCGCTGCGCTCACAGTTTCACACATCTTTGCTTCGAGAGCCAGGCGCATATGCGTGGACAAGATTTTGAGGTGTGATAATCACACAGAGATAACACGTTCAGTCCCTCGTGCAGGCCACTATAATTCCACATTTGTTGAAGCGCTAACAAAACCCAGAACTCGAAATAGTCTTGGGAATGCTTTTTTTTTTTTTGAAGCACACATAACGTTGAAGTTAGCATGCTGCTATTGGTCTGTATACAGTTTGAAGATATAATCCTGGCAGCTGGCAGTAATGAAGTAGAGATGAGCAATTAGCTTAGTGGAAGACTTGCTGTACAAGATCAAATGCAGCCTGACACCAGTTTCAAACGGACATTAGCACAAACTAAAGCTTGTGTTCTAAGTCTTGCCTCAGTGCCTTACAGCAAATGGAAATGCCTGAAACGTGTCCGAAGTATTTTTCACACAGCGTCCGCTTGAATGGTCTCTCTGTTCGGTTCATATTTAGCATTTCTCATGAAAAGCTTTAACCATTCTTGTCCCCTATAGGTGGCTGTGAAGATAATAGACAAAACTCAGCTGAACCCCACTAGTCTACAAAAGGTAAGGCTCCCTTCTGTCAGCTGGCTGGCTTGAACAACAGTCGTTTCGTTTGACGTCCATTTCCTGTCACCCCACCTCCATCCCACCCCAACTCAAACCCAACCTAACCCCAGACTCGTTCAAACAACAATGCTTTTTTGTTTAATCACAAATGGCCATTAAAAATGAAATGGCAATCACAGAAACGATGAAATCATTTCATCACGGAGCCATTAAAGGTACGCCACACTCCATCATATAATCGAGTGCCACCATAACCCTCCTACCCCACTGAGTGCCTGAAACAGCGCAATTTGCGCGCAGCGTCGTTGAGCAGTAATTTCATTACCTCCAAGTGGCTGCGATTTATACTGGCTAAATAGAGTCCCTCTCCGCTGCCGAGTGGGAGTTTTGGACCTCGACGTTCGGACCTCGACGTTCGGACCTAAATGAACACGCCTTTCTTTGCCATTTATTTTACCACTGTGTCATCATGTGGCACGCCCGCTGGTACCAGAGATCGGCGTCAGCTCCGACACGCATTCTGTTTTGTTACGCGCGGCTGAGCTACACCAGTGCATCTTTGTGCTATTGTACTCCCACCATCTTGTATTTTAGCGTTGAATGTTACTCGCCCTTGGACTTAAAGTCACCCTTGTAGCACTTGGAGAACAGCTGAGACTGTGTAATACCGTGCACTTGTGTATGTGGATGATGGACACTTGGTTAACGTGGAAGCGTCAGGCGAAAGGTCATCACACCGCGCCGCTTGTGCGTTCAAGCAGAATAAGGAGGTTTCACAGTGGAAATCAACATGTGTTTTTTTTTTGTTGTTGCTTTACATCCAGGATTCACCAGGTTGTTAAGAATAGCCACACCAGCCCATTGGTCTTTCAGTTACACGCAAAAGCAGGTAGGAAACAGCAGGCAGCTGGGAGAAGGGAGACGTTGGGGGGAGGGAGGTGTTCAGCTACCTGAGAATCTTCAGAATTTGGCTGGCAACCCCCCCCCCAGCTAAAACTCGTTCATTTCGAGTGTTCGACACCTGAGCCGCCCAAGGGTTGTTGTTTTTTTTTTTGTTTGTTTGCTTTTTTATGTTTTCACCTTTAAATCCAGCCTAAGACAGACACCCCCATGTCACTTCTAGCCATGTTTATCCGTTTGGTTTCTTCATGAAGCTGCACTCTCCAGCTCAGATGTTCCATGCTTCCCAGACCGGCATTCGCTATCCCCCCCTGTGCCTCCCGCCCCGCCGTCGACCAGCCGCCCGTCCGCTAACCACCTCCTCTCCCCTGGTGACTTATGTGGTGTGGTCACGGCACAGGAGTGTGAAACCATAGAAGGTAGTTGGACTCCAAGGCTGCCACTACAAACCAGACCTGTGCCATGTGAACAAGTCAGTGTGGTGTTTTGCCAACTGTGTAATAATCAGCATGACTACAAACCCAACACCCGGCGGGGGGGGGGGGGGGGGGGGGGGGGGGGGGGGG
>JAOYMR010000005.1:13600037-13619196 GCA_025802075.1 Tenebrosternarchus preto
CCCCCCCCCCCCCCCCCCCCCCCCCCCCCCCCCCCCCCCCCCCCCCCCCCCCCCCCCCCCCCCCCCCCCAGTTACAAGGGCCACAGGGACCTGAGGAAAAGCCTCCATCACCTCCTGCCAACCCTCACACTGCCCTGTTTTTCGTTTGTTTGTATGTTTGCTTCAAAGCACGCCGTACCGCTGCCGTTTTGCTGTGTTGAACCACGGTTGCGAGTGTCTGCGGAGCCGTTGGTCTTTGAACGACCCCTTGCGGACCTTGCGGTGCGTGTGCACTTTGAAGGAGGCAGCGCGATGCTAAAATTGTATGTTCTGGTTGCTTTTGAGGGCACCGAGTGAAGGAGACACCAGTGGCAAGACAGAGACCCCAAGGTGAGGGTTTTTGGGAACGTGTGTGCAGTGCCAGTGCGTTCGACAATATTCACCCATATTTCATCAGGACAGACATTCTACAAAGTCATGTATGGTCTTTTATATTTTATCACAACTTCAGTCTAATGCTGGTCTCTGTACAACACTGTACTGAACTGTTGCCGTTTTCAACAGAGAAGGGATTTACACTTTTGTTTGATCTTACAGAGTTCTTAAAATACTTAATGACTGCATTTTAGTACTTGTTTCTATAGAATATCCGCTACTGATTTGTCAGTAAAGGCGTTCTGTTCTTCAGTATCACACCGTTCTACGGGTACTTGCCATCACTCACTGTAGTATATCAATTCCATCATTTCAAAAGAGGTTTAACATAAATGGAGATGTTTAGGTTATCGTTAAAACACTAGCCTGTTGCTGACACTAGCTAACTAGCTAGCAAAATGGCCGCATTTGGTGACAACTGTTAGATTACCGGTAGGTTAGATTCAACGTTGTCATTGTGCATGTATTAAATGTTAAATATGAGGGTTTGCAGACATTTGTGTTATTGGTCAGCGTATTGTCCCAGTGCACTGCAAAATAAGTGGGATGGTAAATGGTAGTGTGTGTGTAGTTGGTCACTATGGTGACACAAACCCTCAGGTCTGTATATTCGTTCTCTAGCAACAAAAAGAGTCGACCTAACTACCTGACCAGCTAGTTGAATGCTAATTGCCAAATCTCGTTAAATGTAAAGTTGGATTATGATTTAAAAGGTGATTGAATAAATAAATGACTGCTATCCCCGAGCGTGTCCATGGTACAGGTTTCGTCCTACTCACCCAAACCCTTTCTCCTCGCTCGCAGGAGCACGTGGGCGGAGTCGAGGGAGGAAGGCCGCGACTCCAAGCCGCGCTCCCTGCGCTTCACGTGGAGCATGAAGACGACGTCGTCCATGGAGCCGGGCGACATGATGCGCGAGATCCGCAAGGTTCTGGACGCCAACGGCTGCGACTACGAGCAGCGCGAGCGCTTCCTGCTCTTCTGCGTGCACGGCGACGCCCGCCAGGACAGCCTGGTCCAATGGGAGATGGAGGTGTGCAAGCTGCCCCGCCTCTCGCTCAACGGCGTGCGCTTCAAGAGGATATCGGGCACGTCCATTGCCTTCAAGAACATCGCTTGCAAGATCGCCAACGAGCTTCAGCTGTGAAGGTCAGCGCGGGTGGGGAGGAGGGCGCCCCAGCGGCATTCCACCCCTGCCCAATTAAACCCCTCCCCTCCCCCCCCCCAACTCCGGCGTGCCACTGGGTGATGCGGCTCTCGCGGGCTCGGGTTCGAGGACCGCAGCGGTAAGTGTCACACATCGAGCAGCCGGACCCGCGGTGCTGTCCCGGTAACGCTGAGCGACGGCCGCAAGAGAAACGCAAATCACTCATTCCACGCCTTCGCCATTTTAACTTTCAGCCCCAGAAACAGAGCTGACTCCTGTCGTCTTAGAAGTCTGGTCAAGGTCGCAGACGGTGGTATTTATTTATCGGGAATGGACCGTAATTACACGTTGTGTGAGTGTGGCCCTTTCCCAGTGATATTTGGGCTGGTGGGTGTAAGTGTTCTGTGCGATAGTCTGTGTAGAGGGTACTGCTTTCCAAGTGTAGAGCTGCTGTTATGGCCAACACATTGAAACCATACGCTCTAATTCACTAAACAACACTTCCTGCTCAACAACAAAAAAGCAGAGGCTCAGTGAGCATGGCTGCAGTTTTTTTTTTTTATCTGCCTTTATAAAGGTATAGTTTTAATCAAAAATGCCAGCATTGCTAAAAATGAGTGAAGGTTAATACTCACCAGATTAGCATTATGCAAATCAGATTGTGCTAATTTGTAGCTACTGGTTTTCACTGATTATTAGGCACGTTAGCATTTTTTTTATTTATTTATTTAAATAACGAACAAAACGTTCAAGGCTCATTTTCACCTGCAGGAGGCACTGTTGTCTGTCAGGAATGCCATTCCGCGCATACAAAAGCAAAATGTCAGAACAGCTGAGCTGTGGAGCACCCTAGACGTGAATTTTATTTCTGAAAGCAAGGAACAAGCTCTCACGGCGAAATCAAACGCTTGTATGCTCAACTCTAGTTGAGGTAAAGACGTCTTAACAATTACAGGACATTGTTATTACTTGATTTAAAAAGGCGATAGGAGAGCTGTTTGCTACACCTTTTAATACCTGCTTTACGTGAGGTTCATTCTGTCGGCTGAGCTACCAAATTCCAAACGTTTCTGACTTGTACAGTTTAATATATAGTCATTGCTCTTTCTCACTGGCTCTATGCTGTAGTATATGATTATGCATATAACATCTGCAGGTACTGTATGAGTTGTTTTTGATTTCTGTACAGGAGAGCAAAAAGCTTGACGTCTGAGAACATTTTTAACCACTTTCGCTGTTTTCTTATTGCTTCTGACATTGGTCAGAACTTTAGCCTCTGTGAATTTTTTTGTTGACCTCTCATAAATGGTTGTCCTTGGATCGAGGTTTATTCTGTGAACGGAATTTTTTTTTTTTTTTTTTTTTTTGAGGCCGTTGGAAAAGGTCAGGATGGCATCAAAAATGTAACGTGAGACGCGTCTGATAAACCATTTTCACGTCAGAACAAGAATGAAATGCACTACATTCTGTATTTTGCTGAGCAGTACCACTGAATGGCACAAGAGCCTCAAGTACAATTGCACAACCTGTTAAAACGGGGAAAAGTTCGATCCATGTTGATGTTGTGTAATATATATATATATATATATATATATATATATATATATTTATCTCTTTTGTTGTAGCTTTTTAGAACACATTGTGATTGTACAGTTTATTTTGCCGATTTGTGCTGCGTTATATTGTAGCGTTTCCTATATTTATTCCATTCCACCACACCTGCAATGTGCTGCTTTGTATTACAGAGGCATTCACTGTGTTTGATAAAAAAAAAAAAGAGGAAGAAATTACATTTGTTTTTATTTTATTTGTGGTTTGGTATGGTTACAGTATGTACTGTCACGTGTCACGTATGTTTTCTGTTTGATTTTGTACTGATTTCGCTGCGGTCCTAGAATAATTCGCATCTTGGGGCCGTTACCTGAAAGAGCGAAACAGAAAAAGAGAGCAAAAGTGAACGAGTGAATGAATGAACGAGTGAAAGACAGGAAGTGAACCAATGAGAGAGACCGAATGAGCAGTTTGACATTACAGCTGCAGCTTCCTGGTGATTAAGTTGGAAGTGACCTTCAAGGAGCTATTCAAGGACAGGTTCTGTGTTTGTTTGTTTGTTTGTTTGTTTGTTTTAAACCATATTTTTTAAATTGTTGTTTTCTGTCATTTGTAACTGCACAGAGCAATGAATTCCCCAGTAGTTTCAGTACTGACAAACTTACCATTCTTCTGTTTAAATGCAGTAAGCTTAAAAGCAATGAGGTATCATTTTATGCCTTTGAAAACCCAGATGACTCTCTTTCAAAAAACAGGACACACTTGAGTGTACTGAACTGGGTACTTTTGTGTATTTCATGCTTATTCAGAACATGCTTTGAAAAAAACAGTAAAGCTTTAATATCACATTTTACATATGCAACAAGCATTTGCAACCGTACCGCAGAACCGTTTGTAAACCTTTTCACAAATCAATGAAATGTAATAGAAGACATGCCATTTTCATTTATTCTACTCTGTTTATTCATTTATTGATAGAACATTTCACGAGACTGTACTGTGAGCATACAGAGTATTTTTGATGGCTTACACAAACCCATTTGATCCATTGATACCCCTTGTGAATGGTAGGTTTCGCAGTACCAAAATGTCAGTATCTTATCTATGTAGGCATATAAATGATGGGAAACAACAATTTCACCAAGGTATGAGCTAAAAATAGCAAACCTGTTTGTCACACGCTTCAGGAAGGAGCTTCACAAGTACAGCATCATGGGTAATTCATCTCATATAGATGTGAGAATAGCTGTGAACAGTGTGTGGACGGAATATATGACTGAGTCGAGGGCTTGAAGCTTAGTCACAAACCAAGAAGCTCGTACAATGCTCTTGAAGCAGAATGCTACATTGCCACTAAAAAAAAAACAAAAATAGAACATTAAAAAAAAAATACATTCTGATATTCTTGTGTCTGCCACTGTTGTTCAAGACCTCTGTTCAGGATCTCTGGTGCACAATATTAAACTTACTTGAATGAAATGCAATGTGACAGTCTCTGTTCCTGAAGATATTCACACACTGAGTTGATGTACGGTCACCTGACTGGTTACTGCTCCAGGAATTCCCACTCCACAGCTGTGTGATCCAGGAGATGGGGGGTTTCCCACTCCACAGCTATGTAATCCAGGAGATGGGGGTTTCCCAGTCCACAACTGTGTGATCCAAGAATTGCGGGGTTCCCACTCCACAGCTGTGTGATCCAGGAGATGGGGGATTCCCACTCCACAGCTATGTGATCCAGGAGATGGGGGGTGTTTCCCACTCCACAGCTATGTGATCCAGGAGATGGGGGATTCCCACTCCACAATTGTGTGATCCAGGAGATGGGGGATTCCTACTCCACAGCTTTGTGATCCAGGAGATGGGGGGGCGGTGGTCCTACTCCACAGCTTTGTGATCCAGGAGATGGGGGAATTCCTACTCCACAGATGTTGCGGATGGTTATGACAGTTGTGACCTAAACTGTGGAACTTCTGTAAAAAAATAGTAGCCAGCAGCCTCCCAACCAGAACCCACGCTAACAAACAGTGTGATCATTGTCAAATTGTAGCCATCTTCAAACTGAATTCAACCTTTCATTTTTTTTAAGATTAGAACATTTTCTACATCCCAGTATCAGTTAGCAGCAGGTCCTGTTTTCTCTGTAGCTCTCCCCTATAACAAAGTAGCCACCTAACTACCAATCTGGGAGGGTGTGCATCTAAAACCCATCCAAATGAGATGTTGGGCAAAACCGTTTTACCAAATGAAGTGCACGAAAAGATGTTTGTGAATGACTAATAATAAGCAAGTAAGAACGGACTAGAGTTTAAAGAGTCTAAATAATTTCATTTACACATTCATGAGCCATTAATGTACATTCACTTCTGAATGTCAGTCAAAAAGCTGATTAGCATCTTCAAGTCACCATATATGAAATGCAAAAATTAATATACCTCATTAAATATACAGAACATCATTCTCTTCTAAGTACAGTACTTGTACAGTAGAAGTACAGACTTCTTTGATGTGAACATGAATTCACAGGTTAATGCAAAATATTGCATGTGTTTGTAGCACAGACTACATGGAATCACTATGGTTGTGTTAAATATTAAAATGCAATTGATATATTATTGATATGTCTCATGAAAATGACAAACAGACCAACACTGAACCTGTAGTAGTAAAACAAAGTTTGAAAGTTATGATTTAATATTATGATTTGTGTTTTTATTCAAAGTTAAAACCATGGCTTCAGTCTTGACCTTTGGCTTCCAGACAATGCAGGCATGATGATTTGAATATGCATGTGGCAAACAAGTATTGGTCCAATAGAGCGATGTCGTAAAAGCACTGGCTACCCAATAAAAGCACTGGCTACCCAATAAAAGCACTGGCTACCCAATAAAAGCTACTCAATAAAAACAAATCTGAATCACTTTAACTATTACATAATCGTGTTATGAAAATTGCCGTGTCATAAGTTGCACTATTTGAGGTTTACAGATCATACAAACCAACATCAATAAAAATGCGTATTCCAAAACGTTTTCATATCAAATACCTTCTCTGTTATGGACCCACTTTTTACAAAAGCGTGATACATATTCAGTTTAGTTTACCAGTGGAAAGATGGAAAAATCTGTAAACATTTAATTTGGCAGATTTACTTGTTTCAAACAGGTTAATAAATAGAATAAAAGGTATATTTAGCTCTATTTACAATAATCAAATTCTTCAATTACAGAAACTTCTAGAGAAGAAAAGTACACTGAATTAAGAGTTACAGCATGGCTTAACAAGATGGACATTTTAAGCGATGGTGGACATCCTGATGGCTTTACCTTATTAAAGGCATCGTCATGCATGTATTCTGCTACTTCACGTCCTCCATCCAGAAGATAGAAAACATCACTGCATTATCAATACCTTCACTCCATTCACCTCCTTTCAATCAATCACTCAAGTCAAGAATCAAGTGTTCATATATCCGGGTCTGCCCCTTAAAACTGGATGCGAGAAGGAACTCCCGATTGTCGATGGAAACCAGTGAGAATGCTCTCGGAGCCTGGATGTTCAGCTCTTGGAAGTGAACAAACTGGCCTTTCTTGCTATCCCAGCGGTAAACCTGCGTGAAGGAATAGTCGCTGCCCAGGATGGCGTACTGCCAGCTCTCCACAGCGAACGGCTGGAAGACCATGGAGCCCCTCGATGGCATGGTCTGCACTTCCTCGAACATGCTTCCATCCCACCTCATCACCTTGGAATCGCCTATGAAGCGCGTCAGGCAGATGTACAGCTCACCACCAACCTTGAAGTGCTTGACAGCGTAGACGTCTTCCATCTCTGGGATGTCTGTGCGCCTCTCAAAGAGCTTGGAGATCTTGTTCCACTGGTAGATGACCGGCCGCTGTGAACTGCTGGACAGGATGAGGTGCGGCTTGCCAGAAATCTCCAGGTACTCTACGTCAGTGTCGCGATACCATGGGTGGAGGGACTGGTGCGAATAAAAGCCGTTGCCATTCCACTTGTAGACGGTGGTGGAACCTGCCTTGGAACTGTCAGCAATGATGAAGAATGACTCGCCTTCCACGAGGAATGTCTCCACGTCGTTGGGCTTGCGGATCTTCAGGATATCTATGTCCTGGATTTTGATGAACTTGTTGGCAGAGATGTCCCTCTTGTAGATGTGTGATCCACCAAACAGCTGTGCTACAATGACGAACAGTTGCTCATTGATCACCAGAGGTTTGCAGATGACTGTGGAGATGCCTGTTAGGGAAACATTTCCTAAGTCATATGAAATATGCCTGATTTTGACTTGTTCATCATTTTTGGCAAATGTTCCTAACTACAGACACAAAAGACCTGACAGTTTTTGTAGAAATAAGTTAATAATACATAGAAAGTTTGCAGCACAACAAACAACCCACAACACTTGTAATGTAATTTAGAAGCAACATTCTTTATTTACATTTTATTAATATTAATAAGCGAGTCAATGATGGGTGCCCAACTTGTACTGGAGAAAGAACATCTAAGCATGAATGCATTTCCCTACACTAACATGCTTCCCTACATTAACCTGCTAAACTTGGTTTGAAAAGGGAAATCACCAATCTTTGGTGGATACTGGCCGCCCCGGATCAGACTTGGGAAACCCTGGATGAGACTGTCAAACACTTACTTGTTATATTATCGAAATTACGAAATTCCATTTGAACGTGGTCCCATTCCATGAAACTACATCTTCCAATGAACGGCTGAGCAAATACCACATACTGGTCACCGTTGAAGGGAAACGTTTCCACAGAAATGGACTGGAAATATAGAGACTTCAGCAATGAAAAATCTGTAAGAAAAGCGCATGCTTAATATTGCAGTCATGTTTCTCCATCATGCAAATTGTCTGCCCTTTCCTCTTGAAAAAAATCTAGATTTTTCTAGGTCATTACAACATGAAATGTGTGCTAGAGAGACTATGGAAAACAACTTTTTAAAGCTAGAATCTTAGAAACATCACATCTTCGTTCAATTACAACATTTTCAAACTTTTTCCAACCCATTTTCTGAATTTCCAAACTTTTCCAGATCTGGAAATTCCATAGCCTTACTGGTTTTCCTGACTTGTAGAAGAAGCCTATCACATATTTAGCATTTGCCCTGTAACAACTAAGAACTGACCTGTTGTTATGCAATCAAATGACTGTGGTGTGAGTTCGTTGACTTTTTTCCCTTGATATGGAGGAGGGTTGTTGCAGTATATCTGGTCTACAGTTGCGTTTGTGTGGTAAATCCAGTCCACCAGCCACTTCAGCTTGCAGTCACAGATGAAAAGATTTCCACGCAAGTCCCTGGACGCAGTAGTAAAGCAAAGTTTTACCCTCAACCCAAGCCTTGTCATTCCTGATTAATCATACGTATGTTTTGTAATAATACATACACTTTTGTCAAAGTTTCCATTCCTTTAAAAAGATCTTTTGGTAGAGTCTCCAGGTTGTTGTAGGCAAGGCTCCTGTGGGGAGACAGATGAAGGGAAATGCTCTTCAGTGGAGATCAATGAAGCTGTTTTTTTGTGGTTTAAGCATTTGCGGAGACTTTATCGTGATGTGTTAAGGAAACCCATTTGCTGTGTTGATCAATCTCAACTGACTGATATCTTTTGGAATATCCATTCATTATAAACTTTCACACTGACAGTCAAAAGAAAGACCTACCTCACATACATGTTCATATGATAGCTTGACTACCTTCAAATACAACCATTATAAATGTTTCTTAATGAGAAAATTACAAATGTGTGAATATCATAACTATACTAAATCAGACTACTGAAGCTAGCTGTCAGTTGTGTGCTTGGGCCATGTCATAAAGTGAATTGTTTAAGTCACACGGAAGAAAGGTGGTCATTTTATAAAAAGATACGTACCGCCTCTCATGAACTGCTTAAATGGGAGCAGGCGACAGCAGAACATTTATAGGATTTCATTTTTTTTTTAAATGTGAAATCAGTCAATAGCCATCAGCATTTCTCTTTTTCTAGGCACTTAGACAAAACTGCAGAAACACTGCAGTGCAGTCACACGCTGTTAATTTGGAGTCACACTGACTCCATCCATCTGGAGGAGCCATAGAACATTTGATAACACTCAGCCCCAGTGTCTGGTCTTTAGTTTTAGTATGACCAAAAACTGACACACGTACACCATTTCGCCTTGATGTAGGTAAGTTATTCAGACTTTAATGGTTTATTGCTTTTAGTGGTTTTCCTCCCAATGTATTTGTTACCGGTTTTCAGTGGTTCTACCATATATCACAAGAATCAATCACTCGTCACTCTGAGAGTGTGAAGTTTGCACTGGCCTTCTCTAAGTCTTGTGGGAGCTGCAGCCAGATTTTCTGGGCCGGTAACAATGACACAGTCGCTCCAAGCTTCCCAAATCAATCTTTTAGCCTTAGGGTCATTTGGGGGCGGAGCCACAGCCCAGCATGATTTACTGTTTTGCTTATTTGCCTCATGAATTCATTGATGACCACTCAATGCTAAAAGCTTCGGTGCTGTGGCTCTCTGGCAATGGTTCCTGACAGTACCGCCTTAACTGCTAGAGGGTTCAAAGCATTATTCAGTTGTTTTCTACTTGCTTTCTTTTAGCCCAACCCAGAGCATAAAACATGGCCAGCTGAGTTCCCCCTGGATAGCTCAATCACACAGACCTCCTCTAGAGTCAGTGTCTCTCTCAGCAGCCCTCATTTTGTAGGAGTTGTGAAAAGCTTCATGGGGTTGTGAAAGTTTCATGGTTTACAAGAACTGTAGAACATCAAACATCTGCTAAGACTGATTGCCAGGGAGTGAGGAAAAATGTCTTGGTTTGGCTTTCAGTTCTCAGCTCTGTTTTGGAAAAGTTGAAATCTAGGCTCTTTCTAAATATGGACGTCGGCTGCAGATTTTATTTTGTGTTTTTCCTGGAATCAAAATGTGAGCATAGTATCTTTCTGTGCTCAAACCTTAAATAACAGAAACCTCTAAAGAAACCATGAGCCTGCAGTTAATAAGTGTGTAATATATCAAGTACTCACAAGTGTATTAGGGACTTGAGACCTCTGAAGGCAAAGGGTGATATGGACTTGATTTGATTATTTTCAATAAATCTGTAAAAGGGGGGGGGAAAAGTTAGTCATTAAGTATTTTAATACTGAATTTGTGTCCCCAGGGTTTGGAGAGGTCTTTCATTCTCACGAGGTATTAGCTTCACAGGTAAACCATTGTAATGTGGTGTGCGAAAAGCAGACTTACAGGTATTCCAAATGCGGAAGACCAAGGAAGGCATCCTCATTTATAGAATCAAAGATATTGGCTGTAAAAAGGCTAATTAAAAGTACAAGCAAAAAATAGTCATTAGAATTGTCGTTACCTTGGCAAATAGCCTACATATTTGTAAGGCGGAACCGGTCTTTTGTTTACTATAAATTATTTTCCATACCTTATCGATATAAAAAGTCTTATTGAACAAACCCGCAATCGATTGTAATGGTCTGTGTATTAAGACGTAGTCAAATAACTGCGGTATATGTTACAGGTTACTAATAGTGCACACATTCTACGGTGTCACGACTCGAGCTTTTTTTTATCCCGTTATTTTTAAGCCAGGTTTGAGTACTGAACCTCCTAATAATTATTTTTGCCTCAATCGGTGCATGAAGATATGAGCATACGTTTTACGCTTCCATGAGGGCTTACGAAAACATGGCGATCATTAGACTACTTAGTGGCAGAAGCCTTATCATAACTGACGGTTATAATCATACTGTTCTTACAGGAGGTGCAGTGCCGGTGTGTGAATGAAACTCTCCTTGGGGATTTCGCTGAAGCCAGACTTCACAAATGATCTTTAAAACAAAAGAACAACAAATTGATTCGGTTGCACGAACATACATGTAGACTGTCCTCATGCCATCGTATGCAATGTCTGCAAAGCGGGTTACAGTCGGTACTATAGAATAAGTCGTGAAAATGTGACATTATTCTCAGAACAAAAGTATTTAGAGAAATGCAGCAAGTGGGGCAAATGTAGCATTCTTCTCGTGTAGCCTCTGCTTGTTGAGCTGCAGGCTACTGTATATGCACTTATTCCCTTATGCACTTACAATGAAACGACATCAGGTGGGAAGCTCCGAGGAATCGATCCGCTGTTTGCACATAAGGCGTTATCTTTTGTGCATGTGCAAGGCGGTAGGCATCGAGCCTGTCGTTTCTTACTCTCAGCCAGGAACAGCAGAAACGCAAACCAAAGAAAGGCAGTAAATCTTCTGAGGATCCCCTTTGCACATCCCATCCTTTTGAGTCAGCCCGCTTCCGACCCGTGTGTCGAATATTCCTGAGCATGAAACAGAGTTTCTCTGAAAATAAGAGCGAATTTATTCCGTGGTGCCAAAAAGCGAGTCTGTTTTGTCTTTGTGAGATCTGGTTGAGGCGCCCCTGGAACGGTGGGCAAAGAAACAAACACTGCGAGCGCGTCACGGGTCTTCTTCTGTCGAGTCTGCTGGTGCTACGCACTGTTTCTCGGCAAGGAGGAATCTTCTATCGAACGGCGAACATACACTTATTATACTGAAGTATATTATTAGATGGGAAAATTCCAGTTGGCGAGATTTCGTACAGCCTGGTCATGAGACAGGTGGATACACCAGTTGGATATTAAAACGCAGCGGGTTTCTAACCACGCCTTGAATTTAATTGTTATTTCCCTACAGTGGTTATGGGGGTCGCTACGCAAGAAAATAACAGTACGAAATAAAGTGTCGGTGCTCTACTGTGAATGAATAAAAATAACTCGTAATTAATTTGCAAATTATAACGCTTGGGGTGTAGCTTGGCTACTGAGTTGTTCTTATTCTCTTATCATGCCAATGTTTTAGGCCACATTGCTATTTGACAGCTGCTACAATATAGTGTATAGGCCTTCGTCAAAATCTTTAAAATAAGGCACTTTTCGAACTGCCCTCGCATCATTTTAACTTATGTCATACTTAAAGAAGTATTTCGATTGGATAAATACTTTTAATTCAATGCCAGTGTGACATCCAGAGTTACTACAGCCTTTGTAAATTATATTTTTTCGTTACAGAAAAAGTATAGACTCACCTAAGTTTGTATTTTAGATTTGTGTCGGTTAGCTTTTTTAGGATCTGTTTTCCAGACTTAGAAAAGACTTTTACAAGAATCTTTCAAATACAAATGTGAATGAATTTGGGTCATACAGTAGGGGATTTTTTTTTTTTTTTTTTTTTTTTTTTTTTTTTTTTTGGGGCAAAAGAAAAAAAAAGGGTTTAAATTTTTTTTTTTTTTATTTTACAATAACGGTGTTCCCCAGTCATGTGGAGGCTTGAGGATGTGGGAGGAAAAGGTCAGGAGTCCCATTAACTCTTTTGTTTTCTTTGGTCCTGTAGTCAGTTCTGGTAAAACATGTCATATGGAGTACAGACTGCAGACCACAAAGTCAAGCTTGGGGTGGGTGGAGGGAATTCTGTGGTAGTATAATGATGTTGGGTATGTCTGTTATATACTTACATAATTCACTGCAGTTGTAGGCCTGTGTAATGTTTGTCTTAATGCCAAAGTCAGGGAGTTAGAGAGACATTTTCATGTCCATTGATCCTCTTTGGATCCATAAAATGATGTACTGTATTATTATATGTATGGTGCTGATTTCTTTGTTTTTCTTTTATACTTGAGCTAAATAATTTCCTGAGATTCTCCTGATGATCTTCGTGAGTCATTTGTAAAGTGCCTTTTTAGTCTTCCACTTTGATAATCACATGTTTGCTACTGGTTTCTCAGGATAACAGGGTAGAGAAGTCATATCCACTCTCTCCTGTAGATAATAAGCTTTTCTTTGGTTATACACTCAGTTAGCTTGTGCCTTCAAAAACAACGTTTTTTGAGGAACGATCTTTGTTTTGTAGGGGCCATGACTCTACTGGGGATAAGACTGAAGTGACTTTCTGTTACTAAGGATTCAGACAATAAAGCTTGTTATATCCTATGTTGTGGAAAGATTATTATTAGGATCAGATATGTTCTTCATACCAGTTCAAAACAACACTCTTAATTTATGGTTCGCAACTTGCATAACTACATTTTTGGAGCTGCAAATGTGTTCTGTGACCCTTAATTAACTCAGAGGGTTCTTGTCTCTCATGGAATTCGTTTTCATAATTAGTGGCAGATATGAAGCAGGTCTATTGTTCTGTTAAGGAAATCTTCTTCCTTGTTTTCTGGCAACTAACCCCCAACTACACAAACATAAGATCAAGTATACTCTTTCTCTTTAATATTTTCCTGGCTCTCCACTCTGCTGGGTGGATATATTATTTTTCGTTGCTCTCATGCCTTCGAGCTCGAGGGTGCGGCAAAGTATTTCCACCATTTCTAGTGTTGTGCTCTTCTGGACTGAGACTGATGTTGCCATTAATGCGATCTGTTGGTGTCCCTCCTCCAGATTTAGGAGTCACGGTTCCATAAGCCCCTAATGATCAACACCCAGCAGGCGTAAGAGATGAAGAAGATGCCAGGAAGTAACTGCAGTGTACTGTAGTTAAAAATGCAGAGGTTGTCAAAAGTGCAGAATAGTACACAATGTTTTCAGAGAAACGGTGTAATGAACAGCCTAAGTCTGAGGACCTCATGAGCATAAGAGCGCAAAGTAGGGGGAAGGGTAACGAAACAACGAACAAAAGAATTTAAGAGAATAGATCTTTCAGTGGAAAGAAAAGAAACACTACAACAAAACAACAAAAGCATTGCCCTCTTCCAATTTGAGATGTCTTCTATTTTTAGTGACTAAAATCAACCCTTGATGTTGGTTTATTGCAAATTTGTTGTTTTGCTTGAGAGCCACTACTAAAGTACAACACACCCACCCCACACCACACCCAATTCCATGAAGAAAACAAATTCTGTGATCTCACGATGCTTGTGATTTAACAGATATGGTGTGATTTGACAGATTGGGTGGTAATTTATTGGGAGGTGTTTACAGGGCCCATATCTTACAGTTTTATTTTATTTTTTGCATTTTTCCACTTAGATCATCATAATTTATCATTTAGAATTGCATTGTTTGTGCTCCTGTGCCTTTAAGGTGGATGAAAGGTAAATTGGCTCTGTTGTGGTTGGCTGCCCTGTGCGCTTCATTCTAAAAGCATTCAGAACTGAAACACACCAAAGAACTGCGTTACAAGTGGGCGGGGCTATACTTCTGCGTGCTGAATAGGCGAAGGTATGTAAATAAGTTTGTTATCGTCACAGATATATGGGAAACCTTGATTTCAAAATGTTTTTTTGCAATTTTGATTCCATATACGATCTGGATTCACTGAGGAAGTGTGTTTTGAATAATATTGACATATTATTTCACCATTATATATTTCAACAAAGAGAGAGAAATCCAGTTTTCCAAGACAAGAGCCCTTTAATCCATTTATGCCTTTATTCTACCCAGTTACACGTTCAAATCATTACTGTGCGCTTGGGAATAATCCGAACTAGACCTGCAACCGTTATTCGTCATTATCGATGAAGTCGACAGTTAAAAAAATGTTAGTAATGTTCCCTGGTCCATCGTTTGTTTTGCCTACTTTTTAAGTGTCGTCAAACTAAATATGAATTTAGGACTTAACCTGAGTACTCGAAAAGAAGCAAGGTCGGGATGCATTTTATTAACAAGATAAGAGATAAGATTCATAAGATTAATAAGATTCATGCGAGATAAATGATGACAGCTTCCTACCGAAGTTCAACGTGTATTCTCGAGCACCTGAAAAACTCATTTTAACATTAGCCCTTCCAATTTACTGAAGCACTAACAAAGCTAGGCTTTAGAATATTTAAAACCAAATACATTGAGGTTAGATGTATTTATTTCTTGGTCAAAATAGGGGGGGGAAAGAGATTAAATGAATGAAATATGAGTCAACAAAACAGAAAGATATGCGAATAACTTTGGTTATTAGCACAGGAATGGTGACATTGCCCGTCCCACAGGTAAACTACAGTACATATAGAGCTCCATGTATATCTGTCACGCACCGGCCGATGTCCAGCCAAGGGATTACGCAACAAAGATCACACACGCACATCAATCTCTACTCTCAACCCCTCCCACACACGTCAATCACTTCTCTCAACCCCTCCCACACACGTCAATCACTTCTCTCAACCCCTCCCACACACGTCAATCACTTCTCTCAATCCCACCCACACACGTCAATCACTACTCTCAACCCCTCCCACACACGTCAATCACTGCTCTCAACCCCACCCACACACGTCAATCACTACTCTCAACCCCTTCCACACACGTCAATCACTACTCTCAACCCCTCCCACACACGTCAATCACTACTCCCACCCCTTCCCTCGCTCACAGGCGTCGTCATATTAATTGATTACCTGCACCTGTTCTTTATTTCTCTGGCTCGTTCAGGAGCAATCCTCCTTCGTTTTTCTTTTCGTCTTACTTTTGCTGTTTGGTTAAACGTTTCTTTCTTTCTTTTTTTTTTTAAACTTTCATGTTTCGCTCCTGCTTTCTCAAGATCTCCAATACCGTATTAGCAGGGTAGTAGTTTTTGCAGTAGGAATCGAGTGAATAACTGATTCCAGGTTACTGTGTCCCTCAGCTGTAGTGTCATGGCTCACCTGGATTAACCTCCACTTTCTTCTGCTCCTCCTGTAGAGCATGTATTTTGGTCCTGGTCATAATATTTCTTGTTCTTATAATCGATGCTATAATGGATTTGTGAAATAAATTCCAGATTCCAGATTTGACTGTTGCTTTGAGAACCATTCAGAGTCCTAATGTTCATGAATGTACACACAAAATTAGTGCAATCACACAGCTTGTCTTGTTCTTCACCACCATGGGGCAAAGGAAAATTAGGTTATTAATGCATAGGAACTATATTACCAAAACACTGATAAATATTAAATGTAAGCAGTAAAGATCTGCACTGTAAAAACAGATGATACCGATGCACCAACTTTCTAACCCTTTTTTATCTCTGAGATTTGTTGTGTTGGTTTACAATGGGTCCTCTCTAAATCTCCCTGAGTATAAGTGATATTTCAGGAAACCTGACAAACATAGACGTAAATAAAAATAAATACAGCTAGGCGTATTGTGAATACACGTACCTTGCTCTTAATCCCCAGTGGTTTTGTAACGGCAAACAATTGACCTAATGAACAATCACACTTATAAATCTTAACATGTTGTGTCAAATTGTTTAATGCAAGATAAGCCATATGATTCTTGCTTGATGTTTTTTTTTTTCCATACTGAGCTGTTGGGGATGCAGTTTATTTCTCTCCTTCTCATCCGTCGTTGACTCTGTAGCATCTCTGTCTTCTGAAACAGGGCCCTTATTCCTGAAGGGTGAATGGAAAAGCACTCGACTTTATGTAATATTTTTAACTTTAGTGTTTCAGCAAGCTTTATGCAGCTTGTTTTACAGCAGGGATGGAGATCTCCAGTCCTGGAGTGAAATCACCAAACCAGTAAAGTGCCCTGACTGTGCTGGCCTGGGATGTCCTCCGCATCTTCTCAAACTGTTGCTTCCACAGGTTTTTTAAGATGTTGGGGTTCTGGGAAGTTCATGAACCAAATTAGTGACATATGGTATGGTTTTAAATTCCCATAGTTCTCTGTTAAAAAGTGAGTTCAAACCTTTGCCTCATTTGCCATTAAAGAATTGTTGTAATTAGGCAAATGGGAACCATCCGGTTGCAGTAACCTTGAATTATTATGTAAGCAGAGCTAAATCTATTCCCCGTGTTGAAACACTTTTATTTGAGTCTTGCTTCATTTTTGGTTACAGATTTTGGTTACATTAACAAATTGGCTCTGTAAAAGCTAACTGCAATCACTCATTTAAGGGCTTAACTTCAGCAGTCTGTTTGTTTTCTGCAGATGACCGTCTTTTGCGGATTAGGGGTCAATAGGCCCCTTCTTTCTGAGGCATGGAAAAGCCCACATGCACAATGAAGAGCTGCAGCAATACAAGATGCAAATCTGATGAAAATCCTTATATTTACAGACATTATCACAGTGATAAATCTGTGTTAAAGGTGCTAGAAGGAAATCAGTCATCGCAAAATGAGACATAAATGGTAACTGATCATTAATCCAGTGATTTTATTGGTGAGGCTTTTGGAAAGTCATTTTCTATGAAAATGAACTATTTGCTTATGAGATACTGAAAATGAATCAAAATATTGATTTAAGTAAATATGATTTAAGTAGATGTTTCTACTGAGATGTGCAAAGTTGCTTATTTTGTGTAAAAACTGAGATGTTTTTAGACTGATTTCTTCAGCTGTTTCTGGAATATTCTTAGGCTCTGCAAGCAAAGGAAGATTCAGCTGGCAGACTTGGCATTGTGAGCATTTGCAAACTATTTGTACTCTCTCTGCCAACTACCCATGGCTTTTTCAGCAAGATTAGAAACAAATCCATGTAAGTGTGTAGTTAACTGTGCCAGTTTCCCCAGGCAGAAGATTCCAGTGCTGCTATTCATACACATAATGAAAAGAGGGCATTTGTATTCTCTTTGAAATGTAACTAGGCTGTGGTATGTGAGAGATCTGCATGATCAAAATCCTCGTAGATTTCACAAATATCAAAACAGCAACATAAATAAGAGATCAGTGCAGTAAATGTTAACTTCCCCCACAAAGCAAATGTGTTTTCAGTGGAATTGGAATCAGTCATTTCTACAACAATAAAGCAGAAATCAACATCTAATTGTCAGTATTTTCCTCATATGGTTATGGTCATAGGTAACAACTCCACAAATAGGTTCAAACTGTTTGGCTCCAGTAAATTACAGAATGGCTTTTACAAAAGGGCTTAGTGGAGGCTTTTTTTCATCCATTCAACTATGTAAGTTATATTCACCTGCATTAATACAAGGAACTTGTACAGATGTCCATTGCTAGGAGGTACAATTTAGTTTTTTATTTACTTTCAGCAATGACTGTTACCTTGAATAAAATAGAGTAGTACATAAATATCTGCTCTTAAAGAATTATTTTCATGAGTTTTTAAAATGTTTCTTCTTTTTACTTTTATCATGTTTTGATCCTTTTTTAGTTTTAGTACCACTGGTCTGATGTCATCCCTGCAATCAGAGGCCAAGTTGACATTTACTAAACTAACATAAACACAGAGCGCTAATCCTGCAAAAAAAGTACATGTCACAAATGTCAGTTTTAGAAATCCTGAGATGGATATTGCAGTTCTGTTGAAACGGTTCCTGAGAATTTGGGGTAGACTTTCCCCAGCAGCATAATCCAGGCTAACCTTTATTACATGTGCAGGAACTGACTGTATCGTGTTTACGCCGGGCTCTCGGTGTGTTCTGAGATGTTCTGGAGAACATCCCTCAACCCCTTATGTAAACTGGAAACAAATATGCTGCTCTCTGGCTTAGCGTATCTGGAATCTGAAGAATTGTTAAAGAGAAGGAATATAACACCAAGCCAAAAACCTCTGAGCTTTCTAAACCTGTGAATCCCACTACAATAATTTCATCATTTTAGTGTTGGCAGTACAACCAGAGTGAGTACTGTTTTATTATGTGTTTAGTGCCTTTGACACAGAAATAAAAAAAATCCCTCTTTTGGCAAGCCAATTTTATAAAAGGTTAATCTAAAATGACACCAGCCTTTTATAACCTGGGCACAGTATTAGATTCTACAGATGTTTCTAGAATCTCACCTTGCTTCCCAATTGAAAGTGATTCTAGAAATCTCAAGATGTTTTTCAGGATAGCACCTAAACAAGCATCTTTAAGATGACATTTGTAACATTCGCTTAGTGGCTATTTCTAGAATAGCTATTTGTAACATTTGCTTAGTGGCTATTTCTAGAATAGCTATTTGTAACATTTGCTTAGTGGCTATTTCTAGAATAGCTATATCTCAATGGCGTAGAGTAAATCTAAATTCTTTTTGACAATTTCAAGTAGCGTAACTCCAGTTAATGAATTCACAGAGATTCTTTTTCC
>JAOYMR010000005.1:13630964-13646177 GCA_025802075.1 Tenebrosternarchus preto
GTGTATAGTATATATTTTATAGAAGTACTGATGAGACCAATGAGATTTGATCCAGGTTTCATTAAGGCATGACCACACAGAGCTTACAGATAAGAGCCTTTTGGTCGGTTACCTGACCTCATTTTCCTTGTATCAGTTAAATGATTTGATGAGTGACTGCTGGCAGACGGGACCCTAAACAGTGCTTCAAGTGTGCATCTCTGCCATCTTCCTGCAATTTTTAGAAGAACCCGTTGTGAACGGACACTTCTTCAGGATCCCTCTTTTGCAGAGAGTGGTGGAGCTGTTTGTGATGTAACATTTTAACAGTGATGTTTCTTTTACATTCAGTCCCTGAGGAAACTAAATCATGCCAATGTGATCAAACTAAAGGAGGTTATCCGGGAAAATGACCATCTCTACTTTGTATTTGAGTACATGAAGGAGAACCTTTATCAGCTAATGAAAGAAAGGTAAACTGTTTTTGACTGCTTGGGTATTCATTGCACTTGACTACTTTTAAAGTGAAATAATTGCATGCACTGACCTGACATGACCTCTGCCGCCCCCTCCCCCCCGAAAAAAAGAACATTGCTGCTTTTTAAATTAAACTGTTTTGCTAATGTTCTAGAACATGCCTTTTTCCTGAGTCTGCAGTGAGGAATATCATGTTTCAGATTCTCCAGGGACTTGCCTTCATTCACAAACATGGTAAGACCCTGAGGACTTTGAAAAGGGAGGACTTCGGTCTCATAACCCTCAGAAAAATGCCTTGTGGTCATGTACGGTCCAGCAGTGTCTAGAGAACCAACTGTCCATTGTCCACCAAGCCATCCAAATAAATATTTTTGTTGAGGTTTGATGCCCATCATAACTTTTTTCCCTCCCGTTTCTTCTACAATAGGCTTTTTTCATAGAGATATGAAGCCAGAGAATCTGCTGTGCATGGGCCCTGAGCTGGTGAAAATTGCTGACTTTGGTCTGGCTAGAGAGATTCGATCCCGTCCACCGTACACCGACTACGTGTCGACCAGATGGTGAGGAGCTGTCCAGAAAACAGTGCCACATGTTCTGAAAGTGCTACTATAACTCATCCATCACTTTAAAGGTCATAGGAATCATGAAAGCACTGTTGAAGCTTCGCAAAGTTCATCAAACAGCAGAACTGCATACTTGGAGCAGTACTATCTTTAGCCTTTGAGTCATCTCGGACTCTGTAAACTAGATTCAGTACCACGTATCCAGAATGATATCAGGAAATCAAATGGATCGGATGTCGGGAGGGGAAAAAAAAATGTAAGGACACGGATCTGATGGCGTAATGGTCCGGTCTGAGAATAGCTAGGGTTAGGGTTGGTGCTTTGCAGTAGCACGTTACCGGACATGTGACATCTGGGTCAGTTTGAGCAGGTCACATGACTCTAGCCAGGTCAGTTTGAGTACAGTGTGTGTGTGTATATATTTATACACACCTGTAGAGTTTAATGTTCAAATATAAATATCCATGAACTCGCACAAATGATGATCGAATTGCTGTCGTTATGGTAACCCAGTGGGAGGGAACAGGTTATCTTTCTCCTGAGCAAATTTAAATGAAATAAAATAGTTTTAGCTCTGTACACTGGCATGGATCCGTGGCCCATCAGTGATATTTTTTGTTTGTTTGTTTGCTTTTTGACCCATTCTTTAAAAACAATATTTTCAGCTTGGCTATGAAGTAAAGGAACAGCTGGAGAGTCGAAAGAATAAACTGAACAAGTACATCTTAATTTCTCTGTGGCTTTAGTTTATTTAAACCACATGAAAGGGACGTAGACTGAGAAATCAGGTGTTGAGCAAAGGCAATAAAGGTCATCTTTATGAAAATGGAAAGAGAAAAATATATAAACAGAAGTTTTATTTATTTATTTTTTATAATTATATTTAACTGTCCTATATCTACAGAAATACAGCATATAAAAATACAGCTGATGCAAAAATAAAAGTTCCACAACAAACTTCAGTTTTATCCAAACAGCTAAACCACGGCTCCATGTTTCTAATGAAATTATATCAGATGGTTATCGGGTGATGTTTGAATGCAAAGATCTCCGTATTGGATCAGTTCAGTAGAACTGTTACCATGCCACCTATACCTGTAAACAAATGTATGCCGTGTCTTCCCCCACTTTACGTTATATTTTTGTTGTGCGACTCATGTTTAGGTACAGAGCTCCAGAGGTTCTTCTCAGGTCCACCAATTACAGTTCCCCTATAGACCAGTGGGCTGTTGGGTGCATAATGGCTGAGCTATACACACTCAGACCCCTCTTCCCTGGTTCCAGTGAGGTGGACACCATCTTCAAAATATGCCAGGTCCTGGGAACTCCGAAAAAGGTTAGCAACCTTGCGTTTGAACATCTCGCGAGTTTCTCGTCCTCTGCGGAGTGTTCGTTTACTTCCTTTCTGCCGCTGGACCTCGTAGAGCGACTGGCCTGAAGGGTTCCAGCTGGCAGCCACCATGAACTTCCGCTGGCCCCAGTGCGTGCCCACCAGCCTGAGGAGCCTCATCCCCAACGCCAGCGCAGAGGCCGTCCAGCTGATGAGAGACCTGCTGCAGTGGGACCCTAAGAAAAGGCCAGCTGCTAGCCAGGTATCTCAAGGGTTTGTCAGTCAAACCCAGAGCGAATGTGTTGAGTGTAAAAAGGCAATCTGTGCTCACCAGTTCTACTGGCGGGAAGGTCTGAGTAAAGGAGCAAGTCGATACAGGCAGAATGCAGGAGCATTTAATACAAAGTTGTATTAAAGTAGGCTTTTGGGACTGCAGCCTGTGGCCCTGACCACCAGGGGGCGCCACTAGCTTGGTCAAAAACTGACTTTTTATTAAAGGGCCTGGAAAATTGGAGATTTATTATTATAGAGTATTTCTTTATAGATGTATTCATAGAGTTGTTTTCTAATGCATCCAAACTTGGTCAGTCATAGCCAGGTACTGTTAGTCGATAATGAACAGAAGAAATGAAAGCATTTATGGGCATCGGGCTGTTTTGGGTGGTTTTTGGAGGGGGTGGGGTTGCATCCAAATCAGTAAATATTCTTTATTCTTTAATAACGTAAAGATTTTTTGCAAATTCTGCAAATTTTTGCATCCCTGCTGACACAGCTATGCATTTCCAGGCTCTGCGCTACCCCTACTTCCACGTGGGCCAGGTTCTGGGCACTCCCCAGCAGCTGCAGGATCACAGGCGCCCTCTGCTGGCACCTCAGGCCTTGGCCCCGCCCATGTGCCCGCCCCCAACCCATGCCCCGCCTCCCCAGCTCAGGCCCGTCCCGCCTCCCCATCCCCCTCCTGCTCCCCAGCCGCACCTCTCTCCATCGCGGCCGCTCCAGCAGATCCAACCGCCGGCCAACCCCGCCTACCCTCCGCAGCAGCCGAGGCCGGCCCACGGCCCCACGGGGGCGGAGACCGACAGAGCCCCGCCCAGTCGTTTCCCGTTAATTTACAACCGAGGCCCGCCAAGCCAGGTGAGAGAGAGCGCGCTGTGTCCATACATATAGCTCGTCACCGTCATGTGTACTTGGTTTAACACCTGCTGTGTGCCACCTCTGTACAACCAGAATTTACACTAACGAGCTAAAAAGAAATTTTGTAACAGGCTTCCAAAAACACCGGCATTTTAAGGAGCTGTTACAACAAGGGGAAATAGATGAAACTGAAAGCTTTGTTCTATTGGCCTATGGAACAAAGCCAAAAGTTTTTCCTGTGCGTTCTTGGCTGCTTCAGATAACACCAGAGCCCCAGAAAGCAAATGTGTCCAGCTGCATGGCTAAACCTCGAGGTACTCGTAGGAGATGGGGTCATGTTGCAGGGCTCTTGAAGGGAGACGACTGGGACGAACCTGAAGACCTGGACGCCACGTCCGTCGCCATGGACACGCCCGGTTACAGCAGCGGTGACAAACGGTGGCAGGGAGACAGCAGCCTGAACAGGTCGCTGGGTCGCCCTTCTCAGAAACATCGAAAATAACATGCGTTCCTTCCGGCGCATCGTTAACCTTTTCCTTACGGCATGCAGGTTGGGACATCTTTTGGATTTCAGCCCCTCCAGAAGTGAAGGAGTAACAAATGTCAATAACATGCTGACCTTTCAAGAGCCAACCAGGACGGCCTCGGCCAAACAACATTACTTGAAGCAATCAAGATATTTGCCAGGTAACTATCGCCATGGTTTCAGCACCAAATCACAAGGGAGATTCCAGACTCCAGAAGTAATTAAAGGTCTCTGTGACAAGTGCAGTTACTCCTGCACTCCAGCACTTTCACCATGCTTTTCACCAGACCTTAATCCTTATAGAGTCTAGTCAGAAGGGCTTCACTCTGATTAAGTACAGATTGCTGGACTTGGAGTTGATGTAGCTGATGCAGCTGAACCTGGAGAGAGTAACTGCTCTTCGTATGTCCATAGTCCAGCGTTCTCACGGAGGACCGCGTTTGGGCAAACGATTGTACGTGTGTAGCGGTGTGAAGAGATCAAGCGCGAACTTCCTTTCATTCTGTTTAATGGTTTCGGGTTCATTAGACCATGAACCATGTGTGTTTCCATATGTAAGGGTTAAGCACCAAGAAGAATGTAGCAGTAAATGTGTCCAAGGACCTGATTGGAAGCAGCTTTTGGGGCGGCAACAGTGTTCCGTTCGGAGGGACCCTTCCTACCAGGGGAAACCACGGTAAGAGACGAGCCGGATTAGCGCCGTGTTTGTTTTGTCTGTGGGTAACTGTGACAGGGTGCTGATTACAAACAAAAATCAAAACACTTGGCCCTGTTTGGCTGATCTATGCCTTTTAACTTTGGAAGCTGCTCAGGTTTAGATGGAATTTGCATTGTAATTACATATGAATTCCTTAATTTTTTAAATAATTAAAAAAATATATTTTAATGCTTTATATTTGGTGCAGGGTCACGTTTAGGAGGATGTGTTCCTTCAGCTAATAAAAAGGAGACTGGATCAGCTGGCCAAAGAGTTCACCTAGCACCCCTGGATTCAACAGTATCGAGTGAGTTACTTGCATGTGTGCTGGTCTCTAGACGATTGATTCATCGTTTACTTATTCGATTAAAGCACAGTCTCTCTGTCATTTGTACCTGCAAGCCACCCCCCCCCACTCTAAAAATCCCCAGGTCCACTGGACATGTTAAATGCTTGTGCCCTGATTCCCAGATTATGCAACTTGGAAGTCGAGCAGGTCGAGCAGTCAGGTGGGCACATCATCCTACTTGTCCTCTCCAATCAAGAGCACGCCCAGCCTGAGGCCCCGCCCTCTGGCTCCACCCATCCACGGGCGCACCGACTGGGCTGCCAAATATGGTCATCGATAGAGCGTTCCAACAGCACAGGACACCTCAGGGTCCTGTGACCTTTTTCCACTCAAGTTCTGAACTTGTATACTGTTTTTATACAGCAATAACGTGTTTTATATTCTTCTGTGTATATGGTTCATGTAAAAAAATGTATATATATTTTGTTTTTGCTTAATATGCACAAGAAATCTCAAAGTTTGTGTCGGTGTATCTAACAATATTGCAAATGTATCTTTTATCCTGTATAATCTTTCCAAACCTTTTAAGTATGCATTAACGTTGCCTTGCATTAATGAGAGCTGCCTGGTTGTTTTTTGTTCTTTTTGAGGGGGTGGAGGTTCACGCCTTGTTTGTGCATATTTGCAAAATCGCTTCCTTTTTTTGGCTTTCGATGTATTTGTAGGAACCTTAATTTATATAATATTTTTCCCCCCCTCAGTATTACATTGTTTTATAGAGATTTTTACAAATATCCTTTGCCAGTATATTTTGTACACCAAAATGACTGAATTAATTTTTTACTTTTTCTTTGCTCTTAGATGTACTTTTCCCCCCTAAAATGGTGTGTGTTTTATGCAATGCACAGCACGTGTTTGTTGGCTGACTGTTGTATGCTTGTGTTTCCACACCTGACCCTTTTTGGTAATGGCTGCCCGTCTGTGGTGACGGTTTTCAACAATAAGGGTTTTTATTACTGTTCTCCCTCCTTACAATATTGTTGCTGTTCAAAAGTATTTAAAAAAATTACATTTTCCCAACTAATCAAATCTCCGTCTTGACTCCTATGTACCATTTTTACATTTTTGACCAGAATACAAAAGACTTAAATACTTGGTGCTACAGTAAATACTTTTACAGGGCTATTTAAGCAGGAAATGCCAGACGTAACCAATCTCAGAAACTGGTTTTGCGCTGCAAATTTTAACGGGTCTATAGCAGCAAAGCTTTTGTTGGAACTGTCCGTTCCTGAGATCTGAATGCCAGCGTTGGTTAAATTGTACCAGCCCCCCAGTGCATTGTTTAGGTGATTATGGCTTGGTCATAAAACACTCATATGAACTTTTATCAGTATCAAACCTTTCGATAGCTGAGCTGTGGTTGTCTGTGGCCCCCAGGGACCAACTTGCAGTAGTATAGTTCCATGCTGATGACAGCCAGCCAAGGAAACGGGATTAAAGAATGGCTCCCTCTTGTGGCATGCTGTTTTATTACCCAAGGCTAACAGGATGAACCCCTGCGAAATGCATATATAGAGCATGCTTTCATTGACACTTTATGGGTCTGCCACGACCCATAAGAAATCGTTCGACTTTAGTCACCCGTTCTTAATAAATCCGGTGGTTTTGCTCGAAAGTTTGATCCAATTACCCCTGGCCCTGCAGACCCATAAGAAAAAGTGGAAAGTGGGTTCCTTTGAACTGTACTGTAGTTTCCAGGCAGACAAGTAATCGTGTGCAAGCCTGTAACGGTTTGATGTCTGACAGGTTGTTACTCTGTTTGGTCTCCTTACTCAGCAAGAGGTCCATCCATCAGTCGGTTTCAATCAGCTTCTTTCGCCCAAGGATACATTCCTTCATACTTCACTGTACGCTTTACGGCCCCTGATATCTGCCACCATTTGTCATGCCAGTACGGGCAGTTAAAAGCTCTACGCCTGACAATTATGCTGCGCACAGCCCGAATATTTTATAGAGGTGTACGTTTAATGGGGGAGAGTCAACACAGCAGCTGTCTTCATGAAGGTGATGGAAATCTATCTGTCTTCTCTACTGAGGGCCAATGGTACTGAGTTAGTGAATATAATTATTAGCCATGTGCATCACACAGTGTAATGATGCAAGCAGTTGTGAGTGATAGGCCTGTAATCTCCCAAATAACATCTCAAAAGAGTTGGGAGCGATTCTCAGGGAGCGAGGAGCTCTTTGGGATGCTGGATGAGACACTGCATCCTCCTGCCTTTGTATTAAAATCCCACACCTAAATGCCAAGCCTGAGGCGCTGATGGCCTGGCCAGTCCTGACTTTCCTTGTCTTTGTGAGAGGCCATCAACATTTCTTTGCTAGCTGTCCAAAATGTATCATAGTCCATAGTCCAGTTACTCCGGCTCCAGTTGCTCCTCTTGGTTCAAGCCATCTGTTTGACAGGAACACGGTTGATCTCCAGAGTGAGTACTTGGCCTGGGAGGTGGTATGTGAGGTCTGTAATGGTCTGCTTGATAGCAAGGACCCAGCTTGTCTGCACTTATAAGGTCACTGTGGATCATATAACCAATATTATGTTTCTTCCTTTGGATTACCCATCACAGAACTTGCCTCTGCACCATTTCCGTGGTTGTCTGCTTGCAGCGCGAACTGGAGGCTTAAGTATGCGTTGCCAAGGGCAACGTGCCTAGTCTGGCTGGCCCTTTTCTGTCAGATGTGATGGCAGCCTTTGGTACAAGTGTTGACGCAAAGTTCGAGAAGCCCAATCAGTCTGCTTTTCCACACATAGCGGTGGATTAGTGTTGACTTCTGCCAGATCTTTCAGTCTTCTGTGAGTCTTTATGTAACCACACGGTGCTGTCAGGGTTTGTGACAGTGATAAGGCCACACCACACGGTTTGGTCCAAATACCCTGAGCTCTGGAGCTTTACTCCTCTCTCTCTCTCTCTCTCTCTTTTTCTCACACACACCTCTTGAAGGGACTCCAGCACTTGACAGGACCACTGCCATATAATGACTCTTGTTGTTTCAATGTCATTCTGAACTGCCTGCACCTGTTCTTTAGTTCAAGCAGGTGCTTGTGAGTTAAGCCTGGAATCAGGTGGTGCCAATTCCCAGTAGGGCTTTCGTATTTCAGCAAGAGTAGGCAATTTAGTCAGTTTCCGCAAGGCTAATGTGACCGATTTCCTCACCTTTCTGCAATTCAGGCTGACTTACATGATAGATTAAGGGACTGTACACTTGACCATAGCAACCCTGCCAGGTAACCATGAGGATTAGAACAGCCAATAGGAACTCCTGCTGCTCTTTGCCACATTGATAACAGGTTGGTAAAGTTACACCTCCACCTGCTTCAATACCTGTGCAGAAGTTTGTTTCTCTTGCTGCAACCAGCACTTTGCTGCTTAAGTAAAATGAGAAAGTATGTGGTAAAATGTCTTAAGTAATAATCATATTACGACCTGATTTAGGCAGCAAATCAAAATTCCAAACAGAGTTTAATTATATTGTTTTTTTTTCAGCAGCTGTTGTCCCAAAGCAGCTTTATAAATGTCCTTGTCCAAACCCCAAACATATGTAATAGCACATAGAAACAGCACAC
The DNA here is from genome assembly GCA_025802075.1 of Tenebrosternarchus preto. Lineage (NCBI taxonomy): Eukaryota > Metazoa > Chordata > Actinopteri > Gymnotiformes > Apteronotidae > Tenebrosternarchus > Tenebrosternarchus preto. The sequence goes on from JAOYMR010000005.1 coordinate 13,639,585, forward strand.
AGAAATAGTCAATCATATATGTGTAAAAACATAATTTTTCAACTTAAAAAAACATAACTTAATTATAATAATTTTTCAAATGATGTGACAACTTTAGTCAACATAACATCACATTAATAACATTTGTAAATACTAGGTGTGGTTAAGGCTTATTGTGTATAGTTGATGCTCAGAATTTCTGTTCTAGTCAAAGTGACGAGGGAAAGTAAGGTTGTAATTTTTCTGAAGTGAGCTGGGGTTAGCATTCCTATAATGGCAAGTAAGATGTGGGACTAGTTAGTGAATTTAATATGCCGTGTATTACAGTTATGCGAAGTTTTGGATATTGGCTAGATATTGTACATATGAGTGTAACAAAAATCACAGTAGTAAAGAACTTATGTATAAGGTACCCTGTTTTAAACTCTTAAAATAACAATTTACAATTTGAAAAGATGGACTACTGAAGTAAACGTAGACTGGTTGTGTACATCCACAACTCCACATGGATGTGGTGAGATACCTGACCAGGAGCTTGTAGCGCCTACAGGACAATATGCAAAAATGCATGAGGAAATGCATGATGCAAAAAAGATCGTTCCAGCTCGATGCTTGTACTGTACATTCAGGATTCTGACTGGAGTGGAAATTTCTAGAATATCATAGAATTTTAAAAAGTCTATTCCAGACAAGGAAAGTCAAAGAATGCTGTCATTTTGTGGTGATGTCATGGAATATCTAAACGTTTTATTTGTAGCAACATTAAATATGAGTTCATCGAAATATTATTGTTACAATGTTTCCAATACTGTGGATTCTGAGCAATAGTGAGTGGTTGTTATGGTTACTTGGATTTTTCCATGGCCGTTTAACAAGGCTGACCTTTTTTCCGTACGTTATAGGTCACGGAAATGTCACTGAATTTGATATTTGACTTGACCGTACAGTGGGAAGTCAGAGTGGGAGTCTTGCTCATTTCTGACTCTCATCACACGCACTTGAGTGGACAAGAGAAACTCTCATGCATGGGCTCTTCTGCCTTCCAGGAAAGCATGTCCAGACATGTTTTCATTTCACTAAGGACACAACAGGTCATAGTTGGGGAGGCCCACTGGCATCCAGTGTGCTAGTGTCATGTACCCACTAGAGATGTTACATCACCAGTCTTTCTGTGTCAGGCTAGTTCAGCTCCCTCCTTAGCTCTGTGCATTGCCTGTGTTCTGTAGTTCCAGTAACATGTAGTGTAGTTCTGTAGTTCTGTTAATAGTCAGCGAAAGTCTGGACAAATGATACACGAGGGTGAATGAGAGAAACTGAGGAATTGAGGAATGGCAAATCTACAAAATCAGCCATTTCACAAAGTGGAATCCAACAGCTGCATGAAAGTATTGTTTATTTGATTTCATTTTTGTGTTAGAGCCTGTCACTGAAACTACTGTATTATGAAAAGTAAGATGGAGTCAAGCATTTGCTGTCTTGCCTCCTTCTGGTCCCGTAAGTCTGAACCACACTACACTTCCCAGAATCCTCAAGGGTGTCGGGTAGACCTCCACACTCAACTGTCACCCCAACCCTATAACTGTGTCATGTTAATTGTTTTCACCTGTTCCTACTTATATAAAGTCATCTATAATTGCCTCTGTTAGTTCAGTGTGTACTGAACTGTTCTATTGTGTTTTGTCTAGGGTGTTTTGTTCTTTGTTGTGATCTTTTTTTTCCTTTTGGCTTTTTCTCAGCTTTTGATTTTGGATTTCCCTTTTGGTGTTATTCTCTGGCTTTAACCAAGGCTGTACTGGTTGTCTCCATTGTTTGACCACATTAATAGATGGCCCTTTCACTACTAAACATACATCAACTCATATCTGCAAGCATCTTACTGATTCTAATCTGATTCTGATCTATTACCGTCTGATCTTTTTGGTAATTCAAAGGTCTATAGGTCCACATAGAACAACTTTAACTTGGGCACCGTTGCTTTCAGGGTTACATGAAATTCAACTGAACCCAATATCATGTTGCAATGTGCTCACATCTTCACTATGTAATTATCTTTTTTATAAGCCTATGGACTGGTTTCCCAGTGCTAAAAACATTTCAAGTTCCTTCATTTTGGAAGGCAGAAGGGCATAAAACAGGAATTTGAGGTGGAAAATAGGGGAAGAGAAACAAAACCTGCCTCTATACCTTAATTAGGTTGATAAACAATATTGGCTGCTGGTCACAAGATTTCACACATGGCCTGTCTGGAAATTGCACGCAGGAAATAATAGGTAAATAATTTTTCCCAGGAGTCATTGTGACAACATGAATCTCTCTTTTAACTTCTCCCTGAGACATAGAAGGAGCTTCAGTCATAATTAATTCCCCAATATCAAAAGGCAATTGATTGGCCAACGCTGTTAGCTTCTTTAGGTGTGTTTATTTTTAGGTTGTTTGAATAATTCCCTCAGCCATGAGCTTTGTGTCAGTAGAAGTTTATGCGTTTCCCTGTTACGAACCAGAAGACATGTCTAGCTACTTGGAGACAACAGCATGGGCCAATTCTTCATATTTAGTTTTACAGCTCACAAATATTCCCTCCCTGTGTTGCACCATGGAGCTTTAGCAGTTTACCAGGTGAGGCCCATTCTAAAAAATAATTGCTTTCCACATTTGTCCATACCTGTTGGCAAACTGTTATCATCTAGCGCCTTTCTGGTTCCATTCTTAAATACACATTTGCCCTGTAAAACCATGTGGGTTTAAGTAGTGCATATCATAATTATCTTCAGTGGATTCCTGAGCTGAAATGGTAGGCTGTGAGCTGTAGGAAAGCAGATTGATAATGTTTAGCGTGCCACCTTAATACTTACGCTGGACCAGCAGGGGAAAGTGGTTGGCTACCTTAGTTATTTAATGTGATTATTTTACCTACTAATTTATACCGATGGTGAAGTTTTGCTAGTTTTCATTGGGAACATGTGCATGACAACATGTGCAAGGCGAGATGATTAAAAGGTCTTACAAGAATTCAAAACTCGGTTTATTCTGCCTGACAAGAGGTTCCACAAAACCACTAAATATTTTGGATGGTTTGGGGAGGCTTATTTGATTTCAGGGAACACGCACAGAATCACGCTACGCTCATAACAAACGGTGAGCAATAAGTGAGTGTTTTGGGGGCAAATTGGGGCATGTAGAGGCATGTTGGGGCATTGGACAGGGACGTGGAACGCGGTAGCACCGAAGGCAAACTGCCCCTTGGCACATTCTTCAGAATGGAAGCAGACACTGATGGGTCTCTCTCTCTCTCTCTCTCTTTTTGTCTCTGTCTCTCTCTCATGCTGTGTCTCTCTTACATATTTTTATCAGCAAAATGTTGCAAAATGTTCTTGACACAGGATTACCTTGCCCTCCAGATTCATATGCCACATGACCTAAAACTACTGATTAACAATCATGTGACCTCTTCCTATGGCCATGGTGTTATGTAATCACCTTCCTTGGTCAGATGAGAAAGAGTTTCAGCCAGATATATAAATATTATTCCTTAGTTGAACTGTTGAGTGATATTAGTCATTTCTACATATTAGTTCATTTAAGAGCTTTCTACGGTATTTACACAATTTCAGAATTGTGTAAATACTGTAGAATTTACAGAATTATTATTATTTTTTGATTCATCATTCAACCCTGTACTCTTTTTAAGACAAAGCACATGCCTGCCTTTTGTTACCTTTCTTGACCCGATCGCATGCAGCTGGAGAGCTGCTTCCCATCCTCCAGAGTAAAATACGATGCGAACGTGAACTACTGACCATCCAGATCCTGATCTGAGCAACAACAACAAAAAAAAACCCAGACCTGATCAGTGTGGCTTTGCGAAGAGAAAATAACAGACACCTGGCATTTTAGCAGCCGGCATGAACTGAGCGTGGTCGTCTTTCTTAGCCTGGAGCAAACACCCAGAAGATGCTTAGCAACAGTTATCAGGGTAACGGTTTCCAGGCAACCTGCAGAGAAGGATAAAGAAAGTTCATGTCTAAGTCTTGTAGCATTGCACAGGAACATAAGAACACCTTATATGAATTTGACATGAATCTCTAGTCTGAATTAATTGGCACTGATAATTGGTATGTTGTAGTGGGAATCTCATGAGTTGTTCTTTACTGGGAATGAAATCTCATAGGTCTCCGATATACGTAGGACAGGCAAAGGCATCATATATACTTTACTCATGTCCAACATTACATTGTTTTGTGGCTGTTTGTGACAATATAATTAAATGCGCATTAACAGTGAACAAGAAGTGATTCATTTTGCTTTTTAATGTATCTTTTGTTTTTCCACTAAATTATTTCCACTTTAAATGTCGTTTTCACGTACCCAGGTTTCATTTAAACCATGAATATGTTCATTTGCGAAGATATAGTGACATATTCACCTAAAAGCTCTAACTGCTCTTGTGACATCTACACCCACTCAGAGTTGAGCAAAGTGGTATTGGTCTCTTGTAACTGTTTCCAGCGCTGGGGCCCAGTCGGTTTACCATGTCACACTGTTAACAGAGCATGAGCTATGGCTGAGACTTGTTGAACCTCGGTCCTTCTGGATCGGGCTGTCAGAGCTACTGAACCAGACACAAGTCCTATCACATGACCCTGCGAACAGAGCACTCCTTCTGAGAGAGAGAGAAAGAGAGAGAGAGGTATGAGGAGAGAGAGAAGGGAAAAGAAACTGGTTCTTGTAAAAAATGAGCATTATGGGGTGTGTAAATGCAGGTTGTTAAGAGACAAGTGTGCCAATGAAACGCAAAAATAGTTTACAGGGGAGAGACATCAACATCTCAAAAAATGTTAAGTGCACTTAACGTGCACTGAACATTTTCTCAGATCTTCATCAAACTTATCATGGCTATAAAAGGATGGGTGATTAGTTTATTCAGATTAGTTCTCGCACGTGTCTCGTTACATTTATATGATGCTTTTTGTCTAGTTGCTCTTTGACACTTAATTTTAAAGGTGTTCTAGATATATTGCATTTAAAGTCACTCTAGGTAATTACGCCTGTGTGTGATTAGGTTAGACAAACAGATTAACCTGCCTCAAGGCAGTGCATTTTGGTTAAACTACATACATAACATGCTTTGCAACCACAAATGAATCAGACAAAATGCAAAATGCTTCATAGACAAGATTGTAGCTCCCTGCTTTTTTAAGATCATTCTCCTTCCTGCAGTAGCCAGTGGGCATTTCCTGAGCAATTAGGAGATTTTTTTTTTATGATCATAGCCAACTATGAAACATTCTTACCTGTTCTTGACCCCTCAAGCTTTTGTCTGTTAAGGCAAATGCTTTTCTTATTTGCTTTCAAAGAAATCTCGAAACCATTCAGTACCCAAGTACCACATTAACACTGGAATTCCAAGCCTCTAAATTACTTCAGGCGAATGAAAATCCATTTGTGGAAACTGCAGTTTAGACAACATTACCTCTGGCATGAAGTGGATAAGTAGAATATGTCTGTAATGATCTTAAATTGCTAATAATGTCCAATTGGACAGTTTTTAATGGTTTTTTTAATAATCTGGAATGTCAAGGGATTATGTAAATTAGATCCAAAAACACTACTGCACAAGGTATGACATAGAGGCATAAACATACATTCTGTGTGTTCTTGGAAACCAAACCATAAATTTATTTTGCATATGGCTGATTTCAGGCAGTGGCATTGGTACCATGGCTCAAAATATGGCGATGAGACCAGACGAACAAGTTTTCAAGATACATTCTCTTTAATGTACACATTATTATGGTGGTTCGTAGCTTCCCATAGCTACATTAATAACATTGTCTTAGCATCTGTTAGGTAAGTATAGAAATCTTTGTTGTTGGTAGGCAGAGCCGAAAGAAACCTCACGTATGCTCTGCAGCTGGAATTTGAAATGTTTTCAGCTCAAAATATCTAAAAACAGGTGTGCAACAGACTGAATTAAATCAAACCAGCAACACACAATATGAGTTCATGGTGAGACTCATCTCGTCATTAGCAAATTGTTAGCAAAAGCCACAGAGATTGCAGGATACAACCGATAATTATCGAATATGCTGGATCAACGTTTTTGGGGGTTACACCCTGTTGGGAAATGCTGGGCTGCCTTTAGCTAAAAATGCTAATGTTTAATTGAATATTCAACCTACGGCTTTTGAAACATCTGTCCTAAAGGCAATCGTGTAGTTCAGTTAGCACTGGTGTTACTGACCCGTTAGGTTGTTAATGGGATTGAAGCAGGAGCAGTTTCTCTGAATCAGGTAGAGTGTACTAAGTGTCTTCAAGATGCTCGTGCGTTCGACGTCAGGTCAGGAGGTCAACCTTTCTGCAGACGCCCTGTAGATGGCCTTCCAACATCCAGGACCCACAGCGAGGTCACAGGTAAAAGGTACAAACATTATTCTTGGGTCACACAGAGGCGCACTCCCAGTGACATCATGGAACAGAAACACACCTACTCTACTTCTACCCACAGGCAAGCACTCATGGTGAAACATAAAAAAGAGAAAATGAACATCTTTTTACTCTTAATAAATTATTTTAAGAGAGCACAGGTCCATTTGAGTGTTTCTGATATTCAGGCA
>JAOYMR010000005.1:13679190-13690372 GCA_025802075.1 Tenebrosternarchus preto
GCTAGGTTACATTCTAAGTTATTTATGCTAAGTTATTTTGCATTGAAGTCAATTTTTCACCCTCCCCTGTCCTTAACACATATTAGATTATGTAGACTATGACAGTCCACCAACACTAGTCTAATAATCAGACAGTTCTGACAGTCTGATAATTTCCATATAGATACTGCTCACAACAGTGGGACATGCAGCTCTCCTGTCAGACAGGTCCAGAATGAACTTCAGTAGTCAGGCAGGACCAGAATAAGGACACATGATATGTCGGGTAGATGCAGGAAGAGAGAAACACATGAAGGTAGAACTACAGAGTCACATGCTGCCATGATATCAGAAAGGCCCAAGGCGGAAAAGCAGAAGATCTGGAAAGCAGGAGGGAACACAGAAGAAACATGTAGGAGTTTCAGTCTGTCGTATTGTTTCCGAGACATTTTGTCCCGATCATCTTTACAATGTTGACTCAGTTCATTGAAGTTTGAGGGGAAACCTTCTCACATAATCCCAGTGGGGTTCAGTATATCAAATACACACATGATTAGTCCATTATCAACAAGTGAGACTACCTCTATATCCAGAACCTTTGGTGGTTAGGTGTTCTAGAGCACTTAGGAGTGTGGCTATGTCACGTGAAAACAGAAGCACATTAGCCACAACTTCAGAGAAGCAATCGGTGTCGCTGGACAAGTCTGAGAAGGGCTATAAGGTAATCTCCATCAATTTGAAATTCACTATTCTACACTGACAAGTATTGTTTACAAATGTAGAGCCTTCAAGACAGTTGTCCATTTTCCCTGGAGTAGGTGTTCCCAGCCATTTCAGTCCAGGGTCAAACCGTGTAAAGAGTATATAAAGAGTATATATCATGATATAAAGAAACATCCAAGAACTACATCACATGACCTACAGGTCTTTGGAAACATTAAATGTTTGTTTGTGACCAGCACATTTAGAAAGACTGACCATGCATGGCTTTCATGGCAGATTGACTATGAAAAAGCCCCTTTCTTGCCAAAAAGAATATGGCAGCTTTGCAAAATGGCCTTCTGAACAAACCACAGAGCTTCTAGAACAAACCACAGAGCTTCTCGAACAACATCCTTTGGAGTCAGGAGACCATGGTAGAGATGTTTGGCAGTCATGCACAGTGCCATTCTGGCAAACCTCAGGCACGGTGTGTCTCCACAAATACCTCATGCCAGCTGTCATTCGTGGTGGTTGAGTGGTGATGATTTGTGCTTGTTTTTGCAGTCACGGGACCTCGGAAAGCCCCAGAACAATGCAAGACTGAAACTCCTGCACAGAAACATTTAGTTTGAGTTATTGAAGCAGTCCTATGTTTCTGAATTATATGGTGTATGTATTTTTTTTCCTCGCAAGCTTTCTGATTATCGGTTTCCTTTTGGGAAACAAATGACTGTATATTGATATTTGATGTACACATATCACAGTGCAATTATTCTTTGCATCCCGCTAACCTAAAGCCCCTCGCCTTTATCTAACCAAAGGCCTGAATCTTAGTACAAACAGCCATGTGTGTGGAAAAAGATTCATGTACCCCATGTTTTTGCATGTACAAAGAACAGGTATAAGAAGAAAATGTAAGCTTCTACCTATTGTGTCTATGGACAAGACCAGTGCGAGACGCGGTGAGTGACATTAGATGCGACGGGTCCTCGGATGTGTGAATTTGTTTTTTTTTTTGTCCCGTGTTTTCTCACGTGCAAAGATCGTGTTGCTGTTTCTGGGCTCCTCGTTCTTCGTATTTGGGGTCCCGCTGAAGAGGGACGACTTGGACAGCTCTGCAGATATGTACTGCTCCTTCTGGCTGGGAATCTTGGTATGGTCACATGTCTGTTGTACTCTCTGTGCCATGATGCATTTAAACTTACTATTCTGACTGTTGGCATAGAATGAGGTTGTTAAGGCAGAACCTAAAACAACGGTTGTTAACTAAAGTGCGCGTGTTAATGTGTTTCAAGTAAAGTCTCGTATGTGAATATTGCATGTAAATGAAGGGGAGGAGCCATATATTGGCATCATACATTGCAAATGTGCACTTTTTGCAACATTGTTGCTAATTATTGGGTTTCGAGATGTTTTTTTTTTTTTTGGTATTTGGTTCTTTTAAGATCCTAGATAGCTTAGCACATGCTAGCTTTTGTTCTCAAATGAGGTCAATATGTGATTGAGTATCATGGTGCATTTAGCAACTAAAGGTTTTTTATTTGAATGAAAGTTGTTTCAAATCTGATCCTAACATGTATTTTCTGTGTTTTTTTTCCCCCAGTATTTTATTTGCGGTATTCTGTATGTGCAGGCAGAACGTGTGCCAACCAAAAAAATTGTGAGTTGTATAAATCTTTTTATTTGTCTTAAAGGTGCACCAGGTGCAGAGCTGCACGCCCACATAAACACAAGAATAGGCAAGAGGCAGGGGTGGCAACCGTTCCACATAAATACAAAGTTGATTCTTTCCCTCTTACATTCATGGTGACTACAATGAAACCCTGATACCAACTATTTAATAGCACTTTTTCCTAGTGACATCTTTGACTCAGGGTTCCTCTGTGCTGAAGATTGGGTTGAGTTGTTGGACATGCTCTCTTTAACACGTTGACAGATTATTGAAGCTTTATGAGTGCAGCTGTTCATTCGAATCTCTTTACAGGTCACCGCCAGTCTCGCCCTTAGTATCATTGCAATACTGGGGACTGTGTTTGCTGCCATCGACTTCATCAAAGCTATGAGCAACGTGTCACAGTCTTTTGACATCGATCATGCTCTGAATTACGATCACGATTGGGAAAATTATTCAGCCGTGATATCCGATGCAAAGGAACATTATGTAAGTTTTTTGTTTAGTTTTTTTTTTTTTGGCTTTGTATTTGACAGTACCTGATGGTTCAGTTGTTTTGTAAGGTCTTGTGCAATGTGAAGAACTGTACAAAGGAACACAGACCTAGTTGAAACTTGTTCTTAAGTCGTCCTGTGTTCAACAAAATGAACTTAAAAGATTGATAGTTTTGCAGCTGACAAAAGACAATCAGTTACAAAGCAGACATTGGTGTGAATTGCGTTTACTTTGTATTTCAAAGGCCGTTATTTGGCCAATCGTAATGCACACACACACAAAAGCTGTAAGATAACTTTTCTTCTATGAAAAAGCATGTCATTTGAAACATTTTTAACATCACAACCTGGCAAATTGAACTGATCAGACCAAGTGTTGAAGTGATGATTGGAAAAAAAACAGACCTATCGGTGAAGTTCCAGCATCTAATCTCTTTAGCATCTGTAGTGCAGGACTGATTACCATAGAATCATTTCAAGGCAAGATGAAAATCAGTCATACACTTCCGCTGTCTGTGTGTGTGCATGTGAGGGAGTCAACAGGATTCTCCCATTTTTTTCTAAGTGCATGGGAAATCGTGTTGAAGCATCAGCCATGGCGATCGACTGGCCCTTGAGCTACAGGTGCGGCAGGTGCGGCAGGTGGAGGTTATGTTGGAAAACATCAGTGTTCTTCCAAGCGCTGTTCCTTGTGCCTATTACCAGATGCAGATCTACAACCTGGAGGCAGTGTTCCTAGCCCACAGCCTGGTGGCGGGGGTGATCCTCATCACTATGTCTGCGTATGGTCGCATGGCCCTCCGCTCCAGCCGGACAAAGGTAAAACTCTCCTTATTATTGGTCCAAGAGTCCCAGCTAGGCTGTGTTGTTGTATTTAAAAGTTCTTTCTTCTGGCTGCTATTTGGAGCATTTATATCCCATTGGGATGACCCAGGTTCGAGGGTGGATGTAGTGGCCCTGTTGGTGTACCCAGTGGTCAGTGCCTACTCTTTAAATGGTGTTGGAATTGGAATAGTACGGTGTCGTTGCTATCAAAGGACATGCCCAAAGGCGCCCCCTACTGTGGGGTGATGGGGTGACAATTTGTGTATACTGCACAGTTATTTCTGGAAATCTGTCAGGACATCTGTAACAAATTTTGGCCCACTTCACTGCCACTGTCTTAGCTGATTGATGTGACCCTTAGTAGCTGTTGAGAAAATGAATAAGAATGTAATAACCCTACGTAACGGCTTCAGATGGAATAAGAACGTCATAACCCTACATAACAGCTTTAAAAGCAATAAGAGCATAATAACCCTACATAACAGTTCCAAATGACTGTTCTCCACCCCCCTCTCTTCCCAGATGGTTGTGGTAATGCGAAATCTGCCAACGACAGAGTGAAGACCATTTCTGCTACTGTCATGTTTATACTCAGTATACAAACAAACACGAACAACGTTTCATTAGAACTAACACGTAGCACTAATAATTTAGTTTCTTATGGAAGTGATGACGGTGTACTTTGTCGAATAACCTTTTTTGGTTTCATATTTTACATTTTGTAATAATGGTTAAGCTTTCATTTGTAGAGATGCTAACATTGGATTATGTTCTGTATGTATGCAGGTATTTTGAGTTTACTGTGATACTGAAATACTGTGATTGATTAAACAAAATCCCTCAGACTAGATGTTGAGCATCTCACTCACTGTTAATAAAAATGAATAACACAATTGCATTAATTTAGTATGCAAATAAATAAACACACAACCACATTCACAGTAACATTAATATCATAAATTCAGCAGTTCATAAGATTTGTTGTTTTTTATTATTATTTTATTATAGAAATAACATGGCAATTATTTAATGCCCAGCAGTGTCAAAAGCCATATTTGCTACAAAACACTAAATTCATATTTATCCTACTTAAAACATCTTTGGCCTGACAATCACGACATGCCAAGACAGTCCTTTTCAAAATCTTGGGGTTTTTTTAAGAATCTTACAGTGAATGCATGGCAAAACCAGTAGAGCTTGACTTGCGTTTGAGACAAGTGCTAAATAGGTCAAATTTCATTTATTCATACCACCGACTGGAATACCATCACCTTACACCAGCCTCTGAAGCACACACCAGTTAGACCAGTTAAAGTCACAGACACCACTGCACTGTGTGGTCTGATGCTGACTATTTAAAAAATGTGGTGTTTTCTGAATCTTTTGAAATTGAACCAAATTAGAACTTTTATAAGGAATGTGCAAACAGTCGCAAGTATAAACTGATTGGCAGTATCACGTTAAAAGCATTGAAGTTAGTAACAAAAGTAAGTAAAAGCATTAAACTGCTGTTATTCTTCAACAAATAATTCAAGCAATAACTCAGTAATAAAATGTGCAACAAAATCACCACAGAAAATGATATTGTTAGCAGTCTTTATCAAAGATAGCATGTTTGTATAAGCAATGGAAAAAGAAACATTGTAATCAGTTCAACTGTGAACAAATTCCCCATGAACTCTGCATCTCATGATTAAGCTAAACACTTGTGGTCTGAGCTGGACTATTCAACACAGTCTGGTTTTCTTTTTCTTCTAGTGTGACCGGTGAGGAATATTTATTATGCCACTTTCCACAACGTAAGCGTTGACCTTAATTGCTTCACAGTAAGCTTGAATTAGGCCAAGATTTAAATGCTCATCATCATGCCTATGCCAACCCAGCGAAGAGGCTCAGAGCAGATGCGAGCGGGCTGAAATTCAGCCGAGGCCGTACGGCGCGCGTCCAACTGCGCGTCTCCGGTTCCTCAGGGGCCCGCCGGCCCCTCGTAGTTCCTCAGGTGCACACGCATGTGTTCCGTGACCCGGTACTGTCTGGAAAAGGTCATGGCGCAACGGGGGCAGGAGTACGGCCGCACGCCCAGGTGCGATCGAACGTGGCGGTTCAGGGAGCCTCGCTGGCTAAACGGTCGCTCGCAAAGCGAGCACTGGAAGGGGCGGGGCTTCGAACGCTGGCCCGGAGCCGGCTCCGCCTCCAGGGCCGCGCCTGGTGGGTGGCGGAGGGGGTTCGGCCGCCCGCCGTCCGAGTCGTCCGAGTCGCCGGAGTCACTACTGGCGGGCCGCTCGGGAAAGCAGTAATAGCGCACCTGGCTTTGATACACAATAGCCTCGTTTCTCCTCGCGACCGAGGTTTTGAAGCTTTCAGCATGATCGACACTTTCCAAGGTTTCTTCCACGGCATTCTTCTCTGCGGCTCCCGTATCTGATGGCTTACTTTCGACTGTGGATTTTTGTCTACATACCTGGCCGATTTCAGACCACACATCCGAAGTTCGTTTTCCACATGTATTTTCACTGGTGTCTATATTGCTAGATTTTTCCAAGCACGAAGGAACATCACAGTAATTTGTGGTGAATTGACCACAACAATGAGAGCTATCTGTAGGACCCTTGGAGTTCTTATCATTAAATGTACCAGAGAACATTTCCACAAAGTGGTCACCATTTCCTGAATCGAAGCTATTAAAGGACTTAATGCTGTTGACATCCAAAATGCGTCCACTGCAACTGCTTTGACACCTGTTAAACTGAGGACAGGTTGAATTACTGGTTTGATGGTATTCAGCACCAGGAGCTAGATCTTCAGTAATGGTCAACCTACTCTCCACACGATGGTCTTTACTGTCATCGTTTGAGGGGTTCTCAGATAGCACGGACAGAAGCTGCCCGATGTCACCACGACGACCGCTGACCTCGTCGCTGACCGCGCTCGGTGGGTCGTTCAGCGAACTCTCTGACTGTGCTGTCAGGACCTTGTCTTGCGTCTCAGGAACGTGGTCAAGCGAAGAGCTCTTCTCTAACCCGCGAGGGCTCCGGCGGTTGCCATGACGAGCCGGTTCCTTGGCACGTACGAGCGGTCCCTCTCTCTCACCGCCGACGGCAGGATTCCGAGTGCGTGGGAGTTTGTTGTTTCCCGGGGCTTTGACATGGCATATGACTGGAACGACCTCATAGGTCAGAGGGGACGGTGTAGGTCGGTCTGAGCCATACGGGTAATGAGGTGGAGAGACTGGAGGGTTTTCATCCACGGACTGCCGGTCTACAAATCTCCTTTTCTGGCTGAGTTTATCCTGAACTGCAACATGAAGGCAATGGGTAGTTAGACTTTGTTCCAATCAGTTTAACTGAATTTATTTATAGGTAAGGGGAGACAAGTAAAGATTCTGAAATATCCTGTCATGAAATTCCATCACTAATCAGCTCTACCTGTTGGCTGTAGGTAAATGGAAAATTCAGGCAGCAAAATTCTGAGGAGCACATTTTAAAATGTCCACCTGTTTACTATACTGGGGCTACTTCAAAACCACTGTACTGTAAGAGTTAATATCATATAAGCTACAGAGATAACAAACGTTTTAATTATTATCCACAACTTGTACATATTTTATTCTATTCTAGCTGGCAAAACTTCAGAGCCAGATGGTCAGCAGCTTCATATCTTGACACTATTCATCACAGGTAAGTATGAGAAGTTGCCATGGAGACCACTAGTACCTGGGTGATACGGACTTCTAGTGGTAAGAGGTGTGAATGCCTGACACCTCCCAACATCCACCATTATCACCAGTGGTCAATGTATAATAAAATAAATAATACTATAATAATTCAGGGGTTGAGATTATCCAAAGGTTATGTTGGTTATATGTGTGAGAAACGATCAAAATAATATCAAATAATAAATACATGTTACTACAAAATAACATCCCCCAAAGATCATGATTTCATTTGAAGAAATTGTATAGACGGAATTAAAATATCTTACATGATATAAGGAAACTGAGCAAAACGTAATCCAAAGGGGAGGATGGCGTTTTACAAGGTGTGGGGTCTTTTTTTTTTTTTTTTTTTTTTACTAGGGGGATGGTCACGCCCTCGCGCTCAACCTCAAACTGAACCCTGGCAATCAGCCAGGAAGACAACCATAAAAAAACTGCATGGCCTTTTCTTTTGGTGTCCAAAGAACTTGCATAGAAATTCAAATTCTTATCCTTTTCAGTGGTAAAAACTCATTTAACTCATTCTGTCATCTGCTTCTATTATGAAACTAAACTGACGGTACGTAAGTGAAACTGACATGAATTCAGGCTATGCACGTTTAGTTGTATACTAACGCACAATTTCCAATTACAGAATTCGCTATATGAAGAAAACAAAACTATGTTACTGTAAGCAAAAAATAAAAATAATTCCTCACCAGGGACTGTGATCTCCCCTGTTGCTTTTTCCCTGAACCTAAGGGCCAGTTGGAGTTGCTCCATCTGCAGGTGAACAGCTGCCGAGAGCACCGACTCTTCTTGGCTCTGGGGAGGCAGGCTGCCCGTGTAAATATACTCCAGAAGATTATCCAAGGTTTCGGGAGTAAGGTTGGGGAAGTTTACGTCCATCAGGGTCCCGTGGCGCGGAAGAAGAGACGCGAGGACCGGACTGAACACAGCAAGCACGCTCTTATGCGCCAAGAAGACTTTTCCAGGATGACTGTTGAGTTGTATAACGCAGTCACAAAACTGTCCCAACCTTCTCTGCGAGTTCAGCTCCCTCAGTAAAGTAATGCCATGTGTACCGTTTCTTGCGGGCTCTTCTGTAAGCTACGACAAAAAGGAACCGAGTTAGGCTACGCGTAAAACAAACACTTAACACTTAAAGAAACACTTAAAACATGAGGATATAATTACTGTTAAAGACAAACCCTTATGAACTAACCTACGATGGCCATGCTGTGAGAAAGACACTAGGATAAATATGAACATGTCCTTTAATCATGGACTGTCCGACTGAAAATGAATTAGGAAATTTCCTACAAAACACGACATTCATACAAGTATTACTTACTTCCATTTTGATAGTAAATCGGGAACCTTTTAGTGCAGTCTGTCAGCGAATGACGGCAAAAGAGGCGCGAGGTAGTCCACGAGCGCTTTCATTCGGCAAACAATAGTGCTTTTGCAGTAGGATACGAACCCAGCGTTGACACTCCCCGGGGACCTTCTTTTAGGGAGTACTTAACCCTGATGTCAAAGCCGCAGTTTGTCAGCCCACGGAACTTGAGCCAGTATTCTTTCATGATGCGTGACGTAGCCGAAGCCCCTGTGACGTTTTAACGATTGGACCTTACAACCACGTGTTTACCACTACACAGCAACGCTAACGTGTGGGGTGTTGATTTACACAGAACTATAAAACCATCGCAAAGTGTGTGTGTGTGTGTGTGTGTGTGTGTGTGTGTGTGTGTGTGTGTGTGTGTGTGTGTGTGTGTGTGAGAGAGAGAGAGCGTGAGAGAGAGAGAGAGAGAGAGAGAGAGAGAAAATGATGTTGTTGGAAGCCTACTTTTGTCAGTCACCTTTCTATAGAGCTCCTACACGTCCACACAGTCTTTGGATTCCATACACCTGCAAAGAGATTCATTTCTATTTATTGCACTGTACAATGCCTATAAAATACTCCCTTTAACACCTCTAAAGTATATTTTGAATACACACAAAAGAATAATATTCTTATAAACCCGATTTATGAGAATAATCTCATATATATATATATGCAGAACGATTACCACGAAAAAATATAACCCATAAGCCATAATCCATATTGAATTAATATCTCAAGTGATCTCCTGCTCGTGCTTGCTGCGTGATTTGAACATTCCGGACATAGTCACATGCAGTGCCCAAAACAGTGTGCCTAGTGGGTAGTAAAAAGTGTCCTGGTCGTGTGTGTACGTGCGTTTCCACTGGGAGGGCTCTCTACGCCAAATCCCGTGTAACAGTCAGCTGACAGGGTGTCCCCCTGACAGGGCTCAACCAACTGGTGCCCACGTGGCTTCTGCTGTATCCACCTTTGCCGCTTTTGACAGTCACCACGCGAAGCCTCCTATTATTAGTTAACTGGACTGAAGTCCGTCGTAACGTACACGTATTGAATATAGATCTTGAAAAGCATGTAGAGAAGATTTGTTCGACTGTGGTATGAAAGTTAGTAAGGGATCTTTTTACAAAGCAGCATATTAAAGCACTTTATCCATGCAAGTATTACTTTCCATATTGACAGTAAATCGTGCACTTTATACAGCAGTCTGTCAACGGACGACAGCAAAAGAGGCGCGAGGTAATCCACAACAGGCTACGAGTACGCGCGCGATGCGAAGGTTTAGACCTTCTCAAGAACCGATTAGCTGGCAAAAGTTGTTTCTGTGCTAATAAAAAATCTATCAACACAGTCCAGCTGGCTGTGTCCCCTTTAAGAATGTGAAGGTTCTTAAAGAAATCAAGGAATGCAAAAATGTAAATTTAGTTTGCTGGAGCGTTTATTTGACTTTTTCAGATAGATAATGAAATATTAATAGCAAACAAGCGCAAATACCGGATTATTTTGGAAATATTAAATAGATTATACGCGCGTTTTTGGTCAGTATATGTATTCAGATGTCAGTAAATGATTATCTAATATAACATTGGCAGTCAGGTATACATTGCCTGGACTGGAGTTACGTGCAGAGCGTGCACGTTTGGTATGGCCAAGTTTGGTTCGCCTAAGTGTTAAAGATACGCGCTCGCCTGGTAATGAAAGGCGGACCTAAGCCGTGAAAAGAGAATGTGAGAGAGAACGCGGGAGATCGCGGTCAGCGTTCACACTGACAGCGGGAGGACAGGTTCCCTTGGGGAACAGACATGGATGTAGTCCATGTCTAAAGTTGTTTGCAGTCCTGGCTGAATGTTGTTTGTTTTCTTTTCTTATGCATGTATTTTAACCTGTGCCATATATTGTAAAATTGGGCGCGCCCCTTCTATTCTAATTGAGTAAGCATCGCATAGACGCATCAATTCAGTAGGCGGGTCTATAGGGTTGAGTGTTGTTTTATTTATTTTCTTTGGCACCGTCTGTGTTGGCTCAGCTTCTCATTATCAGCTGCTTATATTTAAAGGCACCTAGAGGCTGCTTATACTATGTGGACGTAATGTTCCGGAATAAAAGTGCCCTCGTGGTACGATAGCCCTGTGGTTTGGTCTGGTCCTCGACCACCGCTCGAAGTGGTGTAAGCAGGTTTTTAAACCCCCCTCCACACACACACACACACACACACACATACACACACACACTGTATTGAATATAGATCTTGGAAAGCATGTAGAGAAGATTTGTCCGACTGTGGTATGAAAGTTAGTAAGGGATCTTTTTACAAAGCAGCATATTAAAGCATTTTATCCATGCAAGTATTACTTTCACACACACACACACACACACACACACACACACACACACACAAAATAAAAAAAACGAACTATATAAATAACATGAAT
>JAOYMR010000005.1:13690898-13701827 GCA_025802075.1 Tenebrosternarchus preto
CACACACACACACACACACACACACACACACACACACACACAAAATAAAAAAAACGAACTATATAAATAACATGAATGTTATGTTTCAAAGATCAGTTTAAAAGCGTCTGTCTACCATATGAAACACGAAACACATTATTTCACAGGAAAACACAGACAGAAAAACGTCTATAAGGTTTTGTTTATTTACATCTATAAATAAAAGGTATTTATAGGTGGAAAGAAACTGCAGTCAGAATTTCTATCACAAATGCAAAATGCTTCGTTTTACAGAGGCTCCCCCTGTGGACATCTTTTACATCCCCACCAATGGGAAAAATGAAACACACGCGCTTGGTGAGATGTATTATGTGTGATATGGGGCTTAATATTCCTGCAATTACAGACTGTATCTTGGAAGAGTACACTGAGGCAGAATTCAAAAAGACGAACATAGATTCTTTTTTTATTTATCAGTACTTAAATCATAAATGTATTTTTTATAGCTATGGACCACTGTTGATTATTTCCAGATTCCAAAGTCATAGTCAGTTTATTAACTTCTTGTTATTTCTTTCCGTGTCTTTTATTTTCATAAGCGTCAAATGTGTTTTTGGAGACGTTTAAATTGTGACCAATGCAGCGACACACTGCGGCTATACCATCACACAGCAACCTCAAAAAACATCTGAAAGGTTTTTACATCTCTTTTTGACCTTCGGGCGTTCCGTAGTACTTTTCCGGGTGTTCCCCATCGCTCTGCACACGTGGTTGACGTCCCTTTTCCTGCCTGCTCCCGTGGAGGAGGCTGTGTTTATCTTTCGGAGGAGTTAGACAAAATGCCATCAAGAATTTTTACCAACGACGATAACGTTAACGGGATGAACAACATGGACGAGACATTAGAGAACATTAACGAAACCAAAGTAAGTGTTAATGTAACGCTGTGCTAACGATTTATTTACACGTGGTTTGTTGTGCAACTAGATAGCTTGTTGGCTAATCTAGTTAGCACCGCTATTGGTAGTTCAGTATCTGTTTGGCTAGCTAGGTCAGTTGACTGAAAATATATGCGGTAAACTGTGTCCTTTATATGGTAACATTAGGTAGCTAGTTGACTGTTTTGGGTTAACTTTCATTTCGTTTTCGTTTTTGTATTCTGACTGGTTAGCCGTCTTTACGCAGTAATTTAAATAGCCATCTGGCGACACTGTTTCAACATGTGCCAACGTGACCGTGCTTAACTCTGAATTATAGCAGATTTTATTATTGTTTTCTTTAAAAAAACGTTTATGGCTTAGCATGTTGTGCAGTGACAAGCGACTGTTGTCGCTGGCGTGTAATCTAGCAAGGTAGCTAGTTGGTGGTTGTCCGGTGTAATAAGCTGTTGTTCACACGCACCGATGTTAGATTACTTGTGTCATCGAAGACGCTGTTGACAGTTGAATTGTAATGATCTATTTAACCTCCAGAAAAAGAAAAGTAAGACCAAGAAAGATACAATGGCAGCAATAGAGACGACTGAGTGTGAACCACCAACTCCCAAAAAGATGAGAAAACAAAAGATGGACACAGCCAACGGGGCAGGGCCAGACTCTCCCGACGTTAATGGGAATCTAAAGAAAGAATCACTTAAAGTGAAAACCGCTCATTCCAGTGATGAACTCATGGAGTCAGCAGGTGACAAGTCCACTGAGGTAATCTTTCTCGGGTGGCAGGCGTCTCCGAACAGTGTCGTGCATTTGTCTGATGCATAAACGTTGCGTATTTTTTTTAAAACTCCTTTAATGATTTACAGTTTTCATGTTATTTAATCGTTCATCTTTATAATGTTTCTCGTCGGTTGGTTTCTTGTTTTGTTTCGAACTTTTGCAAACACTGTACAGAAGAAGAAGAAGAAAAAGAAGACTGTAAGGGCAGAGGACACAGTGCTGAGCAGCGCAGCAACGGTCAACGCTATTATTGGGAAATCGCTGAAAATTCAAGCACAGCTCAATGGACATTCCACAGATGATACTCCAGAACAGCCCAGTGATGATTCCAGTAGCGATGGTGAAAAGGAGACGGTACGTTGCTGTTATATGTTGCCTTTCAGAAGCCAGTGACTGTCAAAGTTGTTTTTAATTCAATATAAACAGTTTGTTTCTGGGCTGTTCTTATATGTTCTTAAGCGCTTTAGTGTTTGAAATGCCAAAAAAAGTGTTTATAACCAGTAGCTATTTGTCATAGTGTGATGAGCACAAATATTATGTGTCATTGTGTGTGGGTTTGAGTGAATCAATGCCTTTATGCTTTCCACAGGAGACCCCAGAGCAAAAAGAAGGAGCCTTCTCAAATTTCAGAATTTCACAGGACACCATCAAGCTCCTTCAAGGTGTGACGAGTTCTTGCTCCTTCCCTTCCACCAGACTTTATAAATATCTTTGGTTTTAGTTCCGGAACTCCAGTGTTCATTGTTGTTGGGCTTGTTTGTTTGTTTGTTGACAAACCATGGTTTGTTTTGCAGCGCGTGGGGTCACATATCTGTTTGACATCCAAGTAAAGACCTTCAACTCCGTGTACGACGGGAAGGACGTGATTGGTCAGGCTCGTACCGGCACAGGGAAGACCTTCTCCTTTGCCATCCCCCTAGTCGAGATGTTGCAGTCAGGGCCCGTAGACCGAAGGAGAGGCAGACCCCCGAAGGTGAGTTACCTCAGCCGCATCCTTTCAGTCTTTAGTTAATCTGTGATTTTAATGGCTAGGGAAAAAAAAAAAGGAAAACTCCATGGTGGTGATTTTTATCGAGTGCCCTAGTAGTTTGTCCAACTTTCCTGTTTCATTGCGTGTACAGAATAGCAAGTTCTCGAACCTTTCCTTGCTTGGTGGTATAACGAGCCTTTATTTTTGTCTTGTTGTGTGTGTTAATAGGTGCTGGTTCTCGTTCCTACCCGAGAGCTGGCGATTCAGGTAACCAAAGACTTCAAGGACATCACCAAGAAGCTTTCTGTTATCTGTTTCTACGGAGGGAGCTCCTACAACCCACAAGGTATTCGGTCGTGCTTTCAAATATATGGATAAGTAAACGTAAACGCTCCTCATCCTCACGTTGCTGGCTTGGACATGGTTACTTTGCAGCTTGGGATTTGTAGTACCACCAGTAGGGGGCAGCAGTCTGTGCGCCGCATTAAAGAAGACATTAATTCTCACACATTTGTGCCCCCCTCCCCTTTGCCCAGTGGATGCCATTCGCAGTGGCATCGACGTGCTGGTGGGCACGCCCGGACGGATCAAGGACCACCTCCAGAACAACAAGCTCGACCTGGGCCAGCTCAAACACGTGGTCCTGGACGAAGTGGACCAAATGCTGGACATGGGCTTCGCCGAGCAGGTGGAGGAGATCCTGTCTGCTTCCTACGCGAAAGGTGACGTAGCCTCCCACCGAGCCGACCCGCTCCACGGCGGAGGAAGCGGTGTAGACCCACTCGTGTTCTTTCTGGTTTTAGTCTTTAAGATGTGCGCTGGCTTTCACCATGTTCCTACGTTCTGCATTAGCATTGTGGGTAATCAGCTGGTTGTGTTACTGCTGTGTTGAAGTGTCCACCTCCTCTTCACATCACACGCTGCCATTGCTGCTTTACAAACAGGTCATAAGCACACATGAAAATTACGATCAGTGTGATGTGGAGTATTAAGATGAACTTCTCAAATGTGCAGTAGAAAGCAGACTGATGCCATTTTTGTTGGAGACTGAAATGCTTTCGAATTTGATGTCCATCATCACGGAAAAAATATAACGAATATAAATGTAAAGAATATAACCTCCCCACCACCAAAAAAAAAACTTTACCCATAATTCCCACATCCTGGGATTAAAAACCAAAACATAATGGTTAATTAGAATATAAAACAAACCTGGCACTAGTTTCAAACCTGGCCCACATGTACGCCGAAATGAAAGTTCTGCAAAACAAACAAACAGCGATCAGTGCGTCTGAACACATTTCCCAAGCCCTGCGTTGTTTTGGGTGTTGCCATTAACACTCTTCTGAGCAGAAATTCCACGGCAGTCTTGGAGGTGTTCCAAACGGCTCCCGACACCTTCAGCCTTTTGTGAACGTCCAAGCGCTAATTCCTCTGTCCTGTTTTGGGTCCCGCGCGCCCAACCACCCCCCCTCCCCCCGCCTCTGTTGCAGGTCCTGAAAGCAACCCCCAGACTCTGCTCTTCTCAGCCACGTGTCCTCCGTGGGTGTACGACGTGGCTAAGAAATACATGCGCTCACAATACGTCCACGTGGACCTCATCGGCAAGAAGACCCAGAAGGCAGCCACCACAGTCGAGGTTCAAGATCACGTTTATTTATACAGCTTTTTTTTCTCTCTCTCTCTCTCCTTATTTATTTATTTATTTATTTATTTTTAACACCACATGCTGTCACAAGTCTGCTTTTACAAATGCTTGAGTCCATATCCCGAATGAGCAAACCGAGGGTGACTGTTGACAAGGGGAAAAACTCCCTGGTAGAATAGGAAGAAAACCAAGCCTCAAAAAGGAAACCCATCCACCATTTGGGCAAACCCAAGTTGTTTGTTTTGTAATGTTATTTTTAGTCCAAGTAGCCCTTTCAGGTAAGGCGGAGAGTGGTTTTATTCAGGCTTAAATCAGGCTGATTCCATCAGACTCTGCCAGAAGATTTGCAACCACATTGCTGACAGCAGTAGTACAATACAGTAGTTAGGGAAATCTGAGCACCTTGTTTGCAAATCTTATGTCAAGATGTGATTGAAGAACCAAAGTAGCCAGGCGTCGTCAGGGCGACGAGCCAGGTTTTCGGATCTAGCAGTTTGATCATTGCCATTTTTGATTTTGTACGGACACGGTCGTAGATCATGTTTTGCCGTTTGCTCAGCACATCCATACGTGGAAGCAGGTGGCAGTGAGGTGTTTGAAATTGCGTGACAAACAGGTTCACAGGAGCTGCTGAGCGCAAATCAACAACTAGAATCTCTCGGTTCCCTTCACTGGTCGGACCGGGTTCCATGAAAGAATGAGGATGCATGTCTGGGCACAAAAAAAAAGTTTCTTAAGAAACGTTAGAGGCTTGGCAGTGTGCCCGATCTATACCAGCCCGCAGGATTTTTTAAATTTTTTTTTATATACCCACAGCATTTCTTCAGTCAATGGATGATGGTGATGGTGGAGGTGTTTTTTTTTTTTTTTTTTGCAACACCACTTCATTTCTCTTACTGAACATTTATGGACAATGTATTGTTATTACATGCTCTTGTTTGATTTAATGATTACTTTTGGAATATTTCCTGTATTTTAGCTGAGACTCTAAAATGATCACTTTAGATTTATTAGGGAGATTATTACAGGGATCAGTAAATGGGGAACCAGCCTCCACCTTCTCCGAGGTTCTCACCTCAGTTCTCGCGTGTTTTCCTGCTCCTCAGCACCTGGCCATCACGTGCCACTGGTCCCAGCGAGCCGCAGTGATCGGAGACGTCGTCCAGGTGTACAGCGGCAGCCACGGCCGCACCATCGTCTTCTGCGAGACCAAGAAAGAAGCCAACGAGCTCTCCATGAACGCCTCCATCAAACAGGTCCGTTTGTTTGTTTGTTTATTTATTTGGTTTGTTTGGACCTGACCAACCGGCAGACTGTATTTTTGTTGGGCGGTTAGCGGTCCAGGTTACGAGCTTCGCTTCCTTTTTCGCACGCAGAGCGCCCAGGGTTTGCACGGAGACATTCCTCAAAAGCAGAGAGAGATGACGTTGAAGGGCTTCAGGAACGGCAGCTTCGAGGTCCTGGTGGCCACCAACGTGGCAGCCCGAGGCCTGGACATCCCGGAGGTGGATTTGGTCGTGCAGTGTTCCCCGCCCAAGGTGAGAGACGGAGCAGTCTCGCGCGCCCCGTAACGGAGTTGATCGAAAAGGGAGACGCCTCTTTTTGGAGCTCTCCTGCTCGAGATGGGGAGTTCCGCATCAAAAACCTTAATCCGTTCGTTTTATTCCAGGACGTAGAGTCGTATATTCACCGGTCAGGACGAACTGGCCGTGCTGGAAGGACGGGCATCTGCATTTGTTTCTACCAGCGTAAAGAGGAAGACCAACTCCGATACGTCGAACAGAAAGCCGTGAGTCTCCAGGAGGCCCCCGAATCTAAATGCGACCCCATTGTTGTTGTCTCGTATTTCTTTTTATTAGCCAGACCAATATTATCTTTGAGTTCTGCATATTGGAGAATAAATGGTTATAACTTGTTACTGAAACTTGGTTGAGAGCTCTAAGCATTTATTTACTGCTTAGCTCAGTTTTGATCAAGCAAGACAGATTCCATTTGTTGAAAAATGAAAAACCATAATAGAACAGACATTTTGATTTCCACCCCCCACAACTCGGAAACGGCAGAGCGCATCACAAATATCATAAATAGCATAAACTTCCCTTTCTCCATTGTCTCCCCCAGGGCATCACCTTTAAACGCGTCGGCGTGCCAACCGCCAACGACATCATCAAGTCCTCCAGCAAAGATGCAGTCAGGTGACCTCAGCAATCCCCTTTGCTCAAGCAGGCTGGCGGGTGCCAGGCGCCCCAGGCCTAGTCCCCCCCTCCTTTAACCCAGTCAAGTGAACTCATGAGCAGGTCGTGCAGGGGAAAATGATGATGATGATGATGATGATAGTAATTAAAAAAAAAAAAAAAACAGAGCATGTGGGCATTGGTCTTCAGGACCTGGCACTGCCAACCGCCAACACCAGCCAGTTCCCCTCTTCTCTCTTACTGAACGTCACGTCCGTCGCAGGTTCCTGGACTCCGTGCCGGCAGCCGCCGTGGAGTACTTCCGCTCGGCCGCGACCAGGCTGATCGAGGAGCGCGGCGCGGTGGAGGCGCTGGCTGCCGCTCTCGCCCACATCTCCGGAGCCACCAGCCTGGAGCAGAGGTCCCTCCTGAACTCCGACGCCGTAAGAACCCCCCCCCCCCCGTGTAGCAGTAGGCTCCGAGTTGGAACATTGTACACATGAAATAGGAATATTGAGAAACGCCGTTTTGTTTTGTGTAAAGAGCCTGTAATTGAGATGAGCAGTTGAATAATAAGTGTGGGTTTGTGTGTTTCTCTCAGGGTTTTACCACCTTAGTGCTAAACTGCTCTCAGGAGATGCACAACATCGGCTATGCGTGGCGAGGGTTGAAGGAACAGCTTGGTGAGGAGATGGACAGCCAGATCAAAGGAATGACGTTTCTCAAGGGCAGAAAGGTGTGTGTTTAGTGTTTTATGGTTGTTCAATTGTTCCTAAATTGTGGCCTTTTTTCCCTGTGATTTCTCTGAAAGGTGAAGTACTTCAGTGGTTATGCTGTGATTAAAGGCCATTTTGTAACCTTTATCTTTTAATTTTTTAGGGTGTGTGTTTTGATGTCCCTGCTGGAAAAGTGAAAGAAATCCAGGTATGTGTATATATGTATGTGTGTGTGTGTGTGTGTAAAAGATTTGCATTTGTCACAAAATTTGATACCACATGTGAGTTTTGGTATTCTCTTCTGTAAATCTGTAGACCTACTCTGAAAAAGTATGGAAGGGTTATTTGTCAAGCTGATGTTAACATGCACTTCAGTTCTGAAACTGTATCCTCTACCTTAAGCTAGCTTGTGTCAGTTGACTCCATGGCCTCAAATTTCACAACTACAGGCCCCAGAACAGAGTCCTTTCACTGACGAACCAAGTCAACCAGAATGAAACGCATCTCTTGGCTATCAAATAAAATGCGAACTCATTATATATGCGGGGCATCCACAGGGCAAATGGCAGGACGGCCGGCGCTGGCAGCTAATCATTGCCACTGAGCTCCCCGAGCTGGAGGAGAGCATGCGACGTAACCGTGGAGACTGGACATCTGGCGGCAGGGGAGGAAGCCGCGGTGGAGCTCGTGGTGGATTCCGAGGTGGCAGAAGGAGCTTCGGCAGTGACAGGCGAGGAGGAGGAGGAGGAGGAAGAGGAAGAGGGGGTGGCCAAAAGCGAAGCTTCAGTCAGGCTTTTGACTATTAGTGACCTTAATTCACCAACCTTTAATGATTGGTGCTTTGTTTTTAGCTGCTGTTTGGGGAATCACCAGTTACCCTTCAGTGGACAGACAGTTCCCAAACCTTTGCTCCACGAAACAAGCTGATTGCTTTGCAATTGTGTATTTAAACAGTCCTATTTACGCCCATTCACATGAATGAATTTCATTAAAGTGGTTCTTGGTACAAAAATAATCTGCATTGTTTTCATTTCCCCCTTACATTAGGTCATTTTCATATTGCCAGTTTCCACTTTGTCATTCTGTTAGTTCCTTCTTGAAATTGCACGTAACATTCACACCCGATTTTTGTGACGACCAAATGTTTCAGAATATTGGAAGAAAAAAGGTTTATTATAAAAGCAGTCATGGACTCGCAAAATAAGATCAGAAACCGTACATCTTGTGTTTCTCTGAGAACTAATTTGAGCAGAAATGCATGAACGGAACCATGAACGATACGCTCGTGCTTTGTTTAGACAGGATGATGATGAATGAATGACTGCCCTCTCTAATGTTCCCTCTCCAGCCACTCTCGTTAGAACTTCCTTACTTGTACATAGACTGTCTGAGCTGTGTTGCCTGCACCTTATGGATTGGTTCTGTTAAGTGCTGAATAAAAAGAATGTATCTTCTCTGTTTGGGGCACCTCTACTGTGTTCCTCTCTGGTTATTTTCTGACTACAGGACTACTGCTGCTGGTGGAATTTCTTCAGGCCATGTATCCAACACGGCAGTGATACTGAAATGGCATTGGGTGGAGACCGGTAGGTTCAGAAGATTCAGTAGAATCTTCAGCAGAGTCGTTGAGGTTTTGTGAACGTCGCTGCTACGTAAAAACGGTCTGTCTCCCAACAACTGCCAGGCAACAGAGGTCCTGTGTTCAGATAGGTATGATGAAAATGATGGAGGACTGGATGGAGCTGATGTAGTCCTTGCATGTACCTGGCCAAACCACGTTTGTAACAGGTTTAAACAACGCTGCAGGCCTTAATGATCCTGTTTATGTGTATGTGGTGCTGGAAAATGATCCTGTATTGGCAGAAAGATTTGTAAGCCCTGGTCTATACATCACTTGCCTTTGACATGAATTGTGAAGAGTACCAGCTGGGATACAGACTACCTGCACAGTTACGAAACGTTTCTGAAATTGGATGGTTCATGTATGTTTTCCCAGAGGCCAAACCAGTAACCATAATTTTAATATACCAGCCAAGTCTTTGAAGTTGTTGATAACATGTAAAGTTGTGGACCAGATGAGCTGGAGTAAAAAAAAATCGGACAAGTTCCAAACAGTTTGCCGATTGTGATGCAAATGACCCGGCTGGTAATTGTCGTATGATTAGTAGTTACAGCTTCATACCATTCAACATTCTTAATAATAACATGCAGTTGTATGTGGAGCTTGTTACATGGTCTGTACAAATGTCCAGTGGTTGTTCCTCTTCAACTGATTGCACTTCATCAAGCTTGAGATCTGTCGTGTACGTCAGCTCTACAGCTGGGTCAAACTTCTATCTTGCTTGTCGTCTCAGATAAACTGACTTGTGATCCCGTGACTGTAGGAGTCTGTCTGGAAAGGATAGCTTGAATAATCTGCTGTTTCATCTGAAATCAAAAAATGTTATTGTTATTCATTTGTCGATTTAAAATGTGTAAAAAAAATTGACCGTGCAAAGCTATGCAATAGGAGACCAAATGCTCTTTCACTGGTATAGTAACTTACAAAGGCATTCCATCCAGGAATTTGTTGGTCTCCAACTTCGTTCATGGTCATAGAAGGGACTCCAATGTTCTGTGTTCTGTAGATGGTCAACTATCTGCTGGGACGAGGGTGTGGTAGGAATGAATAACCGCAACACAGCAGCATTAAGAAACTACAAGCAGCATTCAGTAGCGTTTGCTCTGACAGGATCGTTTTTAAGCTTTTAATCTGTTGAATTAGTGCTCTGGTGTGCAAAAAAAAAAAAGAACGGCCGCAATGTGCTGGATTCTTCACACTCAATGGGAGGACCTCTGACTTGATATGCTGTAAAAAGGTTCTACAATATTGAATTTCAGCCAAGTTTCCAACTTGCCTTTAGCACCGCTTCTGTCTGCTCGTTGTCCTCAGCTGTGTTTACTTGGGTTTCTGTTGAAGAGGTCACACGTCTAAGTACAACGCAAAGTTCTTTTCACAATAAACAATGTCAATGTTGACCTCTCGGGAGTGGAATGTAGTCTGACCATTAGGTGACCGCTCTTCTTTCACCATTGACGACGTGTAGTAGCTGTTTTTGGTGTGCACCTCAGGAGAAAGCTCGGTGTTGTCCTTGTACTTCCAGAAGGCCTCTGCAATAAGATGGTGGTGACAGCTGCACTAAATAACTGTCAACATGAATACGGGACTTAAAATAAATCGTCTACCACTGGGCTAAATTAGTGTCAAAAAGAAATGTTTTTGAAGGAAGTTTTGCTGTGGATGACGGTTGTCTGTGCTTCACTTACCTGTAAACCTCTCTATAGGTGCGTTGGAGTGTGGCAGTAATGCAGGCAAATGAACTCTGGCAGCGTCTGGATCCAAACCCCTGAGCACTGTAGAACAAGATCTAAGCTCTTGAACATTGCAGAAGAAGAACTAATGCGCAAACATGAGCAAATATGAGCTGTTATTTCATGTTTGTGCTTCCACTTGAACTTTTTGAGTTCATACTTCATATGTTCAGTAGGGGGAGGGGGGGGGTGTCGGTCACTGGAATATGCAAACCCGAATTAGCTACGTGATTCCTCATAGTGAGGCACATGTGCAAGAATTCAGCCTACATTCTACAGGTGTCACAAGCTAGTAGACCATTATTGGTCATGTGACTTCATTATGAGGAAGTAGTGTGAATAACATTTAAGGAATAAAATGTCTGTTTATTGTTTTATA
>JAOYMR010000005.1:13716473-13741872 GCA_025802075.1 Tenebrosternarchus preto
TCTGTGATTCTCCTGGGTCGTGGACGCGCCCTGATGGCTGCGTCGTTCGGCCTCACTCTCTTTGTCTGTGAAGGGGGGGTTGTTAAATTTTGTTGCCTGTACTTGTGCATGTGCAATGACAATAAAGAAATCTATCTATCTATCTATCTATCTATCTATCTATCTATCTATCTATCTATCTATCTAGAATACAGATATCGATCAACTTCACTTATAATGGGACATATTTAGCGATGAACAAACCAACGTATCTGGAAACGATCTCTGACGAAAACGTACAGCCCTCTTCCCTCATTTTCTCAGCCAAAAATCTTATTTCTGGGCTGTTTTCAGTTATTGGACATTTAATGGCTTAATATTATTGACACAGAGATATTGAGTAACTTCAGCGTTTATTTCCTTCTCAGAATTTTCTTTATCAGCTGTGGCCAAATCAGTTGAATACCTGAGGTACTCTGTCACAAAATAAACTACAAGAACAACACAGGAACGCTGTTTAAATGTATAAACCTAGCAAATCTAATAACCCTCACATTGGTCAACAATCAGAAATTATGACAAGGATACTTTACTACAATACTACAATTCAGTAAAGGAATAGGAACTGAGTAATATCTTTTCATTCCTGACTTCATCCCCTAGATAAAGTTTGACCTGAATAGCTGGACTTAATTACAGCAACATGACAGGGACGACTCATAAGGGAAAGGAGTGGTGGATCTGTGTAGATAAAAACGATGTGGAGAGAGATAGGGCTTTGCTCAGCAAAACGTCCTGGTGCTTTTGTGAATCTGAACCAAGATTGTATTCAAACTGTTCAAGACGATGCAATCAAAAATATCTACCTTTGCAAAGGCAGCCATAGATAGAACTTACACAAACGAATTTATTCTAGTTAGTAAAGAAAAAGGAAACTACACAGATCTTAATGTCTAGATTATGACATAAGGTTTCTCGATTTTATGGGTTCTGATGCTGACGGTTTCCTGTTAAAGCCACAGTGGAACTCTATGGCCAGGTGATCCTTGCACCTGTTTATGGTCTTATGTACTGTAAATAAGGTGGGGCCAAGGTTCCAGCGATAACTCCAGGGGTTACGTTTAAGATGCTCAGCCTCTGGAGGTCCTTCATATGCACTCGCTAATGGAATAGTAGAGGAGCTACACGACATGGAGGAGCTGAGGAACCGCGGCCGCAAGAGGGAGGGAAGGCATAGGTACGCTTGCATCTTTTCGATGATGTTCATTCATTGTGTTTTTTTTTCTATTTCTATTGCATGTACGGCATGTCCTGACCTCAGCGATTTATAAATCTACTTATGTGGTTCAAATGGGGTTTGTTATTTAGATGGAGGCCTAGTTTTGGTCTTGTAATGGGAATATAATGGAGATGAGACTGTAATCTTAAAATCCTCTGAAAAGTCCAGAGGATCCACTCAAAGGTCCTCTGAGACAAGTGGATTATATTGGGTATAAGAATAGAATATGTATATAGAATCTAGTGGGTATATTCTGATATTTTGTTTAGATTTGCAAAAACGTTTGAATTCTAATCTCTCTCACACACATACATACTGTGTTTTTTGTTTTATGTTTATACATTTATTTGTGGGTCTACCATCTACTTATGGGTCTACCACCTAACAAAATTAATCATGACAAAGACGGTGAAGTACGTGTCTAGGCTAAGTGTCTTTTGTGGGTCGTCTGAATGCACTGAGCTGCTTGTAATTAAAAGACAAACCTCAAAAGCATCTCAGTGCTTAGCGAACATTGACTTGAACGTCCCAACACCGAATACGCAGCGATCAGATTAGATTACATTCGATAAAATTAACTTGAACTAGATTAGATAGATTTTTGATGTGTTCACAGGGACACATGGGATCCCTTTCAGCTGAATCCCGCTGGAGCGGAGAAGGAGACGAAGAGAACATGTTTCGAGATAATGCAACACTTCATGGCGGTTGTTGTTGGTCTGCTGGTTTTGACCACTGCCGTCGTCAGCAAGGTGAACCTCAATTACAGCCCAAAGCTTTATTGCTCCTTATTGCCCTTATTACATATCATTCTACTGTCCTTCAGAGCAGAAAACTGCCCCACCTATTTCTGTTATTTCAAATCAAGTTAGCAACAGCTCGATTCATGTTTCCCCTCATGGCAATTCATGGGCTGGCCAGAATTTACGACAGCACTGAGTGTGAGGTACTTTGCACGCTGGTATCATTTGTGACTTCCTGATTGTATGGGAAGCCTGAGGGTGCCTTGTTGGCATTGGAAGCAGTAATGGTGCATTACGATCAGAATCCATTGTGTTGTCATAGCGATGTCAAATCAGTGTTAGGCACACAACGCAGAGTACGAAAATCCAAGCTAGCAGTGAATCACTGTACTTGGTAACTTTGGAATAAGGAAGTAGTAAATGTAAAAAGGGAACTTAAAGTGGCTGGGGAATTATCCAACCACTGCGGAATGAAATATTTATTGTGTCTAGTTGTGTCTTTGTTCTTGCCCACAAGTAATTTACGTTATCATTTTTTTTTCCTTTGCTTGAAAGTTACACATGACCATTATTTTACAACTACCTCATTTTATACAACTGTAGATGTCATGTGATGTGGACAAAATTTCTAAAATAACAAATATACTGAGGAATTCTATATTTCGTTAATTTCACATTCACACTTATTTATGTTAAAGCGTTCTGTTATACCTTATCTTATTTGTCTGCAGATAGCATGGAGCTCCAGGACTAATGTAGCTAACAAGTGCATTTACATTTAAACCATTTAGCTGAAACTTTTATCCGAAGCGACTTACAATCTGCTTGGCTGTTTGACCACATTCAAGGCAAAGAGAAAATTCTGGAAATTCAATTTCTCATCAAATCAGCTGACACTTTTATCCTCATCAAACATAATTCCAACATAGCAAATCTCTCCACAGGGTTCTCTGCTAGCCCTGATTACATTCTGCAGTCCAAAATCCCTGAGGACCCCTACAGATCGGCAATTCTACACACTCCTGCTGATGTGTGCTGTGGTCACACCTAACCTACTGGTGTTCCTCAAGTGCCTGTGGAAATGTGCCTTCAAAAGCTATGTTACACCCAACATGAAGACCCTGGGGATTGTGAGTTCATTGAACACAAACAAATACCACCACATTTGGTGTCACTCATATGTCACTCATGTTCATAATAAATGAAGATCCATCAGTGTAATCTGTAGATATGTTTGTATATCTCTTTACTTGTTATTTATCCACATCAATATGCTATTTTATAAAAGAATAAAGTATGACTCATTCATAGTTAATGTTATAAGACATATAGCACTCTCAGATATTTACTACATGATGTTTTCACTTAATACAGGAATTTCTATTTTTTCTAAGGCACACTAAACCGCACAATAATACTGTTAAAACTAACTGAAACATAGCAACTTTGTAAGCTTTTTGGGAGAAGTGTACATGTTTTCACTCAGTTATAATGAAGAGCTATATCTCTAAGCTGTATGCAAATTCAGATTGCACATAATTGCTTAACAGTATATGAGTAAACAATAAAATTGCTGGTTAAAGATTAACACCTGCTGTCTACTGTGGAACCATACCAATAACCATACCAACACTGATTGAACACTGGTGATTTTGCAGTATGTGGGAGTATGTTATTCATTTGTGTTTGTGGTTTATTTATGGTGTGTCTCTCACTCAAGATATCCTTGATCGAGATCCTGGTGGCAGTGGGTACAGCAGTGCTGGTTCTGATCGTGATGCCCCAGTTTGATGTGTTCACCAACCTCTTCATAGCTGGAGGAGTCTGCATTGTCACCTCCATCCTACAGATCATCTTCAGGCTTCAGCACAAACGCTGGATGATCATCTTTCCCATTTGCTCCTTGATTCTGGTGCTCACTGGCTACAGCCTCCTGGCCTCCGACTACTACGTACGCATATCGTCTTACGTATCCAACCAAAATACAGACAGTTATCTGTATGTAGGTGTTGCTATACTCTCCTCCCTGCTCATCTCCCTTAACTGGTGGGAGAACTGCCTGCAGGCTAGCAATAGCATCCAGGAGATGCTGAGCGAACTGGATGGCTTCCGAGATTTTGCCTTCATGATTACCAGCCTATTGAGGACTATAGTCACAGTCGGCGTGTACTTCCTCTATTATGGCCTAAACGGTAGCATTAAGTGGGACGCCTTCACAAAGATCACACAGGACACCCTTAACATAGGCCTCGGGTTGTTTTTCCTGCAGGCCTTCTGCTCGGCCGCCTGCCACTGGTTCGGGGTCGTTGCCTGCAAGATCCACGCAGTGCGCATGAGCTTTGCTTTGCCCATAATATGCACAAGCCCCGCCACTCTCTTTCTAGGCTTTCTGCTTTTTGCGACAAACGCAGGCAACCTAGACATGACATCGGGCGGCAGTTACCCGTCTATCTGGTCGAATAGCAACTACACACCTATCGAGAACCCTTTCCTGGACTTCTGCTACGGCCTCCCCTCGCTGAAGGACAAGAACACCACGCCCGTGGTCCTCCTGGAGATCTCCAACAGCATATGCAGGACGTCGCTGAACAGCCACTATGCCCTATGGCCCTTCTCAATGCTCGCCCTCGAGGGGGTTTGCATGTGGCTGGGTCTCATCACGTGCACGTACTACGTGTGGAGCATGAAGGTGCCACGCATCGAGCGCACGTCCCAGCTCTTTGTACGTCGCCTCTACGAGTCAGCCTTTATCGACCTGTCACTGCTACTGAACACCAAAATGAAAGTGAAGGATCCAGACAGGTAACCTTGATGCACCTCAGTCTTTAGAAATTGGTGTCGGGGCAGTGGTAGCTTGCTGGTTAAGGCACTTAACTAGTAATCAGAAGGTTGCTGGTTCAAACCCTGCCTCTGCCAAGTTGCTACTGTTGGGTCCCCTGAGCAAAAGCCCTTAACCCTCAACTGCTCAAGATGTATTCAGTCACAATTGTAAGTCGCTTTGGATAAAAGCGTCAGCCAAATGCTGTAAATGTTAAAATGTATCGGAGATAAAGGTTATCTGAAACCTTTGGCATAGAATCATTGCAGTTTAGTTGTGCATTTTGAGACTGTGTTTTTTACTGTTTATTTGTGTTTATTTTTTTTTTAGTTTTGAAGATGTGGAAAACTGCGTCATTTATCTCTGTGCAACAATGTGGCACGAAACGTATGATGAGATGCTGAAGATCCTAACCTCAATGTTCAGGTATTACTAACACCTTATTCCATTTATGTGATTACGGGTCTGTCTTTTAAATGTATCCAACTCATTGTGATTTGCTTTGCTTGTAGACTGGACAGATACAGAGGTGATCCAAAGGAAGATCACAAGGATTATTTTGACTTTGAATGTCATATTTATGTTGATGATGCCTTCCAGAAAGATAATGAAAAGACGTTTGTCAATTCATATGTGAATGACCTAATAAATGTCGTCATGGAAGTATACAGGTATTAACAATGTTTTCATCCCTTTGTTTCAGTTAAAAAATGAATAGCTTTTTTTTTATAAAGTCTTTAATTATATGTGGCTCCCTCAAAAGGTTACTGAATGATATTCATCAATTCAATTCATAAAGGTGAGAACTGTAATTACAGTTACCCTGTATTCCCTATTAGAGTATTCACAAATAAAGAGCCAGATGAAGTGTCCATCATTGAAACCCCATATGGTGGACGGCTGATGTTTGTCCTACCAGAAGGAAACATGTTGTACATCCATCTAAAAGACAAGTTTCTCATCCGAAATAAAAAGAGATGGTCACAGGTGAGGTGGAAGATCTTAAGAACAAGCTATTTCAGAGGTATTAATATTTAAAGACCTTGTACATATAACGTGATTCAATGTGATTTCTTTGCAGATAATGTATATGTACTATCTTCTCGGCTGGAAAGGTTATATAGTCAAAAATCCCCAAAAAATAACTGTAAGTAAACTTATGTGCCTCCTTCTGATGCCACACAATACGGTAGCTCATAAGTGTTCTAGTAGGCAAAAGAGAGACTTGTTTATGCTGATTTTTCTGGATTGTCTGTGCCTTTAGAGACAAAACAATCCATGCCGTGCAAGTCTTATATCACTGGATACAGAGACTTTCGTACTGCCCAACATTGATAATGACAGTAAAAGGAAACACATATCAGATGACAACACATACATCTTGGCTTTGGATGGAGATACCGACTTCCACCCCTCTGCTGTGATTCTTTTGGTTGACCGTCTTCGAATGTATGCTAACGTGGGCGCTGCTTGTGGAAGAATTCATCCCACTGGCATGGGTCAGAACTCTTCTATTTAATTTCAAATGGCTAGGATCATTTTCCAACTCCCATAACCTTTCTAACGAAAGCAGCCGTGTGTCCACAGGACCCATGGTGTGGTACCAGAAATTCGAGTACGCCGTGGGCCACTGGCTGCAGAAGACGGCCGAACACGTGTTCGGGTGCGTGCTCTGCAGTCCCGGCTGCTTCAGCCTGTTCCGCGGCTCGGCTCTCATGGACGACAACATCCTGAAGCGCTACACCACCAAAGCCACCAGAGCTTCCGAGTACGTCCAGTACGACCAAGGTAACAGCCCTCATCTTCGCTTCATTGGAAGCTGTATGTCATTAATGTAGGATTTTAGGACATTCGCTTGCAATGTTGCTTAATCCTTTACCTCCGCATTTAGGCGAGGACCGCTGGCTGTGCACGTTACTCCTACAGCAGGGCTGGAGGGTGGAGTACAACGCTGCCTCTGATGCCTACACCAATTCTCCTCAAGAGTTTAAAGAGTTCTACAACCAAAGACGTCGCTGGGGTCCATCTACCCTTGCCAATACCCTGGACCTTCTACACAGTGGGAAAGAGACTGTGAAGAGAAATGCCTCAATATCTCATCTTTACATTTTCTACCAGATCTTCACTGTCGCTTCCTCTATTCTCGGACCTGCTTCTGTTACCTTGATGGTAGCAGGTCAGTATATTAATGGTTTCATTCATATCAACCCAATAATTGTCGGCCATTTAAGCAAATTAAATAAATGTGATTCTGGTTAAATGAAACTGCTGACAAAACAGTTGTTATAAATGATCTAAACACAAGCTCTGCTGTTATATAGTTTGTTATATAGTATCTAGTTGCCTCATTGCGGAATTTTTATAATTATGAGAACAAACAAAGCTTATATAAAGAATTCATGTATATTGGCATCTCACTGTTAAAGGTCTGTTTTGTAATGATAGATTTGTCTTTGTTTTTCTTTCCTTCCTCAGGGGCTTTCCAGTTTGTATTTGCTATCCCTGGTACTCTGTCCATCATCATAGCTGTCATACCTCCATTTGTTTACATGATGATTTGTTTTCTTACAAAGACCAACTTCCAGATCACCATAGCTTCCATCTTGAGCGTTTTCTATGCATTCCTGATGACGGCATCCTTCTTCTCCATCATTGGTGGGTCTTATCATTAGCTAGTAGTTTCATTAGTATTAGCAGTTCGGTTTGGCATCTGTGCTGATGTCAAAACATAATTTCCTGTGTGTCATTTCGAAATGTTACAGTGTAATTTACAGACTGTACAAGGCCAACAACAAAAGCACACCGTAATTGGGGTGTCAAATATCCAATCCTGCAGGGCAACAGCACCGTTGACTTAGCATTTTCTTTACTGTAACACACTTTGATCAACTCACCAGCTAATTATCCAACCTCTCTTGCGCTGTTTTCGAACAAACGCTAAACTCTAACCGTGACCATGACAACTTGCTGTAAGATTCCCAATGTGCCAACAGGTGACATGATAAAGGAAGGCACGTTCATCACACCTACTGGGATATTCCTGGTCTCTATGACTGTCCTGTATCTGGTCACGGCTATACTTCATCCGCAGGAGTTTGGCATGATTGTCTATGGCCTCATGTACTTCATCTGCATTCCTAGTGGTTATCTTCTTCTCACCATTTACTCCCTTGTGAACATGAACGTCGTCTCCTGGGGCACTCGGGAGTCCAACAAGGACAAAGAGAAGAAGAAGCACGTGGGAGTTTTGTGCAATCGTAACTGCAAGCTGTGCTGCTGGGATGTGAACATCCAAGTCACACAAGAGACAGAAAATTTAGTGCTACAACAGTTACAGCAAGCAGTTAACCCAAATGCTTCAGCTGCCAAAACCGAGCCTGAAATGACAGCACGGGCTC
Organism: Tenebrosternarchus preto; assembly: GCA_025802075.1. Lineage (NCBI taxonomy): Eukaryota > Metazoa > Chordata > Actinopteri > Gymnotiformes > Apteronotidae > Tenebrosternarchus > Tenebrosternarchus preto. The sequence continues at coordinate 13,724,691 of JAOYMR010000005.1, forward strand.
CTCAAGAAAGTCTGAAAACCACTCAGGCTGACAAGCCCATCACTGAAAATAAGAGAGATGCTCCCCAGAGACCAAAAGATGGAAAAAAACATCTGGACATGTATGAGGAAACGGATGCAGAATCTGAGAACAGGTATTTAAAACTGGAAAATTCAGACTGGACAGCAATCCACAAATATCAATGAAATATTGCTACCAACAGATAACAAACTTTAAATTTACCTGCAGTGGGAGTGACATGAGCACAAATAAAAAACTTGTAATGTTTGATGATGATGATGATGATGATGACGACGATGACGACAACTATGCATGCAATAATCAGGATGAGGAGGAAAAGAAGATTGTCCCTGAGAGTGGTAAGTTCTAAGAAAGGAGCCCTAACCATGAACATCCAAATGTTCTGTTAGTGTTTGATGTATATTTGGCAAGCATAATCTATATCAATCCCTGCCCTTCTACAAGCTATAATACTGATACAAAATGATTATAACACATGCCAGATTGGGTTGAGCCTGTGAAGAAAGAATTCCTAAAGAAGCTCACCTTTGCAAACCTGAAGAGGAACCTCCAGGAGCAGATTAGGTACACTCTCAGGAACAAGAACCAGGATGACGTATGTGAGGAGCTGGTGCTAACCCTCACAGACACCTTGAATGAGGAGCTCCTTGATAAAGTGGGCCCAGAGACCGTGTTGTCAAATACCCAGCTTGAGGAACTGCAGGACGTCTTGAATGAGTCAGCCAGGAGGATCCTGAAGACAAACCGCATGAAAAGGCTGGAACCAAGGGTCAAACGAGCTATTGAGAGGACCTTGGTGGCCCCCCAGGTTGACACACTGACCGAGGTAACAATTACATTTGTGTAATTAAGCCAGTTTGATGCACATTTCTGGAGACAATGGCTAGCGGCACCTAATCTGTTCTTTAGTTGTGGTGTTTGGATGGTTGTATACTTGCTTGCTGCATTTTAGCTTCTCATGGGAAATTCTAGCAGCCAATTGGAGAGCAGCTTTCCATGATATGTGGCTAAGAATTGCAGATGCCCTATATGGGTTATTGTGGGTATTGTGTATTAGCCATAACTAAGTTTTGATTACCTTATTTGTTGACATGCATGACTAGGATGAAACTGACTTCTGGAATAAACTGATAGAGCGTTACCTGAAGCCCATTGATGATCCCAAAGGACATAAAGAAGAAGTAGAAAGGGAGCTGAAGTCCCTAAGGAACAAGGTAGTGGTTTTAAGCACTTTTATGTAGTCCTAATGTACAGTTCTTAAACAGTTTGTCAAAAACACATTTTTTATTCTCCATCTTTCTTTTAGGCAGTCTTTCTGTATTTCATTGTGAACGTTCTATGGATTGTGGCCACGTTTTTCCTTCAAGCGATCGGCAACGATGTTATTAGCATCAAGATTCCCAAATATTTTCCCAATGGCACTTTGTCCGATGAACCTCTGAAGGTAGAACCCCTGAGTTTAATGTTCCTGCTGTCTTTTGCCATCCTCCTGTTGGTCCAGTTCCTGGCCATGCTCTACCACAGGTACACCAAGGCCCTTCAGTACAGAGACGTTGATGTTAATGCTGGTTTGCTAATTTGCCATGCTTGAGCCACATCCTGAACCTTGTTTATATCTCTTCTGACAGAGTGTACACCCTCATCCATGTGTTGTCCTATAGAAGCACAGAGAAGGATTACAAGGAAAAAGATCCAGTGAGTAACCACTGTTTGTCTCTAATGCGGGTTTACCAAGTTTCTGAATGAGCAAAAATGGCTGTTTTTTAGGGAGTGTTTTACCAAGATAGGAAATAGCACGTTAGCTTAGCGAAGAGAACCACTGAATTATTTCCTTTGAGAGTGAGGGATGAACAACCCCACTTGATAATGCCCTTAACTAACTGACTCCACATTCATTTTTGTGTAGGAGGATGAGACAATGATCCTGGAAAATCTGACTGCAAATGGTCTCATTATAACAAGTGACGACTTGTGATGGAATTTTTGTCTGTGTGTGATGGAGATCTGGATTCTTTTTAAGTTTGCACATTTACTTAGATTTGCACTCTTTGGACCTCAGGATTTCACATGGAATAATGTACAAGTTTTATTGTACATCTCATATAGCCATATCCCGAGGTAAATTCAAATGTATGGTAAGACAAAAAATAACATTGTGGTTCTATCATTTTATGTTCTAGGTAAAAATTTAAGTAAATTAGCTGTAACACTTAATAAATTTTAGTTTTATTATTTGATAAAATAATGGCAAATGTATGAGGACATTTGGTCTAACCGTAAAGCCGCAGTTGTTTATATTGCAAGTCATATAATCATTTACAAACTATAGACTTGTCAGGGAAAACCAAGGTTTATAGGTAGTTTTGACTTATCTCTGAAGTGTAAACCTAAAACACCTTCCTGACTGTGAGACATCATCAGTACAAAGGTTGAAGGTCACTTGCCTCATGACAGACAAGACTGGCATGGCTGCTTTTAAGAAGTTGTGTTTATGGCATGTTTTTTTCCATTCCAATTGTCAATCCAGACATGAAAAAGTGAAATGGTAATTCCATTTTTACCCACTGTATACATTCCTGATGGAGATTATACCTTAATCCATGTTAATTTTCATTTACGATTTCTCACGGTATGGTCACATGAGCACACCTTTAATTAAAATTACTCAAACAACTAATTATTCCAATCTGTATAATCTGTAATTATTGTGGATTTGTATATTAACTAGGTAGATATACTATGTTCATAGAATATGCATTAGTATGTCCTTTGTGCAGAAGCCCAGGCCACCGATATTTAATATTAGAGAAAAGTACTATGTATAGTGGTGATGTCTTAACAGTTTAACCCCCCCCAAGATTCTCCAAAATATTACAATGACTGCTTTAATTTTTTTCTCCCATCCTGTAAAATTCCTGTGTATCAATTTTGATTAGTGATCACAAAAAAGACAAACAAGCCCCTTTATCAATGTTTATTGATGATCTTAAGTTCATTTGATATGCGCACTACACAACCATGTTTTGAAATACATTACTCAAAACGATTTTTTCCCCATCCATTGATGTCTTGATGTGTACCATTAAAAAAAAAATGTGCGTATCAATCCTCTGAAAATTAATTTATTTTATGTACATTCTATTTTATTCCAGTATATTCATAAAGCCTGAGCAATTAAACTGCCCGAAATCACTGACAGTGATTTCTAATTGACTAATGGGATTTCTAATTGAGCACTAACTGACTGCCGGTCAATTAGATAAGCTCAGCTAACGGCTAAAAACCTGAGCACATGTTCTGTGAACGTTTGATTAAAAGTGTCAGAGTTGTGACCAGAACAGTGCTTGTTCTTCACCAAAAAAAAAAAAAAGAAAAGAAAAAAAAAAACACCTCTTGCCACTCCATGCTTGTTCATGATTTGGACATCTTCTTCTCCATGCTGCAACAAAACAGACATATTAGAAATGGAAACCAAACATTAAATATTAGAAGCTCCTGATGAATGTACATTAACCAAAGTTTTTTAAAGCGTACATAAAATATCAAATTCAAATATCGGATTTGAGTACTGTTTGTCATAACGAATATGTGGCTCCAGTAGGAGCAAGTCCAAATTAGAGTCCCTCAATCGTTACATCTATGAGTTTTATTTCGATTCAAGATAAACAAAAGAAGATATGGTATCTCACTTGTACTTAATGAGTCTTCCTCCCTGGATGAGCTGAGCTGCTTCATTGGTGAAATGGCAGGCAAACAGGAGCCAGTTCCTCGGCTGAACTTTGTAAGCGAATCTCATGAAGAGCAGTGAGTAGCAGGTGAGGGCTGTGCAGAAGAAAAAAAAAAAAGAAAAAGAAAAAGAAAATGTTAACAGAATCTGGGGTGCAGCTGAAGCGAGAGCGAAGCGGGTCATCAGCACCACTGTGGGGGGGGGGGGGGGGGCGAATTTAATAAATATAAATATACAAGGTGCTACAGGCCAAAAGTAGGACAGAGTTTCGGTTTCAGAGAAATGACAATCAACTCGGCTAGAGGTGGAGACACGTTTGTTTCTTTTTCTTTTAAAAAGCAAAGTAACACAAAGAGATGCATATAATTTAAAACAAAATAGCCATTAAAGACTTACTGAGTCATCTCACTCAGCACAGTGAAATCAGTTTTGGCATTCGAATTACAGTTTAACCAGGATTACACTTACCAAAGGGCATTGGAATTAAACTCCAACCAAGATTACACTTACCAAAGGTCATTCTTCCACTGATGATTTCTGGACTTTTTTTCATGTCACTGATGGCAGCGATCGGCAGCCCCCAGTTTGCGACCGGACCCCAGAAGTGCTAAAAGAAAAATAATAAAACATCCGATTTATCCTTTTATCCAATTGAAATCACAAAATAAAACCTAAATGAAAAGTTGAATGTGATTAACCGAAATGCTTGTGTGTTAGTGGCGTGCTATTGTAAGCACCGAATCTGTTTAATGGGTGTGTATTAACAGGCACGGATATCACAACAAGGATTGTGTGGCAATATTGCCTTCAATAACATTTTGAGCTATTTAGCTAAGGATAGTGACGTATTCTGTTAGTGGCTAAACAAATCTGTATCCGTACAGATTCAGTCCATTAGTCTGAGCAACGTGGTATCCAACCATGACGGCGTAAACACTTACTGCACATGCTCAGAACTGTGCTATTGCTTTTACCTGTGGTTGAAGAGTCACATTCTAACGTCAATACAAATCAGGTTTTGAGCAATGAGCAAAGAAACTGCAGTCCAGCAAGTAGCAAAGTGCACTGGCTCATGGCCGAACTTTCGTTCCGATTGCATCGATTAATCGTAGTTGGTAAGTACAAGCACAACTAGCGGCAGCAAATGTAAGATTAGATTATAAAAAAAAACATACTCACTGTGCTAAGGTTGTTGCGGGTCCCATAAGCAATGGAAATTAAGGAAGAGAAAATATTCGTGTCAATTTTGTTACAGAATATGACGATTTATTTTAGGTGTTGGCAAATATTCCAGACAAACAGGGTAAACATCTCGGTTGCTTAACCTAATCAAGGAGACAGCAACCTAAATCACCAAATAATGCAGTGTCTGACCCCTGCAGGTAGATAGTCAGAGAAGCACATTAAATACTCCCAAATCCTACTTGCCCTTCAGTTCAAAACGAGTTGGTAATCACACCATTACTTATGCAGTCGAATATACCTAAAGCGACATAGCTAGCTAGTTAGTTTGTTGATTTTTCGAGCAACATGCATTATCCAAAATGATACTTTTAGATACGCAGCTAATCTAGCTATTTAGTTACGAAGCTAACTAGCTACATTAGCTAACCTAGGTTAACGCAGTTATGCTAACATACATGAGCCAATAACTTACCTCATTAAGTAATCTCTAAACTCCTTGCTACGAAGATGATCAATAGCTTTACGGGCTAAAGTACCAGCCATTATTTCACGTCGATATGACAGAAACTATGTTTAATAAACACACTCCCGGGGCCGACAGGCTCGCAAAGGCTGCTTGCAAAATAGAGGACAAATCTTTTTTTCGCCTTTGTAGCAACAGAGTTGCGTCACTTCCTGGTCTGTATTACAATTCGCATGTCAAAATAAAGGTTCATGCCGATGTCAGTTTTTCGCACCAAAGGACATTTGAGCACATTTGCACACAGTCGATCAATACAAGAAGTCACGTATGTAGTTAACTAGGGACATAAACCAGTTCCGCCAGATGTGGCGCATTATGTGCATTAAAAGTGTTATACATTTTAAAATTCTACAAGTCACTTTTCAAAAAAAAAAATCTAGGCCTACTATACCTATTACTAATGTGAACTAAATTCAAAAGAAGACTATGGGTGTACAGAGCTGGAGACAAAACACACCTTCCAGGTTATCTGTACAAGATAAAACATACCCTTGGTATTTTGAATCTCAAGATACATAGCTTAGTTCAGGGTTAATCCAAACTGAGACCTAGAAATGTACTACATGTAAATTAAACGGATAAGACATTTCCTTCACCCTGCTGTGTCAACGTTCTGAAATTCATTTTCGCTGCTAGATTCATTTGTGGATACTGAGCAGGAATTGACTGAAAAGAGTCATTTTAAGGGCTATGTGTAGCACATTTTATATTTGTTATTTTTTTAATCTCTTCTGCTATTAAACTTTATCCACTGCATTGAATGTATATTCCTGAAGACAGTCAAATATATCAAACTCACTGGTGTCTCAGTGTGACTCATGCTGACATATTTTGAGAAAATTATCTGAAGATATCTGAACACATTTGCCAGTTGATACTCATATGCAGAATGTGCTGTTCATAAGGTTATATGTTGCCGTTGAGTAGAGTATTGCCTATTCTTGTTTTAGTAAAAGACAGTACATTAAATTGAAATAGTTTTAAGTGTGTATGTTAGCTACATTTCTTAAAACAAACAATTGATTAAAAATAAAACAATTATATCATCTATCCATTAAACTGCTGTAAGAGGCTTCCTTTCAAGGATGTTCTTGGTCTTGTCACAGTTTTATACAAATGCCCACCATTAAATCAAATACCTCAGCAAGTTGCTTTTCATAACTCAGTGTAGTAATATTTCAGACTGCAGTCTGTGTCAGTCTGTTACAGGCTTTGGTGTATCATGCACCGACTCCCTCGTCTCCAGGAAATGCAAACACAGGAACAGAAAACCAAAAAACAAACAAAAAATAATAATAATAATAATAATAATAAAATGAGAACTTTTTCTTTATTTGGTGTCTCTTCAGTGTGAAATATTCCAATTCCCTGGTGTCCCACATAGATTCCTCCCGGCTCCTCACCACTTGCAGTATACGTTGTACTTAAGTTTGGCTCCGAGTTTTGTCCCTGTGAGGTGTTTCTCGAAGGCAGCATCCATTTGTTCGCTCTGGGCCTGACTGAAATGGTTCCTCCAGTCCCCGATCTCGCCTGAAAGGACAAGGTGCACAACATACATCACCTTCTACTGGGTCACTGTATCTGCTGTGTGGCTTATGGCCAATCAGCTCCTGGAATATAATAAAAAAAATAAATAAATAACTGACTGTATGTATAACTTTTAGTGTCACTGTCTAGCTACATATCGTACTGACATACTTTGCCTTCGGATAGCAACCAGTTTTTTAAATCCCAAACAATAAAAGTGTCTATAGAAGGGACTTAATCTGACAGATAAAAAGTTTGTACGTACAATTTTTTTCCCCCTGAAATTGATCACGCCCATCTTATCTTGACCTTTGACTGCATACCCAAACAGTCACCACCACCCCCCCCCCCAATAAAAATGAAGAAAGAAACTTCAAAACAATAGATATCCACACCTAGTCAAACAGGTTTTTGACATGTAGGCACTGATAGAAGCTATCAGTATGTGGTTGGAGAAGATCCAGTTACTCCAGAAAGTCTTATAAAATGAGAAAGTGTAGACGCTCTTTTTGGCCTAGAGTTGTTTAATGTGAGGATTTGTTAATTGCTTAATAATGCCAACACAAATAAACAGGATCCAATTTCCCAGAATCCCCACTGCAATAAGAACATCCAAGAACAAACTCTACCACTTGAAAATGATCCTTGTTTTCACATGGTTTTAAGAAAGCCAGCCCAGATATATGAACATTTGCACTTATTGTAAGCACATCATTACATCAAATTATCAGCATTTTAGATGCAACTAAGCCACATCTCCTAGAAGGACAGCTTACCTTTCCTGAAAAAGACATTACCCAGCTTTCCATGAGAATCCTTGGAGCTCTTCTTCATGGCGCTGAAAGTGCTGTCCTCAGCAATGGCGTCGATCTGAGCATCGGTCAGGTTGAAGCTGAAGAACTCCGCCACCCTCCTGATGCCTCCGCTCAGGTCCTGACGGAGGATGAGGGGGTGGAGGAGACACGAGTCATTCCAACGCCTCATTCGTACCAGCGCCGCGTCGGTGAGGTGAGTACGCACCTCCTTGAGCTCCTCGTAGGTGATGATCATCACGTTGGGATCATCGATGTGCTTCTCCCAGGCCAGTACATGATCGAAATAGGAGCCCCATGGAACTAAGGTGAGAGCAAGAGTCCAGGTAATGCAATAAACCAGTCTCGGCATCAAGCAATTCCCTTGCTGTCTTGAAATGTAGATTGAAGACCCTCCTCTCCAAAAGGCACTTGAATCATTTCAAAACTTGCATTTAGTAATAATTTAATAATCTTATTTAGCAAGAATTGCCTTATTGCCTAAATTGCTTTGTTTTTCCTCTCAGACAACAATTTTGCTAAATAGTCTAAAGTACCACTTTACACACAAGTGTGTTCAACTACAATGGTTCATTTAGAAGTGCACAGATAGCTTGGCCTTTTGTACCGTCACCATTGGTAAAGTCAGCGCAGTACTGATCCCAGGACTCTGGAGATGCCAGAACAGGATTGCCATTCGAGAAGTGATAATATGAAACTGCTGCGTCTTTTGGATTGCGGAAAACAACCAGCATCTAGAATGAAAACCAAAAAACAAACAAACAAAAAAAAAAAAACCCACACCAAATGTGCATATTAAACAAAAACGAGAACCTTCAGTCCAAAAGCAGGGCAAACAGGGGTTTTGTTTCATGTTGTTTTCTAAGTTTTGGGGTTTTTTTTTTGTTGACAGACATGCAGAAATGCAGATATGCCCACGAATATACAGAGAAAATACGTTGTTTTTGTTTTTACCTCAGCATTTATTATCTAATCAACCTTCATCTAAAACACTAGTCAACAAAACTGAGCTCGTGCCCAGGACCTCAAATGTTGCCTTGCAGTTTTATCGAAAAGCCAAAACCCTTAACACTTTTTTTTTTTTTACTGCATTAATATGTTCCTACCACACAGGTGAACTCACAAGATACACAGGAAACGTTTGCCACCTTACATAAGACGCTCTAGTATTTGTTCATATAGGGCAAGTCAGTATGCAAATTCTTGACTAAGAGGTAGCTCTAGAGTCAGGTGACTAACCTGTAACATATGTTGAAACATTGATTTTATAAGTCAAACTGACGTGCAAACACAAACCTTGGTTTTCTTGTTAAAGAAGGAGGGTGGGATGGTATCAGGATGCAGGTGTGTACCCAATAATCTTGGAGCAGGGGCCTGGGGGAGGGTCTGTAAAGGAGTAACAGACGTACGTAATTGGTTGGGAGGTGAGTGACCACATCCCCCCACCTATCATTATGGTTTTCTGTTGGCTGTTGTGTGACTTGGCCTTCAAAGATAGTTAACAGAAACAAGATTCACATCAGCTGAATGACAGATCGCAGATAATGTGACTGAGCTTCAAAGGGGAATGTGAGTGTGTGTTGAGGTCCAGTGTACAGAGATTCTTGTCTGTAGACATGACTAGCAGTTGAAGATGGCATGTATTTTTGAATCATGTACCATCTGCACGTAATACTGCCAATCATGGAATTCCTTGTTTAAAGCGTACAATGTTGCTCAATTTCCAAAATTTGCCATTCTGACTATCCTTCTGGTGTGTGGATGCTGGAACTTTCCCTTCCAGCTGTTGAAAACAACAAAAGACAAACACTGAATTAGAACCTTCTTACCTGCAGTAACTGTGGGCCAAAGAATTCCAGGAGAGGTGGCAAATTGACCTCTGTTTTTTCTCCAGCTGCAGGGGCTATGATTTTGCGCAGAATCGCGAGCATCCAGTTGAAACCTGTGGCAATTTAGGAACCCAGTTTTCTTCCTTGTTACAAAATTAGCGAGGCCACCGGGAGCCCCACTTCCCCTCCCCAGCCCACTGGGGCCCCCCCACTCCCCTCCTCAACCTACCGGGAAACAAAACACAGGCCAGTGCTGTTTATTCACCTTTTGGGGTGTTATAGATACAATGAGCTTGACATCTGTTATAGTTAAGGGAAGCATGAGACTCTAACCACAGCAGGTCCCCCCCATCTTCCAGAAGGGGGTGGGGGGTGGGTCAAACACTGTATCGCCTTGTGCCAAGCGCCATGTCTGAGGGGCCCACTTCAGTGTGCAAGGGGCCCCATGTTTAATTTGACATTCCCCACTGGCTCTTATCTGTCATCTCTACACTGGAGGGAGGTTCCGTAGATACCACTCCTAAAGCTGACATAACAGACCCTAATGCAATCACAAGCCCAACAGCAATGACTCACCGACACCAAGACGACGGCTTTTGCTGAGCCGTTTCAGTGGTAGATTTGGTTGAGGAAGATTTTTGGTTTGCGTTACTTAAAGGACAATAACAGAGCATCGTATGCAAATGAGTATGATGTCTCATCATAGTGCTGCATTGCTCATAATCCACTGTGAAATCCTTCTTTTATACAAGACAGGTACTTAAATTATGAATGCAGCTAACTTTCTAGCACACCATGGCAATTTTCAAAGAGATCTTTTAAATTATTCAAAAGTATATACCCATATTTCTCTACATCTTTTAGCAAGGTTTTCAACTTTCTTATTAATATGATTAAATAGAAATTCAGTGTCAGAATGTTAAATCACTTATGGCTTTGTTCTCCTATAAAGACTATGGAAAGCAGGTTTTTTTTCCTAGCTTCAACCTGTCCAGGTTTGAGTACAATGCTCTTTGCACTCACCGCATTTTGGATAGGCAACCAGCACTACGTCGTCACTCTTGGCCTCCACGGTCTCCAGGGCTTTGAGGTTCTCCTCCGGGCTTATGAGAATGGGGAAGAGGACCCCCTTATACCTGTAGAGCTTGTCCACCTCCTTCATGGTTTTGGACTTATCCATCATTGCCTTCACCTTGTTTGGGATCACACTCATCTTTGCGTCCTGTCCCGTGGGGCCCCTGTGCTGAGTCTCGTGCGTTTGAAGTTCTGAAGCAACCCCCCCCCCTCGAGCGCACTGCTTCCCACCTCCGCGTTTGTGCAGCTGGCTGCGTAGCGCGCGCTCGGCAAGCGGGTGTGTGAGAGAGAAAGCCGGGGACCTGTGTGGAACTGGGAGTGTGGTAACAGTAGGCAGTGGGAGGAGGAAGAAGAGAGAGGTAGGCCCCTCCCACACCATGGGAGGAACTTGCGTGAGAGGGGCCGGTTTTCTTGTTCTGCGGCATAGGGGCGGTTGTGTCGACTGGGTTGGGGGTGATGTAAACCTGTGGACAGACTGGTTTTCTGTAATTGACTGACTGATAAAATGCGGGCGATAATAGCCAAGCAGAGCCCTTTCGCCCAGACAGAGATGCCTTTGCAATGCTAATGAGCTGTGTGGCACCATAAAAGCAACATTTATTTATGGGAGAGTGAGAAAAAAAGACCGGGAAAAATGGTTTGTGTTCTGGTTCTGTTTCCTCTGCGTATTACTGGTCTTGCTAAGGTTCTGTATTCATACGCTGCGCCTTGTGTAATGAGGTCTGTGTTGGGTTTGATAGCATGCGCTTCTTGCGGGAGCCAGGAGTGTCTATTCAAACTCAGTCACCCCCATCTTGCAGTTTCTCAATGTCACTCGTTGAACAGTGGCGTTACAATGCCGCCATTCATGACCACAGAAATGGTATAGACATCCTTCTCTGTCTCTCGCTTCCGCTCTCTTGGCTCACTTCCATTCAGCGAAACACACGCGGTGCAACATAATTCGTGGTCCCAGACCGTTTATTTACAATCGGTCGCTTCGTCATTGCAGAACTCGCTTTTTGCCAGCGCTTTGTTTTATTTCAGCATGACTGGTGGTGTTCTGAAAGGAGTTTGAGAGAGACGTCTGTGAGAATCCTTGGGGTGCATATTGTCTTTTTTTTTTTTAATCGTCCAATATGGATTAGCGGTAAAAGAGTGGGCAGCTCAAGATTAGTGGCGTGTTCTGCCATATGGAGTCATTTCAGCCACTTACAGTCCATGAAGCCATTCTAATGACATTTCCCTGAATTGCTCAGCTGTTCGGGAACTACAGCTCACAAACCAGGACTTCAGATTCGTTTATCAGATCTCACTGTTAAGAGTTGCACTGCTGCACACTGAAAATGTGTACTGCTAAAGTTGAATGAATGTTTCTGTACAGAGGGCTCAGCTGAATGGAACTACGCCATGTAGCTGCATAACTGCGTTATGAAGCACCACAGCCAAAGCGACAGTCTTTGTGCCATCTAGGGGTCACTTTTAAAAGTACAGCAAAGAGAAGTCCTTGCTAACATGAGAACTTTGTTCAACATTTCTTTCTATAGAAATATTACATGATGTTAGGGTGTTTTAATATGTAGAACATTTACAATGTCATGCATTTTACTAAAGACAAGTAAGTTTCTCACTCTCGTTATGCTGACTAATATTTGTTCAGTGATTCTCCTGTGTAAAGTAGACAGACATTTTATGCAGGAGTGAATCAGAAACAAGAAAAACGGGTTGTGAGATGATGTTCCAGTGGGCTTTACACTAGGACAGTGCTTCATTACAGATCGCCATTTAAAATCGTGGAAGGTGGTCAAAAAAAAAAAAAGTTAGCTGGGTTTAACATGCTGTGGAAAAATGTAAAGCAGTAAGGTGTGGTTATGGGGCAGACTGCTTAATTGCAACTGGATTATGATCTAGATAATCTAGATCAACTGGATGTACGGTATTCATGGGACGTGAGGTATGGGGGTACAGCTCACAAATAAGTAGAACGGAGAAAAGTAGATAAATTCAGAGACTCCATCTTAATATACCTGTCTTAAAGATAGCTAAAAGAAAAAAAAAGGTTTTTTGAAAGCTGCTTTGTCGAATATACAGAAAAATTTCTTATCTCAGGTACGAAGTCCAACAACAGTAGATGGCGGTAAAGCACCATAATATTGCCTTCCAATCACAGGAAAAAAGAGAAGCAGAACTCCAAAATGGCGATGGACGGTATGTCCACGTCTCCATTGGGACTGACATACCATAATGTTTCTGATTATTATCCGAGAAAACTGGGCCCAAAGCCAGACGTAGTGCCGTCTGGTGTTACCGAGAGGAAAGTTGGGCCACTTGACAAGCCTGACATGGTTGCAGTGGACGTTATCAACTTCAAGGACTCGGGTATCGTTGCAGTCTCTAGGCAGCAACACTGCGTTAGCTAAACTGCTAACCAGCCTCACTAGCTAACGTTCACTGTCTATCTAATTTATATAGCTAGCTAGCTAATGTTATCAGACTCTGCACATTGAACCCACTAGCTATTAACGAAGCCTCTCACGTATCAGACCGTTGTTAATGAACGGAACAGATAGCTAGGTAGAGATCACATATATAGCTACGTTGATTTACTTCAGGGTATTTCTGTTACGGTACTTTCACATGGTTTGCTTACCTGTTTAGCTTTCTAGCAAGCTCGGACGAGCTAGCCATGCCATGCAAATTAGCAATCCCTTAATCCCACTCAAACCAGATGCAATAATGCACGTCCAGTGGATAAAATTGTATTTTCTACGTCTTCTTACAGATACACCAATACACAGGAAGAAAAAAGAGACAGACACTTATGTTCTGGTAAGTTCTTTGCAGGTTGAATGTAACCCTTCAGTTTATTCTGCCGTCTATTTTGAAAACAAACGAAACGTCAGAGTGTGCTGCGCAGCACATCCAAGTTACGTGTTTGCTTCAGATCTTGTTCCCCCAAGTGCAGTTCAGTATTCAGTCTTCAGCGCTCAGCATTCAGTTTAGAGTCCTGCTCCAGCTCAGCTCCTAGTGCACCTGTGTCAAGTTTTTAGTGTTTTTGTTTGTTTTTGGTTTTGTCCTGAACAAAAATGTGCACTGGGTTGAGAAACATTCTTAGTGAATATTTTGTGTAATTTACAAAATGTTATGATGCACTGCTTCATGTCAGTAGAAATCCAAAAGTGTGAAAAAAGTTCTTACACTATAGGAGAAGGTACTATATCTCTTGGTTGAGAATTTGTTTTGTTCATTTTGTGTAAAAGGGTGGTGCAGTTGTAATTGAAAACCATGAGAACTATGTTCAAAGTGAACTTGCCCCACTTTTAGTTCCAAAGTGAAATATTCATTCTCAGTAGTTCCCCGACAGCAGTGAGTCTGGAGACCTTAATGCCATTTTTCTTGTTTTAAGTACATAACACATGTATGATACTGCATGTTGGGAGCCAGTAAGAGTTTCAGTCCCTTAAATCAGTGTTGGGGGTCTGATTTGTTTAGATGTTGTAAATGTTCATGTCAACATTCACTATCCGCTGATTTGTATCCGACGTCTGGGTTTGATAAAAACATCCATTGTTTTCATTGGGCCATAGCAAGATCCCAGTTATATAGACTTACAATTTATTAGATGAGACTGAAAATATATGTGGTGATTTAAAAAAAAATGGTTGGTTGGTTAGTTATTCTTTCCATTTCTTCTATAACTAGAAATCACATTTACAGAGATAGGAAAGTTTCTATACGTGTTGTGCAATATTATTGTATGAATTTGTGATGTTATTAGAGGAGCTTTTTGTAAAGCGGCAACAAAAACAAATGCCCTGTGACAACAAATTTCAGTCACTCGAATGCAATTATTTAATTGACTATAAGGCTTTTTTCTGTTTCAATTTAACTTTTCAGTGTCCACACACTTTAAAGTTTTAAAGTGAAATGTTTAAAAAGCTTCACTAACTGGGCATTGTTCTGATGTCTCAAGATCCAGGCCTGATTTTCAGTTGTGCTGAAATGCTCAAATGTGTCAGTACTTTGAACCAGGATACTTAATTGTGGGTTTGCTGGCCAAAATCTGAATTGCAACTTAATTTTCATTCATACTCCATATGCTCCCGATGAGTGTTCATGGTACGTTAGTGTTACTTTTATATGTGTAGTTCGGTTCCAGCCAAAAGCAGAAAATTATACATTGTTAATTTTTTTTTCTTGGTTTGCCTAGTGTTCTCACCGACATATTTACCAACACATTAAAGAATACAAGCAAAAACCCTATGGATGCACCACATTTTTCGATTGAATAGCTTTTGTGACTTGAATTTAGCTTCAATATCTACAGTAACGTCATCAGAACCATGTTATACGCTGAACTAGATGTGCTTGTGGGGTTTGTGGATGTCAGGTGATATTTAAATCTCAGGAAGAGCTGACAAAGTGCATTAATGAGCCATAACAGAATGAGGAATTCCTCCACTGCAGGAAGTGCATTTTCAGTATTCCTTCACTACAGGAAGTAAATATATATAATGGTTTTTTTTTTAAATATATATTTTTTTAACTTCAATCTAGTACAAATACTTGTTGGACCAAAAGGGGAGGGGTTAAGGAGGCCTTTTACCCTTTCGGTGCTTCCTGTTTGCCCTTTGCTCATATTTCCCATCATCCCGTTCGGTCCCACGGCGTTTGGGGCTGATTCTTGTGACATCACGTCCTGCGTTTGTTTCTTTAGCTTGTACTTCTGACTAACTACACCAGAGCTCATTTATTCTGTGCCTATTCAACTACAGTATATTTAAGCAAAATATTTAAGATCATGATGCTGCCATAAAAATGTGACCATACAGTCAATAAGGCCTTAGTCAATGAAATAAAATCAGTACATTTCAGAAATGTAAACAGATAATACCTCTTCATGAGTTTAACTATGTAACTGTGTTAATTGCTCATTTTAAAGATGCTTTTTTTGGGACTCACTCTCAGCATATTATATGACGAACACATCGTAGTGATGGACCAAGGAACCAGTCCCATAGCCTCCATGTGCTTTTTTGTTTTTCCAAGTCTTTAATGGTAAAACTTTAATGATGAATTTTTAGGCCCGTTAGCAAGGAAAACACAAATAAATATGCATCCAGGTTCCTTATGATCATGATGTGATTATATGGCTTTGTCGTTTTCCACCTGAACTGAGATCTGTTGATCTTGAGCTTATTCCAGCTTGCGGGCTTGTGTTCCCCCTTTTGAGATACGTGTGCGCTATGTTGAGACTGAACACTAGATGGCACCATTAGATCGTCACCTACACACTAGATCGTCCGAATTCCACCTCTAAGAAAGCATGTGGTTCTGGTGCGCTTTTCTTCTAGCGCTGGATGGATTCTGTTCATCTCAACTTTTTTTGGTTTGTTTGCATGTTTTCGCAGGGCACAATTCACCCCTTCCGCAAAACGCACAGGTCCATCTTGGGCAAGTTCATTCAAGAGTTCAATCTAGTTTCCTCGGACAGACGGGTGAGTACCATGTCCGGTCACGTCCCCACCATCTGACCTTTTAAATTGTTTGTGTTTATTGTATTTTAGGGTTTGAAGTTTATAAGCGGGTTGCTTAGCATGTAGCTCAACCACCTCAAAAGCTAAAGTGCTTGATTTAGTCCTTCAGACTCGAGCAGTTTTCTTAAAAGACGCCATTGTTCTTCAGGTAAATGAAAGTTTTAGGATTTTACACTGGGCCAGATAAGATAAGGACCGTGATGGGAGACCGGATTATATCACTCGGTGTTGGCGTGAGCGCTGGATTCGAATGTAGATTCGACCGTCACCACGGTCCTGTTTTCCCCAGCGGTCCTGGAGTGGATTATGTGCAGTAGATCAGGGAACAAATAGAGTTCAGTGGGGGATCTGCAAATGGAAGCTTTTAGGGGTGAGGATGGGACCAGTTAGGGTGATGAGCCTTTATCCTTGCGCCTTTACAGTTTGACTTACAAACACATGTTGCTGGAGTCCTGGAGGCTCATGTCTCATTTGCTTGTTTTATTGGTGGTGAGCTGTAAAAGTGCTGCTCTTATGTGGCGTTTTTGGACAAATGGATGTGACTCCACTGTGGGCGACATATTAAAGGTGGGGGTGGTGTGATTTACCCCAGGGAATCTGGACACGTTCGTTTAGAAATGCCTTGTGGACAAGCTTAACTTTTAGAGCTGGGTTTTAGTTCTTCCCAGTGCAGTTAAATGCTGGGCTCATAAATTCAATCTTTCCTCAGTCAAGAAGTCTTAAAAATCTGAGCGCCTTTGTTGTTAAATTGTTGGGTTTTTATTAGGGTGATGTTTTATTGTTTTTTTTTTTTTGTTGTTGTTTTTTTTTTTTAAATATTCTTTAGGGGGGGGGGGGTTGGTTGGTTTAGTTATTTTCTGTGTGAAGCTGCCCAGTTTAGGCTGTGATATGACAGACCATTAAAAAAAAAACAAGAGATCTATGTCCATATTATGACTGATAATAAATATCTAATTATTTAAAATGAC
>JAOYMR010000005.1:13751488-13762481 GCA_025802075.1 Tenebrosternarchus preto
GGCACCCAGCTGGCATTCGCACGAACGCTGAGGGTTCCATGGGAAAGGAGATCACATCTCTGGCTTGCAGCGCATGCCTTGAACTTTCCTGTTCTTTGCCTACTCTTTGGTATCCTTTATGATTTACAGATTTGGTCTTTTTTTTCCTGTTCTCCCACCTCTTGAATCATGGGTGAATCACTTTTAGGTGAACCAGAGCATGAATCATTTAGTTCAATCGTGACATGCATCATGAATCATGGTGCTGGTAAACAGAGAGGTTTAACTTGCTTGGGATTTTTTTGGCTGGCTGGTTGGTATATTTTTTATATTCTGTATATATATTAAAATATTGTGTGTGTGAGGGACGTAGAGTCCTTAGCCAGTCCTCTGTATCGTGTTGGTGAAGCCAACATAATCCCATAAGTCAGAGGTTTATAGTACTTTAGCTTTGAGTAATCGTTCCATGTCAGCCTGAACAAAAAGGACTTCACTGAAACATGTCGCTAATGCACCGAAACTCCTTCAGCATTTAAAGAACATTTAGCCTTTGTACGCTCGTATTAATTTGTTTAACTGAGCTTCCTCTCAAGGTTTTCTTGAATCTTCTCACGCTGCCTATTCATAGTGAGGTTAAAGGTTTAAAGCTTTATTCTCTGAGAGTTTGTCAAGCGTGAATTGAAACGGGAAGATTAGCAAGTGACCGTAGTCGTGTGGAAGTGAGGGGGGGGAGGGGGGGGGTAGGAGGGAATGATGATACAAACTCCTGCGGGAGTTGTTTGCTCTCTGTTCATTACTGACAGCCTACTTAAAGTCTAGTGTTCCCTCTTCCATCTGCAGTCTCGCGTTACACCAACCTATTAATTATTGTTTCAAACAAGCCTCTTGATGCCCCCGCAGTCTCGGGGCGGCCATCGTGCCCATTTATCACCCCTCGCCTTTGCGCAGACATGGCTTGCCCTCGTGGAACCCTTCACCTCGTCCATCGCGCCCAACCGCAGCAACGGCGTACAACGGTGCGTCGGAGAGTAAGAATTGGCGCCGCCAAAGAATTTTTTTGCACTTGTCCAGAATGGCTTAACCGTTCTCAAGCTGCCATGGGTGGATTAGTGTCGAGAACACTATCGAGGCTAAAATGGACTGTGTTTGTTGTTTAGTGGAGTTGAGCGCACGTTGAAAGGTCGTCTTTCTGTTCGAAGACGGCCAACGTCTCAGCCGTGTGGACGTCCGAGGGACGTCCGGTCCACCACTTTGGTGACGAGGGAACACGGAGAGCAGTCTTGATGCATGTCCTAATGTCTTGAGGTATTGTGGTTCTAGACAAGCCCTACTAGATGCGTGAAAAGGGTGCGGTACCGAATAGCATGGAATACTTCGTAAAATACTTTACGTAGGTAAATGGGAGTTTGGTCCAGTTTTTGGTTTTTCGAGACGAGCGCGAGCATTTTAAATCTGATGCAAGTCGCTACAAGGAGCTAGCGGAGGGAAGGCAGCAAGGACGTGTCATGAAGAAACTCGAGGAAGATTAATGCAAGCCAGTACACAGGAAAAGCAGTTAACGCACGTTAAAAATTAGCAAACGAATGTTTTCATAATGACAGAAGCTAGAGGTTTCTAGCTTGTCTTCAGTATTGGATTATTTACCAAGTTACCAAGCAAAAAAACATTACACGTTGTAGAACAAAACCATTGTAGAAGCAACACTGAACTTTAGCTGTGTCTCGAAACGACACTCGACACCCGTGATACGCTAAGAAAAGCATGTTGTGACATAATTGATATCAACATGACTCCCTTTTCTGCCTGCTACCCTGTATTTGGCCTGTAAGTTGCAAGCTGTTGTTTCCGCTTAAAACGTTGCTCTTGTCGCAGCCCTAGTCGGCGTTGAGCCGTGCTACGCGCGGTCGGGGGCTTTAAGCTCTTGCTGTAGAAGCAGCAGCAGAGTCTGCACTGGGCCGAGGACGTCTCAGTTACCCCCCCCCCCCGAGCAGCTCCCTTTAGCAGGGCCAGGCCTGGTCCTCTCTATCCCCCCTGGCTTCCTCCCCAGCTCTCCCGTTTCCCTCGCCAGGTGTTGGCGCACAGTCGGTCAATAAGGCCCTTTGGTTTACGTATGGGGCGATCTTTTGTTATTTTAATATGCCACGTCGACAGACACCCAATGCCCTGATCCACCCCCCCCCCCCCTCCCCCCCTCTCCCAATACCGTGTTACAGAACTCGATGACAGCCGAGCGGCGCAGTTTGCAAATCTGCCCTTACCGAAAGTATCGCGCGGTCAGGAGACGATCTCACCCCTCGGCCCGAGCAGCAGGGGGAACCCGATACGCGCCCTGGGCCGCCACTACCGACCGTGTCTGAGCCTCCTCAACTTTATGCTTATGCTTTGGATAACCAGGCGGCGCTTAATGCCTTTTAATGGAGTCCCGGTCCCGCGGGAGTGCAAAGGAGAGGGGCAGGAGGGCGTGTTTTGGTGCTCGCCACCCGCAGACGTCTATTAAATATTCAGGCCCAGAGACCGGCTTCGCTTACCGCCGCTATGCCTCCGCGTTTCAATCTCATTGATCAGGTCTGTAAACATACACAAGTGACCTTAATCTGCTCACAATATGCTACAAGGGTTTGGTTCTCCTCCACTGGGATTTGTTTCTTTGTATTGCTGTTTGATGTCTCAGATATATCTCTTTGTTTCCCCCCTCCATTGGAAAGGAAAAGTTGCCCTTTTAAGCCAAAAAGAGTTTCCATTATGACTGAGAGACACAGACCAGGCATCCAAACTGTTTTGTGTGTGTGTGTGTGTGTGTGTGTTCTCCATTGTTGATGTGCTTGCATCTGTCTGTGGTGTTCGTGGCTGGCTCAATAATTGTGTGCGCGCGCGCTCTGGTGTGTTGTGCTCTTGGCTCTGTGGTAGGTGCATCTGGTTGATTTTGTTGGTTGGGGTGTGCTCCACATCACTGAGTCATCACAACAGAGTTAAAGACGGCAGCTCTGTGGTTACATCCCTTTGGTCTGTAGGCGTGTCCATGCAGTGGACTGGGGGGGGGGGGGGTTATCTCCAAGCATATTTACACCCATTTGCCAAACTAATTGGTTAAAAAAGTGTTATTTCATTTCCATCTTGGGTTAGGTCTACAGAGCAATTTTAGTTTCATGTCGCGTGGAAGGTTTTTGAATTCGGATGAAAACGCGTCCATCAGATGGGGAATAAAGTCAGGAGATCTAAAGCCATAATGGGACATAATGTCTGCTGTGTTTCGAGTTTCTTCTTCTCACTGTATTTATCGTAGTGGGTTCTTACTTTTTCCGTTGTTGTCCTGAACGTCGTCAGCCCCTTTGTCTTGCTTAATGTGGTGTGAAGAACTTCAAGCGTTTCTACCTCAGGAAGCTGAGGGCGCTTGGTATGAACCTCCACGTTTTCAGTTTGTTTTACACCTGTAAAAGATTCCAGACTGTATTACTAATACAGGAACTGCACCGATGTCTCCCCACAAACATTTGCATAAGATCTGGAAGCAACAGGTTCAATCGTTGTATCGTATTCAGTGTATATCCAGTATGTATGATGGAGTGTGTGAGGATGTACAGCACCATGCTAGTCTTTGGCCACCATTAGATTTGTTGTAATTTCATTTTCTCAGTCTTTTTATTAACATAAAAAATTGAAATATGTCCATACAATTTTAAATAAAGCATTTTTAATAAAATGCTAATTTTTACTTTTATTCGTTTATTAATACTGCATACAAATAGCCTGTTCCTGTTTTCTGTTTGTATTCTAATGAAGAGAAATCACTATATATAGTCTTTGCTAAAGCAACAAAGCTAATGGTGTGTGTATGGCATATGTGGCTGTGAGTACTGTGAGTATTAAGTACTGCACTGGCTAAGCGCTAACATTAGCAGTCACCTTCGCGCCAGTGTAATTTGCCATGTGCCAGTCAAAAGTGATTTGATTTGGTGTCTGACGGTGATACTGCTGTGAGTTACGAAGCCACCGATTGGTTTGTGTGTGCAGCGCCCGTTTTGCCTTTTAATCATTCATGTCTTCTGTTCTGTTGCAGCCTTAACGGCTTACACATACCTCACCATCTTCGACCTCTTCAGGTTAGTGCCGTTACCGTTCGCGCACTGTTGATCCTTTTCTCTGAACGTTGATCTATCAGTGTTGTTTGGAGTTTGGATCTTACTGCGGCCATCTTGGAAAATTGAGACATTTATTGTTGTTTGTGTTTTATTTTTCCCCTCTCCCCCCTAACAGTTTGATCACCTGTCTATTAAGCTCGTGGGTTAGCATGAAGAAGCCAAGTCAGTTTTTTTCATTCGGGTAAGTCGCTCCCTACTTCATGCACCTTGTACAGTCCCGAAGGTCGTTTTTCTGTCCGCGACGTAAACACGGCGGTACAACTTTTCTCACAGTTTAATCTTCTCACATGAAGACTTGAGCAGTGATTTAGAGGTGACTGGGGTGGGGGGAGGGGAGGGGGGGTGATCTGGCAAAAACGAAGTAACACGACATTTAACGACCCTCTTCATGACGACTCGTAATGCGTCGTACGATATGCATTACGATATTTGGTCTTTTGACTGAAACGCACAGTAACCCAGAAATACAGTAGTTAAAAATACAGGCAGTGAGAAACCGAGTCCAACGTTTGTTTAAATTACTGTAAGAAAGACTAGGAGGACAGAAATGAACACAGTACGGTAATGGCATAGAGGGTTAGCGTAGTAGGCTAATAAACGATTGATGCATTTCTTTTTGTAATTTTAAGGTTCTTTAAAATAGTATCGGGGTATAATTATCGCCAGTACCTAAATCACACACCCCCTTATATGAGGTTCTTTTTGATGAGGTGTCTGGTGAGTTTCGTCTTTTGGCCCTGCAGTGTGAAGCGTTTTGAAACGTTGCAGTTATTGCGGCATCTTCTTGGTGGTAGACCTGCTACGTGAGGGTAGGTCACACCTGGCAGGTCGCCCCACCGCAGACTGTCTGTCTCTCATCCTGCCCCACCTGTTCACTCCGCCCTCATTGACCCGCGAGGGGCTTCATGCGCACCACCCTTCATCCAACCTCAATCCACCCTCGCTTCCAAACCCCTCCCACCACCTCTGGCAAATCAGATCACATTCCCCTTCAGGTTGACACTTGTGTTCCTTTAAAGTCTGCTGTTGTTTATTTAAATGTAATATTGGTTGTAAATGTAATTAATTATCTTTGGATGAGTTGAGTTTTGGCTTGGGGAAACCATGAGTCTAAGATGATATCTTGATTTCATTCTCTGAGAGTCAAGCCCACTAATAACCTTTATAAACCTGACACTTCTCAAGAGGGACTTTTGTTTTTTATTAGAATAAATTGTTAGATTATTGTGTGTTTTAGTTTTCTCCCCCTACTCCCTCCCTGTGTTTAACACACGCGTTGTAGACTGAGCGCAGCGTGTGTGTGTGTGTGGCAGTGGCCCTGGGCGCCAACGCTATACGTTGGCATGGGACATCATGCCCTTGGCCTGAGAGGGGCACTGTTCAGCATGATCGGGCTTCAGTGTGCTTCGTGCCTGCCCCTTTTTGCCAGCAGTCGCGCACCTGTGTCACAGTTCGCTCGAGGAAGAGGACGGAGCACGGATTCAGTTTCGTCTTGATGGGAACGTGTTCAACATCCGCCGCCTCCAGGCAAAATCGAAGACCTCCGTCATCTTCTTCCGAGAGCTGAAACGCGCAGATGACTCTGCTCTTTTCTCTCTGAACCCTGTTGCTATGCAGCGTTGCCCTGGATATTCTCTCTGGTGTGTATCGCTCAATCAATATGACAAAGCCAGAGGTCATTATGCAAGAAAGGTTTCAATCCTATGGCGTTTAGTATCGAAGTTAATCGTCTCGGTGTAGTCCAGCATTGCCGCTACCTTGGTAACACTCTAACCTCCACCTTCTCTCCACCAACCTCGTTTCAGCTGCTTTTGATGGGCATCTTTCTTAACTTCACAAAAAAAAAAAAATGCAAGCTCCCAAGCAGTATGTGTTTCAGCGCTGCTCTGTGGCTGCAAATCTTGGACAGCATATCGCTGTCAAATCAGACTCCTCGAAGCCTCCCGTATAAGATATCTCCCGCGAGTTCTCCCTGCGTTACCTGAGCGGACCGTATCTCTCATACCGACATACTTCGCCGCACCCAAACACTCGGTATCAAAAATCCTCTAGCCCAGAGGCAGCTTCCATGTCATTCCTCAGCTTCCGTTGCTAGGACAGCCGCCGGCAGCAAGCAGGAAACCTTGCGGCTTCAAACTGCGTCTTTAAGGACCAGCTGAAACGGACGTTAAAGACTGCCCTGGAGGACATTGTGACATCACACTGCAAACCATGGCAACCCAGCCTTCTATCCTGTACCCAAAACCCCCTTTTCACCTCGGTGTAACCTTAAGTGAGAACTTTTCCATAACAACTGTGCTGTATAAAAGCCTCAGATGTTGCACTTCACTGAGAGAAAGTTGTGAAGGTTTTACTACGCCGACTGGGGTTTAGCTGCAGTAACGTTCCATTGTTTCCATGACGGCGCCCTGACATTAACCAAACAAGCCATGATTACAAGAAAAGGAGAGTTTAACTGGTCTAAAGAGACATTTAGAATCCAATCATAAGAAGTGGTAAAAGAAGAAACAGTTTAGGTGATTAAATGAGTGTCTAGGTAACACAAAAAGTCTAAATGATGACCAATTAATGACCACTTATGACACTAATTAGTGGTGCACATGCTTAGCTGTGGGACTTTAAGGTATTACTTGATGGAAGATCTTCTTGATGGGTACATGATGTGGTTCACCTTAAGAAAACTCTGTTTTTGAGAAGCAGACTTGACCTTCATAGTTTATTAGCCAGGTGACGTCCCGTTCCAGGTGTGGTACGCTTTACAGCTCCAGGCTTGGGTTTCATGGTCTCCATGGCAACGCAGCATCGGTCACCACCTTAACTTTCCTTAGTTTCGTAAGCCCAGTCATGTAAGGAATGTCCGGGGGCTCCGCCTTTCTTCTCCCCGTTGGGTTTTGGGGTCCCCACTCCACCCGCCGGCGAACATGCAGCTGCCATCCGCCCTTAGGAGCAGACGGCTGGCGGAGCAGACGGCTCAGCCGAGCGGCTCTACCGCCTCAACCTCAGTCTGGGCCGCCCAAACAGACCGTCTGGCAGTTTTCATCCCAGACGGCTCCGTCCAGCGGCCATTGGCGAACGGGCGGGAGACGGCCGCGCTGTATCGATCGCGTCGCCGGTCTGCGGGGCTGGACGGTAGCTCGCGCTCCGCTGGGCCAGAACGAGGGATCTTTACTCCTGCTGACTGCTGTGCTAAAGTTGGTTGTTTGAGAGCAGCTGTGAATCGGTGAACCTGTTTAGTCCTGGTAGGCTGAAAACACTCAGCCTTGTTTTCACAGATTTATCTAGACATGTTGTGTAACGCAGAGTACTGTTTAAGTGGACACGTCTCAAGTTGGCTCTGCGCTAGACACAAAGGTCACATTTTTCCATTAGATTTACAGTACATTGATATGTTGGTGTTACTGCATGTGTGGTGGTGTGTGTGTTTATGCAAAGCATGCTTGTCTCGTCTCCTCAGTTTCGAGCGCTTCGAGGTTCTGGCCGTCTTCGCCTCCACGGTGCTGGTTCAGCTGGGAGCCCTGTTCATTCTGAAGGAGAGGTGAGCTCTCTTTCCTGGACACACACACGCAGGCAGATGGAGCCGAGGGGTGGGTGGGTGGGGGCCCTTCTCTCGAACGAACTACGCTCAAACCTCCAACTATTTGTGATTAGACCACTTCATTAATGAATCTACATTACAGAGATGGAGTTTCACTTTCGAAAAGTTGCAGAACGACTACAGTAGCGTAGCTTGTGAGTAATTATCAAGGTTATAAATGGCCGTTATATGTTGCGGAGTTTGTCAACACCATTATCACACCCATAACAACTGCCCACGTCGTGCGCCCGGCCAGGCTAGCCAGTCTGTAATTGTGCGTTTCCGTCCTGTGCTGCTATGAACGTGCCCCACGGCCGTTACGTATGGACTCTCGTTCAGTGTTGTCTCTCCTCCTCAGCGTGGAACGCTTCATGGAGCAACCGGAGGTGCACACGTAAGCTTGATCATGCAGAGCACGCGCACGCAATTCCAAAGCATTGCCATGTTCGCGCTAAGTTTGCCCTGGGGCTTAAAATGCAGTGCAGCGTTCATCCTGTGGTTTTTCATTCGTCCTCTAGGGGGCGCCTTTTAGTCGGGACCTTTGTGGCTCTCTTCTTTAACCTTCTGACTCTGCTCTCGGTCAAGAACAAGCCCTTTGTCTACGTCTCCGAAGGTAGGTTTGACCAAACCGCTTCCTCCTCTAGAAAAGCACCGTCACCAGTGTCACCTTTTGGCACCAATCGAGCAGGGAAATATAGGCAACATTTACAAGACCATCATTTCAGCAAAGAAATTATTGACACACAAAAACCCTGAGGAAATTCGCTAATCAGAGCTCATGATTTATTTTAGCCAAGAAAACATGTCTTTACTTGCATCTACTTTATTTGAACTCTTTTAACTAGTTATCAATTATCAATAAGATGATATCTGAGCTATTATCTGAGTAGCTCAGATAATCACTGGGAGTACAATGGACAAAGTGACGAGCTATTTTATTAATTTTTTTTTTGTCATTCCCCTCTTGGCCAGCAGAGGGCCCGACTCTCCAAGGCCCAAACTCTCGAGCTATTTGATCAGGAGTGCTGACCTTAGATGAGCCTGTCTCATCTCTAAATGAATGTGGGTGATTGGCGAGGAAGAGCCGATTCCTGATTAGCTGTGTGTTACAGCCTGTGTAGCCTCTTTCAGTGTGAACGTAACTCCAGCCTGCTTTAAAAGAGTTTGTCTAGACTTTAAGAATCCTCGGCTGCGCCTGACGAGAGCTGTTCATTGTCTCTCGGTTTATGCTGAGAAGCGGCAATGGTGCCGTGCGACCCTGACATGTCTGTCTTTTTCAAAGCAAAAGTTGAAAGCTGGCATTTTCATGGGCAGTAGGCGCCAACAGCCTTTCCCGGCGCTCTCCGCCCGCCTTCCGTTGCCCTGTGGGCGGAAGATCCCGAGGAGCTGCTCTCTGGTCGCTGCTGGCTGTTACCGCCTTGGACGTAAATCCCAACACGTGGCAGTCCTGAAGCACTTGCTCGTCCCCCAGGATGTACAGGACAGCCCTTCTCTTTAAGTGTATAAAGCACTTCCACAGAGGCTTGTTTCTCGTCCAGTGCATCAACCAAAACGGCTGCTGTAGGCTGGAGCCAGGCCCCGCCCTGTACCAGCACTAGCATGATGTCAGATATGGGAAAATATTTTTTTATATTATAAATATAATATAGATATACATATATTATGGTTGGGTTTTTTTTTGGTATGGAAAAAAAGGCTTACTGGCATTTCCATAGAAACGGGCAAAGCGATCTGAATTTGGACTTGGCGCAAGTTGAATTTACTTGATGTGAATTTTGTGGTTTCGTTTCACATTGTGGTTTCAAAAAATTAGCATAAAACTCCATGAATTATACTGAAGGCTCATATTCAGACTCGAATCAAAGAGCCGTATTCCATCACTGTGGTGCGTCTGTGCATTTCTGACATCCCTTGGAGGAACTTGCAGTTTGTGGCTCTGGCTTTTTTTGCATATGGTAAATGCTGCTCTAGCAGAGCTACAATCTGGGCCGCATGTGGCTCGCATGAGGTAATCCCAAATCGAATGAGCTCGGTGTTCTTTTGGCTCGTTTACATCAGTGTGGAAGGAAAGGAGCTTTGCAGCAAGCTCTTTAAGGAAGTGTATGTGTGTGTGTTCACACAGTCACAGCCTGATCAAATAAATGTGATGGGTACAGTTATTTCATTTAATCACTGTGACACCCTGGCAAGGCCAGAGCGTCCTGAAGCCGAGGATGAGGAGGCCTCCTTCTGAACTTCTGAGTTCTCCTCTAACTCCCCTATCCGTGTCTCCCAACAGCCGCCAGCACCAGCTGGCTCCAGGAGCACGTAGCGGACCTGAGCCGAAGGTAAGATCCTCTTTCACCCAATCATCCTCCCGCATCGATCATTTCTCCCATCAAGCCCGGACGGATCGTCCCTCAGGATAGTTGGCGTTCGCCAGGAACAAACCCTCGTCTGAAGACCATAGCATGAGATATACACAGTCAAAAACACAAACAATCCCAAAAACGGAGGGGGGGCTCCATTAGTGTGGATGCAGTGAGTTAGCAAGGACTTCCTGTTTGTCCTCGGTTATGTGTCGGGCTGCTGGTGCTGCCCCGGAGGAGATCCAGTTCCGAGCTCTTCCCCAGCGCTACGGAGGAACCAGTTCTGCTGTTCGGTCCAGAAGTGTGTGGACTCACTTCATTGGCTTGTCTAAATAATGAATGTGGAGGCATCGTGTTACACACGGTCCATTGTGTGTCAGGAGGTCTTTATCGGTTTGAAACCTGCAGCCAACACCCCTCCATTTTTTTTTCCTTTTGGACATTGTGATGGGTGGAAGTCAAGGATACTAGTAGAAAAGTGAAATGAATCAGCCTTGTTCTAGTCTAATAAGATTCCAATAACATTGGCTTGGATGCTCTTTTGGACGCCTTTAATCTGATGCAGTTTAGATGTTTCTGTCGAGCTTTTTTTTTTCTGCTATGCGTTGACATCTAAAACTATGCAGTTAGAATCTAAATCAGATGGACTGTCTGCGCAGCAGTATGATGTAATGCCCAGAAGATGCCTTGCAAAGAAAGTGCCACTTTCCCAAAAAATAAATAAATAAATAAATAAATAAATGGCGAGGATTTCTTGCTGGGACGTTTGAGGTCTTCTCCGTCCCTTAGACTCTCAGAAGTAACGGCCTCGGGGATTTAGAACCTACCTTGTTACGGTGGTGACGTGATTCCTTTGCCATTGTTACGGACTGAACGTACCCGTCATCTCCACACGTTTGGAAACGCTAAAGTAATTACGTCCATGTCTCTTTTGCAGCTTCCTCATCGAGGGG